>OZ014490.1:32749384-33208848 GCA_963965965.1 Trididemnum nubilum
TTTAATATCATTATTTATATAAATGACCTTAAACGAAATCATGGCTGACTTGCTTCTTTAAATCTAACAAGTTGAATTTTCAATTTCTAAATAATTCAATTTTTTTAATGATGCAAAAGTCAATTTTTTTTCTCCGATATTCAGTGGAAAGTTGGCAACACTTTGCGTTATTTTGAGCTTTTCTAGTTGTATGTCAAGCTTATAAGATTATATCTGTAACCGATTGCTAAAAGATGCAGTTAACCTGTAGTAGGTGATCGCATGATCTTTCTTCGCTTTTTCCTACCTATGTACTTTGAAGCGCATGGAGAAAGAAATTTGACTTGACTTACTTTGAGCGTAATGATTTTTTAAACCGTACCGTAGTTACTGTATAATCAAAAACCCAACCAAAGGAAAATTGTCAGAGAAGAAATAACCAGGATTGGATCCATTCAATTTGGCTTTAATGTTTTAATTTAGATTCAAATTCATTGACTTTGTAAAAACTAAATTCAAATTCATTGATTAAAAAAAAAAACTAAATTTAAATTCATTAACTTTGAAAAAACTAAATTCAAATTCATGTTCAAATTTATTATTGACTTTGTGAAAGTTGATTTGAAATGTAATTTTACTTTAATTGGACTGATGTAAAATTGTAAGTTCAAATCTGTAGTTACGACTTCTCAATTCATAAAATTCGATAATTCAAACTTACCCCATATTTACAAACCAGACTATTGAGAAACTAACTTAGGTAGAAGTAGGATTAGAAAAAACTAAGATTTTCGAGTAGTTCTCACAAGTTGTGCAAAATAATTTTGCTAGCGGAATCTGTAAAATTAGGTAGGTCTAACTCACGGTATAAGGCAGCACCACATGTCCTAACTCATAATTTTTATCAGAAAAAAATAAGTAAATAAACGAAAAAAAGACGCAATAAAAGCACATGAACAAGTTTTGAATAAGTAGCTGTGTTCTGATCTGATTTTGAGTCTTTTTGACCAGTTTACAAATCACTACTTTCCCAGAGTAAGTTTTGATTTGAGAAAATTAAATTTATCGAATGTTTAATTAAGACATTCAAACTCAAACTTATTGACGTTGCAAAAGTCGAATTCACATTCAAATTCATCAATAACTTGTAAGCGGATTCAAATTCAATCCAACCCTAGAAAAAACTGCACGCGTGGATGAGTTCTCAACCACTTGCAATTTAGTAGCATTTCAAGGATCTACAGTACCGTCTACCAGTGGAGTACTGGAGAATATGAGATTTCAGACTTACTGTAGTATAACCATAGAGTTTTTATTAGTCGACTAGAAACTTGCAGTTTGTCTTTTTTTGCTTCACGGTTTGTTTGTTTTACCATATGCCGATTCGTCCAATCAGCGTGACTTTTTTCTTCACATCTCACTCGCTCTTCGAATGATCTAATCAAATTAGTCGAATACGGGTGATCGCAAAAAACTTTCGCAACAAGAGCAAACTTTTTTTTCAATGCTCTTCTCTTTATCTCCGCGCGTCTGTTTCCAGTCTACTAAATAAAATCGAGGCCCGACAAAGTCCAACCTCAGACCTCCACGTGGTGTCGGGTGGAAACACTGGCAAATTGAGGCAATGGCAACTGGCTGATGAGGATGGGCGAGGTTAAGAAGTGCAGGAACTAGCAACCAGGCAATAGCGCAAGCGAAGGCCTGATACTGCGAAATCCTGCCTTCTAATTTCCAACCCCTGACTCTAAGGCCAACAGGAGGTTTCGGGCTATATGGAACCGGTAGTAATGGGCCAATATTGCGGTGGAATGTCAATGCGAGTACAGGGTACAGGGGATAAAACGCGCTGCCGTGTCGCGGCCACAAGATAGAAAGGATGCTGGTCCTAGTGTAGCCAACATAGGACTTCGTGTTCATCAGCTGGTGAAAATCCCTGTGCATCTGTAGTTCCAGATGGCACCTGGGTAGGGGTCTGCAGCTGTACTGGACAGGCTCCGCCGAGGCCAGTACTCCAGAGAAAATTCCGTTTTTTGAAGTGTTGGTACGTTGCCATCGGTAGAAATAGCAGTTCGTAGCTTTCTGTATGTCTGAATAATCTGGTCTTTGGAACTTTTCCCAGTTTAAAGAAAACCAACCCTATGAATTATGTTGGTAAATAGAAAGAAGAAAGTAACACGGATCACACCCCTAAATTCAGAAGAAGTGGCACTGTCACAACCAAGAATCAGTGAGTTATTGAGTGACAATGCCAACAAAGATAGCATTCGGCCATCTGCGCCCTCTAGCCCAGATGCCGAAAAACCATCAAACCTGAGCTCTCAAGTTGAGAAGGTTCCTTTGCTAATGGAGTCCGTCTCAGAAGCTGAGGGTTCAGCAAAAGTGGCATGGTCGGTTGTGAAACCGAATACCACTTCAATTCCCCCTGTGGAGCTTCAGAATCAAAGTAATTCTTCGGATGTTGCTTGCAGGTCTGAGGTGAAACGGGGGAAAAGCTACGAAAAAAAAACGGAAGAGAAAGGAAAAGAAGCGAATGATGAGGGGTCTGGCTAGTATGATATTTGCTGACCATAACCCGAGTCCTCTGACCACTCCTCCGGCCAAACTAAACGTGCCAGGGAATCTTCGGATTCTCTGTCCTCCTCAACCAACCTCCCGCAGAAGCGTGGGCGGCATGATGTTGCTTACGGTAAGCAAGGAGGCAAAGCTAAAGAAATGAAGGCCGGCACGAGCACCTCAGCCAGCTATGCTTCGGCTGTGAAGGCCAGCAATCAAAAGTTAACCATCACTAGAAAAGAGTCAGAAGGGGATGGTGGTATGGACAACATGGATCTACGTGAAGTTCAAAGTGCCATCACCAAAATGATTCTTCGGAACGATCCGGGTTTTCCTGTCCGTATCGAATGCACTTTTATCTTTGAAGGTAAAGTGCCGATGATATGCCAGGATGAGAAGACCTTGGAGTGGGCAAAACATGTGGTTGAGGTGATTGTACCGTCCTTGATAGTTCATCAAGGCTACGATGCAAAAGGCCCCAAAGACTTGCCTCCAGCAAAAACCCTCGGAATCTGGTTGCCAGAGGATGAAGGTTTAAGCATTTCCCATACCCTTACGCTGGTTTCCCGCTGCAATGCGAAAATCAGTCGTAGGGATTTGAAAACAAAGCATTCAGCGAAGGGGAACGGAGGGGTGCTACATGTAGGATCCGTCCGCGAACCTTCGCTAACCACGCTGAAGGAACTGAACTACAATCCATACGCTGGTTATCGTCGGGTTTAGTTCCAGAAGAAGAAAAGTGCCGAGCAAGTTTCAGGACATGGAGACGTCATTGCGATCGCCAAAGGGTGATGGAACCTGTGAGGCAATAATGGATACAGCTGATCCTGGCACTTCGGCAGATACAGAGAAACCGACGATTTCTAGTTTATAGAAGTCAGAGGTTTTCTCTGTAGTAATGAAGTAGCCATATCAGCTGATCTAAGAATAAAGCGCTCTGCTTGAGTACATCTATCATATAGATAAGAATGGCTCAGGGTTACAGCGGACAACTTGATAAATCAAATAAAGCCATTACGGCACCTAAATTATCCTTACATAATTTAGAGTGTGGGCAGATTAACCTGCACAGATGTAAAGCAGCAAGCTATATCATGTGAGAAGTTATCAAAAACGTACGTTCCGGGTTAGTGTTAGTTCAAGAACTATGGACATATGCCACTAAAATCAGAAGTAAGCTACGAGGCTGTACCTCTTTCAAGGAATTGAAAAGGGTAATCGTCCTCGGGCGTGCATTTATGCTACTCTTGATCTCTGTTGTTCCCTAATCTCGATGTTTTTAAATGAGGATATTGTGGCAATTAGAGTTAACAATGTGCGCCGAAAGGGAGATAGTTTTGTTTTCGCATCGGCATACACGGCAGCTGAAGAACCAGCTCCGCCCAATTTATTGAGGGATCTGTTAGTCTTCACAGAAAATGAACGAATTCCTACTATTGTAGGAACCGATGCAAATGCAAAATCACACTATATGGGGATCCTCTGATATAAACCCTCGAGGAGAGGATATGTTTACATATTGTGCTAGTGCAGACCTGAATTTCTGTAATGTGAGTAATAAACCAACATTCAGAACTAAAATGCGTGAAGAGGTTTTAGGCTTAACCTTAGTCAACCGGTGTGCATGGAACCGAGTAGTTGGCTGGCATGTTAGCGACGTGCCATCATTCTCGGATCACATGTATATTAGGTTCCAGGTTAAAAGCAGAATCCAAAAACAGGCTAAAATCTTTCGGAATGTTCGTCGTAAATGCTGGAACAAGTATGTTAACGAAATCGAACGAAAATTAAGTGAACGAGCTTTACGACCAGTATTAGTGCCTTCCTCAAAAGAAGACATTGATGTGCTGGCAAACAAGGTTCATTCCGTTATTACTAAATCACATGAAGCTGCTTGCCCTATGCGAAAATCGCTTCGTAAGAAAGATAACATTTGGTGGAATTCTGAGCTTGCAAGCCTTCGGAAAGAGGCTCGGCGAGCTTGGAGAAAAGCCATTAAAACAATACAAGAAAAAGATTGGGAGGCTCCAAAGTTTGCTTTATCTTATTTCAAAAAAGATGTCAGAAGAGCAAAGCAAGATTCATGGCATAGCTTTGTAGCAGAAGTGGAGTCCTCGAGGACGTCCTTGGCCTCGAGGACACATTTTGAAGTCCTTGGCCTTGGCCTCGAAGCCTCAAGTCCTTGGCCTTGGCCTCGAAGCCTTAGGTCCTTGAAAATTGCCCTGTCCTCGGCTCGAGGACAGCACTATTTTTTGAACCGTTGAAATTTTGTTGGAATACGCCAGAAACCTCGCGGAAAATTTGCAAATACCTTTTTTGTTTTCCGCAATTGGAGCATAGGCTTAGCCAAGCGGGCCTCCCCCCAAATGAAATTTCACCAATGACAAAAATGTGACAAAAAAGCTGATTGTTTCTTCAGTTCCAGTTTCTTTTTAGCGTTTTTCACTTGCAGTAGTAGCGAACAACAATACTGAAGACCAGGGGACCCGGGACCCCCTAAACATCAATTTTTGCCAGCCATTTTAAACGTAAACCTGGAAGAAATGGACAGTTTTGTCCTAAAAGTTGCTATCTCAGGATCACATCTAGTCTTTTTATAAACGTAATGCATTAACCAAGGCCGGAATTTACCACAATATGGCGCTGTACCAGCTAAGGGCCCTACGCTCAAATCTTGAGACTTTTTGTGGTCTTCACCTACATTTGGAAGAAAGATGTTGCGAAAATCTCCAAAATGCCAAGGGCCCAGCGCAATGTAAATCCGGCCCGGCAATAACATGGTTAGTAAGCGTAACGATCAATTGTACTATTTTTCTATAACAAATGATTAATTCACCTTCACCTCGCCAGTTTTTACGCACAAAATACTTTTTAAAAAATTAGCCATGGAAAATGCTGACTGGACAAATCGTTGAACTTCAATTGAGGGGGCCTGGGCCCCCCGGCCTAACATGCACTTTTACAACTGGTTAACTTCAAGACAAAACAAAAATCTCTAAGGAAAATCTTTGAGAGGGTTTTTATTTACTGCTAAAGTGTTGCACGAGGCAATGCACCTTTCTTCCCCCTACCTTGACCGAATCACGTACAGTTAAACTTTAACACCAAAATGCATGATGTTAAACGTGATTTGGAATTCAATTGCAACTAGAAGGAGGATTAAACAATTTAAATCTTTTAATTGGCTTTCAAATGTCAAAAAATCTAGCGCTTTCAAATGGCTTTAAATATGTGCGAAATGTGATTCAATGGCATGAAAATAGCTTTTTTTTCCAAAAAATTACAAAAAATCGCCCAACATCTGGGGACTTCGCCCCCAGACCCCCAAAGCCTCCGGCCGTTGGTGGCTCCGCTCTTAGACCCCCCGTCTGTGATACGCTTGAGTTACACTGGCTTTCTCAAAACGTCTCCAAAGTTACGTATTTGCACTTTTTAACTATATTAGTTTAAGCCCTCTCCCTTTGCAAAATCTTGTTTAAGTGCCAACAGGCAAATTTTTGAAGACGTCATTGGCATGTGATTTGTAGTTTAGGCCTCTCCAATCAAAAATTCTGGCTACGACTATAAACTGGAGATTGCCTGAAAAACTTTTTTGAAGACCTTTTTTTTTTTTTTTTGAAGAACACTTGCGGCTGTGGTCTTGGTTCTTGTCCTTAGCCTCGAGCATTCCTGTCCTTGGCCTCGAGAGGGTCTGTCCTCAGAAGGGCTGTCCTTGGCCTTGGCCTCGGATTTTTTTCTGTCCTTGGCCTTGGCCTCGAGCCTTGTGTCCTCGACTCCACCTCTGCTTTGAAGAGAGCATGAATAGTCAAACACCAACGGCTTGGCTGGTTAAGATTATTTGAAGAATGAAACGGTGCGAGTCAGCAACGTTATTAAACACAACGGAGAGTTCACAAAATCTCCACTAGAAATTTTAAACTATCTGCTTGATATCTTATCACCGGGTAGCCAGCAGACAGAAAATCATGCAACCAAGTCCGGCTTGGCGGACAATCCATTCATGAGACCTGAAGACACTGAAATGATTGCAAACATATGTTCATTTGAGCGTATGGAAGCAGCTATTAACTAATTTCAATCACTCAAAGCACCAGGGCCAGACGGGCTCTATCCTGTACTGCTACAGAAAGGTTGGAATCAACTGAAACGATATTACCAGAGCTGGGCAAGTCCGCAATTAGTCTGCAAGTCCGCAAATCCGCAATTGCGGACTAACGAAAAAAGTTGCGGACATGCAGACTTGCGGACTTTGGCACTTTAACTTGCGGACTTGCGGTTGCGGACTATTTTTATTTTTAGTCCGCAATTCCGCAAGTTTTATGCAAATATTGAAATTTTTTAATATTTTCGTAAAATATTCATGTTTTTACCCAGTCAAACATGAAAAATCAATTTAATTTTTTCGAATTCAATTTCGGCAAAATTATCAAGTTATTCGAGTTCAAGCTGACGTAAATACTAGGTCTGCTTTTCGACTTAATCGCTTTCTTCTTGTTGACATGCTGTTTGGTAACGCGAGAAACGAATACATGCCTCGTACTCATCTTTTATGCAAATAGTTGGTTGATTTTTTAGAACATTTTAGAACCCTTTTTTGGCGCTTGTTTTAAGAATCTTCTAGAACTGTCATTGTGGTAATTTTAACTGTATTGTCTTGAGACTTTTAATCTCATAATCTTTAGATCTGCAGCTAGTGCTCAAATCAGTTAGTCTTCGACAGTACGAGTGATGTAGTGTCTCAAATTTTCGTAGTTTAGTGTATCAAGTTAGATGTGTAGTAAGTTGGTTGCTGATGTTTCTATTGCTATGGTGAGACCTCGAAGCAGTTTTTTAGTAATATAGTTTAGTAAAGTCTAGCATAGTGTTAGTATAATCAATAGCGTAAATTTTGGTCTGGTAAATTTTGGTTAATTGATATTGATTTGGCTAGCTGATAATTGACTTCTTGTTTTGACGTGCTCCTTTGGATGAATCAAATTTTTGGTGTTCTGTGAGGAATAACATTGTTATATTTATAACCAAAGTGTGGTATGACTGCAGAAATATAAAGGATACGGCGCTCTGCGAGACAGGCTATTACAGTACAAGCGGGTATAACCTGATTCAAATTGGAGTCAACACTGTTTTCTCGGGTTCGGCAAAACAACCGACTTTTTTTGGGTTTAAGTTCGAATTTGCAGCCCTGGTTCAAAGTATGGCTTTGTTGTTTTTTACCGTGAGCTCAGTAGTGTAGCCAGGGGGGGCGGGGGAGCTAAGCCCCCCCCATTGGCCTGCCGACCAAAATGCAGAATAAGAAAAATACCACGTTTTTAGCACTTCTAAGACTCTCTTTTGCACTGGATTGGACTAAAAAATGATTTAAAGCATAGTTTGAAACGTTTATTTAGGGGGGGGGGGGGGCTAATAGACTGCCAAACAAAATGCAGAATAGGAAAAACATCACGTTTTTAGCACTTCTAAGACTGTGTGTTTGCACTGGATTAGACTAAAAATGATTTGAAGCATAGTTTAAAACGTTTATTAAGGGGGGGAGGGCTAATAGATTGCCGACCAAAATGCAGAATAAGGAAAATACCACGTCTTTAGCCAGTAGCGTAGTCAAGGGGGGCGGGGGGCTATAGCCCCCCCCCCCCCCATTGACATGTCGACCAAAATGCAGAAAAGGAAAAACACTACATTTTTAGCACTTTGAGAATGTTTTATGCACTGGAGTGGACTAAATATTGATTTAAAACATCTTTTGAAACACATGTTCAGGGGGGGGCTAATTTGTCAAAAATAAAACCAACAAATAAATGAAAATATTGATAAATGGTAAGAAATAAGCAATCAAATTTGATCGCAAGTGTAAAAATGCTGAACATAGGTGTCATCAACAAATATACTATAAACTAAGGAATAGGGGGGGGGGCTATTCAGTATTTGTTAATTACCAATCCTTTCTCTCAAAACTCTTTTCATTAGCCCCCCCTCCAATTATTTTTCTCTATAAACTGTATACGAAATAGATTACTCCGTGTGAGTTTTATTAAACTATTCTATTTTATAATTTAACAGCATCTACACAAGAGAACAAACATTTTACCATTAGCCACCTCCCAAATAGCCCATTTATGCCACCCGTTTAATCTTGTGTGCACTGCCAATTTCTAACCCACGTTTTAAAAGCGTTATTATTTAATAAAAATAGCCCTAAAATGAAGTTATTTTTGCAAAAAAAATGCAAAATTTTCGAGCGCTGGGGGCTTTGCCCCCGAACCCCCAGCCTCCGGCGCTGGGAGCTTCGCCTCCAGACCCCCATTGGCATCCGGCGGCTGGGGGCTCCGCCCCCAGAACCCCAAAAACAGCCCCCCATTGCGAATTTCTGGCTACGCGCCTGCGTGAGTTCACAAAATTACCCACTGGGTTATCATTTTTTGTAGTGGTAGCCAGTGCCGTCGCTACGATGAGGCCAGGGGCGCCGTCCCCCACGAACGACTGCTTGTGCCCCCCCCCCCCATTTTGGTTCATTCAGAATGCTTTTTTGGATCATCGCGTAACGACAAGACAACAGGCAACAATGGAAAAAGGAATAATAATTTTCAAACATGATTCTCGTTTGAAGTTTTCTCGATTGTTTGCAAAATTGCTGGCCACCAACTGCTTTACATGAATGTGACCCAATAAACCGTCTTGCTTTACGGATGTGTCGTGGAAAAGGGATGTATGCCTACAGAAGCGTTACCGATATTTCGTTAGTGATTATGACCCGAAATAATACGTGAAAACATTTTTTTAAAAGACCAGCTGTTTTTTTTTTAGAGGACACTCAAGATTTATTTTAGTTCGCAGTCAGGGGCGCAATTAAGGGGAAGAGGCTAAAGGGTCATCAACCCCCTTTAACCAAGTCATTTAGAAAATATAACCAAAAAAAGAATAAGCGTTTAAACGTGTTTTGGACTTGACTTAATGTATATGGGGGCTCAAGAGGCTAGACTGTTCAATGACTTCTGAATTTTAGCAATTTACTGTAATTATTGATATGGTTTTAAAAGGTGCGAAATGTGATTGAAATGGCATTAAACTCGCTATTTTTGCAGCAGAATTGCAAAAATCACCCAGCAGCTGAGCCGCCTCTGTAACACACTTGAGTAGCAACGGTTTGTTCAGCACGGGACCTAAATTAGACAATTTTAGTGCAAAAAGCATTTACTTTTGGTTCAAGCCCCCTCTTTCTTACTTAACAAAACCCTGGTTGCGCTTCTGGTCGCATTCACTCCTGTAGACATATTTTTCAAGCGATTATACCAGCCGCACGCGAACCGAGCTAATAAACGCTGCCGGGCTTATATGTATCTTTTTCCACAGATGAATATATAAAATATATATTGCACATAAAAACTGATATTTTAAAGCCACAAATATGTAGCTTTAAAATATCAGTTTTTATCTGCAAAAGTTCAGTTCATTTTCGGCTAGGGCCTTCTCACTTCGTTTGGTCTGGCGACGGCACTGCTGGTAGCGTGTGCTTATCTCATTCCTAGAGTATTTATTGAAACTAGGGACTAAAAATTTAGTAATACGATTAGTGATATGAATGTTTTTTTGCCTTCTACTGCCTTTGCCTTTTCCTACCTCGAAAAAAATTGTTTTCTAAGAATATATGGTTGCAAGCGGAAATGCGGATTGTTCTTTGCTATTTGATGGCTTCTCACTGTAATCTAATGGCTTTTAATCTCCATATCCCTAGCTTCATTGCAGCATTTTTGAGGGTTCGCCGGAGGGTTGTGCATTATGCTTCCACGCAGTTTAGGCACCTACTGTATAATCAGAAGCGCAACCAGGAGGGCTGGGGGCTAAAAACCCTTAGTCAAGTCACTTAAAAGCTTTAACCAAAATTACAAGCGTTTAAATCTGTTTTGAGTTGGACCTGAAAGTAAGGGGGGCTAGGCTATTCAATTCTTAAGTTTGCCATCCGAAAAGGAAGCTCAATAACAAGTCATGCTGCGGTACATTTACTACAATCAACGATTGTGAGTAATTCCTTCTATTGCGTGGAATGTATTCACCATACGTTTGCTATCAGAGATGGAGTCGAGGACACAAGGCTTGAGGCCAAGGCCAAGGACGCAAAAAAATTTCGAGGCCAAGGCCAAGGACTAAGGACATAGACGCAAGTGTTCTCCGAAAAAAAAAGGTCTTCAAAAAATTCTTACAGGCGATATCAAAAAAAAGGTCTTAAAAAGTTTTTTTTCAGGCGAAAAAGGTCTTAAAATTTTTTTTCAGGCGTTCTCCACGTGAGGAAAACAAAAAAAGATCTTCGCAAATTTTCCGCGAGGTTTCTCGCGGTTTTTTAACAAAATTTTAACGGTTCAAGATATAGTGCTGTCCTCGACCCGAGGACAGGGCAATTTTCGAGGACATGAGGCTTCGAGGCCAAAGCCAAGGACTTCAAAATGTGTCCTCGAGAACGTCCTTGAGGCCAAGGACGTCCTCGAGGACTCCACCTTTGTTTGCTATACTTCCACAACTCAAAACTTTTGACTTATTTTTGCCAATCAACTCTGAGCAGTTCACTTCGGGACGTGGTTGATTGCAAAACTTTTTCACTCGGTTCATAAAAAGTTGCGGACTTGCGGTGCGGACTTCAAATATTACGAAGTTGCGGACTTGCGGTTGCGGACTTCAAAATCTATGAAGTTGCGGACTTGCGGTTGCGGATTCAAAAATCTCGAAAAGTCGTTGCGGACTTGCGGTTGCGGACTAAGTTTTTAAACGTCCAATTGCGGACTTGCGGTTGCGGATTAAGAAAATTGAAATTCGGTTGCGGATTTGCGGACTGCGGACTTGAAAAAAAACTTGCAGTGCCCAGCACTGGATATTACCACGTCATTTTTCAAGCATGCCTGAGACAGAGCTATATGCCAATGGCCATAGGTGGGCACTAGTCCGTTAATCGTTAATCCGTTAATAACGAAGCTAACTTTTTCATTAACTCGTTAATCCGTTAAAAAGTTTTTTCATGTTAACGGACTAAATTAACTTCCGTTAAGGTTTTTATCGTTAATATCTTGCACTATTTATTTGTCGTACCGGTACAAACCAGTTTGGACTGGTAACACTTGTTGCGTATTAGCATGCATTTGAACTTATTTTTATCTTGCAATTAGACTAGACTGTAAATGTAACTTTCAAAACACGAAAAGATCACCACAGCAATGAATATTTCCTTACAATCAGCTCAACAGCGTCAATACGTGTTCTAGAAGCGAGTGAATAAAACGAAATGTAAATTACACGCAAAATGTTAACGAATTAACAGACTTTATTAATTTCCGTTAATTAAAGCTGAAAATAACCGGTTAACGTAAACGAAGGTGTGAAGTTCGTTAACGGACGAGTGGTTAACGAAGCTAACGTTTTGCATTAACGTGCCCATCTATGAGTTTAAGCCCTCTCCCTTTAACAAAATCTTGGTTAAGTGTCAACAGGCCACAGCTTCAAATCTTCTATTCTACGATATCTTTGTCCAACAAAAAGTTCCTCCTTTGAAAATTCCTGATGACGTGATTGCAAGTGATTTGTGGTTTGCCCCCCATCAAAAATCCTGGATCTAAGCCTATGCGCGTTGTATCCTTGGTCCTTGACCTCGAGCATTCCTGTCCTTGGCCTCGAGAGGGTCTGTCCTCAAGAAGTCGGTCCTTTCCTTGGTTTTGGACTTTTTTTGAGTCCTTGGCCTCAAACTTTGGGTCCTCAACTCCACCTCTGTTATGTAACTTGAGTCATCAAAGTAGAAACTCTTGCTAACCGTGACTATAAAACCACATTTTGAGGTTACTATTTGCCGGAGACATGAGGCGGGAATATGGCATCAGAGTTCTCTGATGAGGTTCTTTAGGGTTAATGACTTTTGCTCAAAAAAGAAGTGCATAAGATGAATATATTTACACTACAGAAGGTAAAAAGGCAGATCACGATTTCTATGCTCCTTCGTTATGTATTTTCATTTTCCAGCTTTTGTTGCGTATTGTATAACGATAGGCAAAAACCGGCAAACATAAACAAAGCTTTATTTACAAGGTATAAAAAAGTTCAAAAATGATTCGTTCAAAGTTCCTTTAAAAGTTTTTTCACTGGAATGTTCTTTTTTTTTTGACATTATTTTGATTCCCAATAAACATGCAATAAATTGCATTTACTTTCCATTTCTTTTTTGGAAATTGGATACCAATACTAAAAACTCAATGGCAAGCAAAAATAGCTGTTTTGGCCTCAAGAACGGTATGACACAACAATTTTTGTCGATCGTTAATTCTGCTGCAGACAGATGCATCGTTGATGCTGGCGCTCATGTATCCGATTTCTGCAAAAATAAAATAAAATAATGTAAAAAACAATGCAAAAACGATGTTAATATGCAAAACAAAATATCGGTTGTATACTCGTTATTGATATAAGAACTACATGAACAAAGCATCAAGATTTATTTGTCGAAATTAACTGGCTTGCATTCGTTCAATTAACCGAAAAAACTAAAACTCCCAAACAGTGGCGTAGGAAGTGGGGGGGGGGGGGGGAACGGGGGTCACTGGCTCTCCCGCTTGGTTTTAAGTGTCGATCTGCGTCAAAAGTTTGGGCAATTTTGCGTCAAAATTTGGGCGATTTCATACGTTTTGAGCAATTTTGCGTCAAAATTTTCGGCATTTTCATATTTTCTGGGCAAAATTTTTTTTGTTGGAGATCTTAATTTGGACAGAAAAACCGTCACAATATTAGTGAAGACCATAGGTGGGCACAAGTCCGTTAATCCGTTAATAACGAAGCTAACTTTTTCATTAACTCGTTAATCCGTTAAAAAGTTTTTTCATGTTAACGGACTAAATTAACTTCCGTTAAGTGCTGTTAACGGACTAAAGTAACTTCCGTTAAGTTCTGTTAACTTCCGTTAAGGGTTTTATCGTTAATATCTTGCAGCTTCGTTGTGCATTTTAACTTGTTTTTATCTTGAAATTAGATTAAACTGTAAAATGTAACTTTCAAAACACAAAAAGACCACCATAGCAATGAATATTTCCTTACAATCAGCTCAACAGCGTCAATACGTGTTCTAGAAGCGAGTGAATAAAACGAAATGTAAATTACACGCAAAATGTTAACGAATTAACAGACTTTATTAACTTCCGTTAATTAAAGCTGAAAATAACGGATTAACGTTACCGGTAACGGAGGTGTGAAGTTTGCTAACGGACTAGTGGTAAACGAAGCTAACGTTTTGCATTAACTTGCCCATCAATGGCATTGGCATGAAAAGAAGGCACAGGTATATTTTTCCCCAAACCTGGAAAGGAAAGCTATTTTGAAGCTAAATCCTTTCGTATGATCACTTTAACTTCTTTCCAACTGTAATGGCTGGAAAGACTAGTTCTGTATCATATTAATGAAGATAACAACGTGCAGGCAAAGCTTTCTGCATCGCAGTATGGATTTCGTGCAGTCGTTTCTATGGAAACTGCTTTGCATGAATTTGTGCGCCGTATAGAGCATTGCGTCGTTAGAAAAAAGCCGGCTTTGGGTGTTTTCCTGGATCAACTGCTCAACTATTACAGTGCTCAACTGCATTGGAAATCTAAATCAGTTGGATAAACAAAACCACGTCAGTATTGCCTGGATTCCTGGACATGCAGGGGTACATGGCAACGATGTGGCAGACTATGTAGCCAAATCAGGATCTAAATCAAAAATACATGGTCCTGAGCCTTTTATTACAGTCCCGTATGCCAGTTGTGTTAACACGGTTAAGGACTGGTCCACAGATAGCTGGAAATCTATGTGGAATAAACGGAAAAGACTGCTTGAGGATAAAGGACTCTGAAGGTTGGACGTCTTCCGACTAACAATACGTCTCCTTAACCTTAAGAGACTTCAATTAAATAGAGTAGTGCAAGTTTTAACTGGGCACTGCAATCTGCAGCGGCACAAGAAAACTACAGGTCGTCTGAGTCTTCTTTGTGTCCAAAATGTAGCGTAGAGGATGAAACACTAAATCATCATGTAGGCAATTGCAAGCTTTACCAAGATATTTGTGTTAAATATTATGGAATCACCAAAACCACTGTTCATAATGGGGTAACGAAATGTAGCATTAACAAACTGGCCACGTACTTAAAGGAAGCTGGAAGGCTTTCTGAGTTCGACCAGTAACCAAACAAAACAATAACATAACATAACAGCTACAGTTGCAATGGGCCCAAATGAGGCCTACGCAGTGTGAAGGTGGACTTTACCTAACGGTAGCAGATTCGCTTGCACCGCTGCCCAATAATAATAACAATAATAGATAAAATCGAGTCTATGGTTTAACTATTATAGTTCTCGGGGTCAAGATTTTTACTGCAACGAGGGCCAGATCAAAAACAACTGTTACTTTTGTTTTTATGCTTTATTTTGCAGACTTTGTAATTGCTAAAAATAATGTATCTCAAGAGTAAAAATAACAAAAAATTATTCTTTTGAGTTACTCAAAGGGCTTAACAAACAGTAAAACTTTTTTGAGCGCTGCGTTTGCAATCTACTTCTAGTTCTGCCGCACTTCTTTCAACTTTGTTATTTATATTTATTTTGTATGAAGTGTCTAGAAAACTCGAAAAGTTTTTCTCGGCTTTTGGGTCTGTATAAACTTGTCCGAGCATAATAAAGAATCATGTTGCGTTGTCTTCTCTAATCTTTAGATCCCATGCCTATCTCCTTGAAAAGTCTGCTTATTTTCTTTTCTTTTTTTTTGTTCTTTTTCTGCTTTTGTTCTTTTTCTTTCAGGAATTTCTTCGAGGCTACAACCCCAGCGGAAAAGCAGGATCTGATGATGGTGGCTACGTGCGGTATACGTTCAACAGGGCAAAGCAGCAGGAACTGAAGTTGTTTGGCTATTTACCGGCTTGAGCTCTCAATTTATCTATCTGTCATGCTGGTTATTGATCTCGACAGCTAGATATTTTGTTTATCAATTCTCCATTCAGATCATCTCGACATTCAGTCAGAATAACCATTGTATATCCTGTCTTGAATTTATACTCTATGAAACGATTATCACTGGTCTGTACGATACTACAACCTTATTGCTTCCCCTATAAAAATGTCGTTTTAATTTAATGTTGGTTGTCTTTTTTTTTTTGTTATTATTATCTCTGACTCATACTTCAACACTTTGGCAGGGTACTGTGTTATAAAACATCAGTGCAAAACCTGAAGAACTCCGTAAAATTACCGATTTACTAGAACTCGAAATCACTTACGCCGTAAATGTAGGAAATTAACTGCTTGCTCGTGAATTCCAGTATAGTTTGCACAGCATGCACAGAAAGAAAACTAGTGCCGACGCAGTTAACCTTTAATTTGAGTATCACCGAACTTTGTCTAACTGATCTGAGATACACACCATCAACATTGCATAGAAACATATTTGATACCTCTCATGAAAACTCAGCATAACTGTATTCTGATTGAAATATTGAAGAGATTATAAGCTATAGTACATTCGTACCAGCTATTTATTTAGACGCAATGTGGATGGTGTGACTCACAATGACTATTGCTGTTTGTTGCATGTAATTATTTTAATGCATATGCATTGATTACAAAATCCGTTATTATCTTTATACTATGACCAGCTGCCACTTGAAAGAGTTTCCTGACCTGGTGAGGTTTCATTTTCAGGGTGTGCTTTTCCTCACCATGCTCTGTTGAGCTAAAGGTATTTTTGGGCCGGTTGCGCCACCCATTGATCACCTATACGTAACCGTGCTTGGCCTCGCGCTGGTATTATCTCACTCTTTCCTCTTTATCAATTATTCAAACAATTACTCTAGCCGTTAGATTTACTTACATGTTGTGTGCCTGCATGTGCATGTTGATGAGTGTGATTGATTAGGCCTACATTGCGCATTGCGCAAATTAATTCTCTTTCCTATCGGCCAGTTGGTCGAGCGGTAACACGTTCGTCCCTGGAGCGGGAGGTCTGAGGTTCAAATCTTGGACCGGTCAAATCCAACGCAGTGTTGCCAACGGCTCGCCACCGCTGTGACATTTCTTCGAAAGAAGCTGTGTTGCCCGGGCGCAATGGCATGAAGACGGGCCCCGCAAACTCATTACACGCTTCGGCGTAATACAGCGAGCATAATAAAAGATTTCATTATTTGGTACGATTTATTTCAAATCAGATACCTGGCTTCAAGGCCAGGTGTGTAGCCAAAAAATTGCAATGGGGTTGTTTCGTGTGTCTGGGAGCGGAGCCCACAGCACTTGGAGATTTAGCAATTTTTTTACAAAAATAACTCAAACAATTTTAGGCCTAGTTTGATCAAAATTAATGCTGATGAAGCGATGCATAGAAATTAGCAGTGCAAAAACATGACTAATCTGACTGTTTAAATTAGTTATGTGGGCGGTAGTTAGTGGTAAAATTTCAATCCTTTTATTACAAGCCGGTAAATCATAAAGTCTTCTGCACAGCAATTCGAAAAAACTCATTCGTATTAACCTAGATCGTTTGCATTTTACGGAAAACGATAATTGGTTCGAGGGCTTACGGAAGGAGATTCGAGAAAAATGATTGGAAATTAGCTAAATTAAATAAGCCTATTGAATAGCTGAAAAGTCCCTTCTTAATTCTATAATTTTTGTTATGAAGCCTACCTTAAGCATTTTACATCAAGTGATCAAATTTAATGGCTTAATTATATTTAGCCAGACTGCAAACTTTTTACTGTTTTGTAAGCTTTTTTTTTTTTGATACTAGCTCCCCACCCCCGAAATCGATGCCTCAAAAGTGGTTTCAAGCCATTAAATTTTAACCGGGGTGAAGCATCCAGCCAATTTCAGTAAAATTGAAATAAAGTTTTTGAAATTTTTTCTACTCAATTTGGAGTTGTGTTTACCAAGCTATTCAACAAATGCAAACAGATATCCTCTGAAAAAAGTATTTGAAACCCTTCTTTCAGACTGAATTTCCAGAAAAAAGGGAGGTTGGCTAAAATTGGATTGGTCACAAAAAGTTATTTGAAGGTCAATACTAAATATTATTATTCAGTCTCTCTTTTTTCATGTACATTCAAGGTGAGAGAACAACCTCATAGTTTACAAAAACCTTTCCTAGGGGATATCTTTTTGTATTTGTTAAATATCTTTGCAACCAGCACAGCCCCAAAATGAGAAAAAATTTCAAAAATTATACTTCGATTTTAGCTATTGTAAACTACGGGAATTAGCTTGATGATTCACCCCCTTTAAAGTCCATGTTATTGCCTAAGACAGTTTCAGAAACGCAAAAAAGTGGTATTTTCCTAAAAATACATTTGGGTCGACAGGCCAATGAAAATGCAACACCACTCCCGCCTGCTGGCTACGCTAGTGCCAAGGGCCGTTGAGAGAGTGGGTAAAGTGGTTGGAATACCCAGGCCCACAACTTTAAGGGAAATCCTCCCAGATTTACGGGTCTCGAAAGGTTAAAATGTTGATCTCAGACACAAAGTTATAGATGTGTTGAGGTTTTTGTTTTCGGTCTTCACTTAAAATTCGTTAATCAATCATTGTCAGTTGTCACTTGGTGCATGATTTTGGCAGAGATAGCTCAAAATATCATGCATTTTTTTTCGAGTTCAAATTGAGCCTAAATTCTAGCGTACTGCTATTATATTACTGTTGTGTCTCAAAATAAATTTACTTTTTGTTTAGTGCAGCTGAGTGAACAAATTTTTTAGTTTAGTCTTTTGCATTTCCGATATTTTAATTTAATTCACTAAAGTCATATTAGCAATATTAGGCCTAACAGCTTTCCGTTGGAAAATGAAAATATGTTTCTAATAGAGTTGGGTTTAAAAAAAATAGAAAAAAATTTATCGAGTTTTGAGTTCATCTTAAATGGGATACAAAAACAACTCTCGTGGTTTGGTGACATCGAACGCATGATGCAGCTTAGTTTTATTGCTTCTAGGTCAAAACGCTTCAAAGATTTTTTTAGTCTTCATTCTATTTCCGGAATGGATCTTTTCGATAGTAAAAAATTCACCTTTGTTCAGAGATGCCTTTGTTTTCTTGCTGTATGCTTGAGTCCGGAACTTCCCCTAAGGATCCTGCCTGGCATTCGAGCTAAATGTTCTATCAAGATAAATGCATGATAAAACTCAGGGATATTTACTCTCTTGAAACTGCAAAGCTAATGTACAAAATTCACAATAATGTATTATCTTTTGCAAATTTAGATACGTTTAACCTAATCAAAAACTGTTATACACATGAGACAAGATTGAGCCACAAAAACAATTTCTTTCTTTTCAACAACTAGAACAAGATTAGGGCAAAAGTCTCTATCATTCGCAGGAATTAAAATTCGGAATGAAATTTCAAGCAGTTTAAAAGAGGTTTCATTCTACAGATTTAAAAAAGCTGTTAAAGCTCATTTTTTATCAACCTATGAAACCGATAAAAGCTAGAATAACAGCTTTCTATCAGCAATGCAGTGGTCATTACAGTAAACATAGTTGCATATTTATGCTTGAGTTCTACAATAACCTATTCTATTGCTTGGATGGCATGAGGTGGTGCATTCATCTATCACAAATTTATACAATACGTCGTCTCTCATTTTGATGTGCCTTTGAATTATAGGTAATTTTGCAGTAACTGACTGAGGTTGATAAACACTGGTATTGGAAATTATACCAGTACTAATGACATATTGGCAAACAATACAAAACAAAGCAAGGAGGTTTTTTCACTCCAATCGCCTACTTTAAATTCTATAAAACATAAATAAGCATCATGAACTTTATTGATTTATTTTCTATCCAATCTGTAGTAACAGTATTTTTTTTTTAATATAGTAGTAAAGTAAATAATTTATTTCACGAGCAACGCAAAATGCATAAAATATATCAAAGTAAACAAACAATAAAATAAGCAGCGCATACTCATCAGGAGGCTACGAGTGACCGAAGTCTTCGAGCAGTAGACCCCCTGAGTGATAATATAGAAAAAAAAAAAAGCATAATTTTCATGGTAATACAAACAAGTACCTCACAAAGTCGGCACTGAACAAATGAGCCGCCTTGCCCTCAATTACGCTGTAGTTTAAAGTTACACAAATGAGCAACAAAACAATCATGAACCGATTCACATAGAACTTAATATTGTTGAATCAAGAAATTTTGAAGTTGTTTTTTGAATTGAAAAAAAGACATATTTTTAAAGTTCAATGGTAAGTTATTCCAAATACTTATCTACTGGTACTTAAAGGATCGCTGTAATCTTGCAGTTTTAAAGGGAGGATTGTTGTGGTTCTTACGGGTAATACTTCTGGTATTATAAGGATGGGTGTGAGAAGATTGTTGGAACATATGTTTAAAAGGCTTTGGGAGATCATTTTTGGTGTATTGGAACATTAATTTGGCAGTTACAAATCTGTAGAGGTCATCTAGCTTTAAGATACCGCACTTAAAGTAGTTGGGTGAAATTCTTTGCATTTTTCTGACATTGGCTATGGCTCTAATTGCACTATTTTGAAGTGTTCTTAGTCTATTCTTGTAAGTAGAGCACGTAGAACCCCAGACAGTAATAGCATAAAGTATATGTGGTTGGATTAGAACATAATAAAGCAGAAGCAACGTATCCGGTGGAAGGAATTTTTTTAGTTTCCATAATACTCCCACTCCACTTGCAATTTTCTTCTCTAAGTTTTTGATATGATTTATAAAATTTAGTTGATTATCTACAGTAATTCCTAAATATTTGTAAGACGTAACCACGTTTAATAATTTTCCATTTATCATTGGGTTAAAAATAATATTACGAGAGTGAGTGTAAGGAGAAATAAGCAAGCAGGCTGTTTTATTAAAATTTAAGGTTAATTCATTTGAGTCAAGCCAAACTTTAAGGTCAGAGATGTTTTTACAAACTTTTCCTTCAAGTTCACTTAAACACTGATCGTGAACAATCATACATGTATCGTCCGCATAAAGACTTGCAATACATTCAAGACAGTTTGGAAGATCATTGACGTAAATAAGATATAACAGCGGTCCTAAAATGGATCCCTGAGGCACCCCGATATTTATCGGTTGTAAAGAAGATCTTACTCCATTTAAATAGACATATTGTTTTCTATTAAAAAGATAGTTTGAAATTAGTTCATTTACAATACCCCGGATACCGTAATGATCTAGTTCCTTTAGTAACTTTTTGTGACCAACGGTATCAAATGCTTTCCTCAGGTCGACCATTATTAAGCTAGAGAAAATTTTTTCTTTCATTGCATCATAACAACGAGTAACTGTATGCATTAGAGCATGAACTGTCGAATGTTTTTGCCGAAATCCATATTGGTGGGGTTGAATGATATCATTTTTTTCAAAAAAGGAGTTCAATCTTTTCAATAGTAATTTTTCAAAAACTTTTGATAAACATGGTAATACAGATATGGGACGGTAATTGTTCACGTCAGTAGTAACACCCGCTTTATAGATAGGAATCACCTTGGCGATTTTCATTCTATCAAGAAAAATGCCTGATTGATAGGAATGATAACAAATAATAGCTAGATAAGAAACAAGTATAGGGGCTGCAATCTTTAGAAAAAAAGAGGGTAAAACTTGATCCGGGTTTACTTTCGTTTTTAGTGTGAATATTGTGTTATAAATTTCATTAGGGGTTGGAGGATCTAACACCATGGAAGATGAGGTACGGTTAGATAGATATCTCAGATAATTTTGGGAGTTGGAGTTGATTTGATTGGCTAAAAGAGTACCAATAGTTGAAAAATGTGAATTGAAAATTTCGGGGATTTCGTTTGTTTCTTCAATTTGTGTACCTTTGTATATGAGTTTAGGTATTTCGTGTGTGATCTGTTTTTTCCCATTAGGTAGTAGTGTGCGAAGAACGTTCCACATTCTTTTTGGGTTATTCTTATTGGTTTCAACTTCATTGTGATAATACATTTTTTTCGAAAGTTGTTTTAGTTTATGCAACGTATTAGAATACATTTTAAAATGATCCTTTCCCAGGGAGTTACCATTTAAGAATTGAGTTTTGTATAGCCATTGTTTGCGGCGAATAGAAATAAGTATACCTTTAGTCAACCACGGCTTAGCTTGCTTTCGCTTTTGTGACCGACTAGCAATCTTAATAGGTGCGTGTTTTGTTATCACATTGCGTACTACTGAGAGGAATTTGGTAAAAGAGGAATTTAGATCCATTTCAATGTTTGAGAAAATATTCACAAAATGCATATTCAAAGAATCTTGTAAATCCTCACAAAATTTTTTTTTATCAAAATTCTTAAGGTCAAAATATTTCTGTGTTTCTTTTTTAGACTGTTGTTGGTCTAGAATGGATATAGAGCAGAGAACTGCATGGTGATCGGAGATTTTGCATTGCAAAACCACAGGGGTTACCTCATAACAAGCTTCGTTTGATATAATTATGATCTATTGTGGTCGCAGAAGTTGGGGTTACTCGAGTAGGCTCTGTAATTAACGAAAGGCAAGCGTTGCTTTTAACCATGTTTAGATATTTCAAGCCAATATTATTGACACTTCCAAAAGTGTTAAGATTTAAATCACCTAATATGTAGCAATGTTTGTTATGAAGCGTCAGTTCTTGAAGATTATCATTAAGCACTGACAAGAATTGTTCAACATTCGAATTATTCGGGTGTCTATATATAACTCCAATTAAGCGTTTAACTTTATTAACTGATAGTTCAATCCAGAGGTCCTCACAACCTTGAATATTAAGGTTGTATTTATGAATAATTTCAAATGAACAGGTACTTGAAATATACACTCCGACTCCACCTACTATCGTCGAAAAAGGTTTGTGTATAAATTTGTATCCATGCATGTTTAAATTTTGTGAGAGTTCATTTTTAAGTCTAACTTCGCTTAAACAAATAACTTTAGGGGAAAATGGGAGAGTAAGCAATAATTCATTTAGGTCATCGTGGTGTTTATTTAGTGAGGTTATATTGAGATGCATAAGAATTGTAGAATTATTAGAGCAAAAACTACTAGGCAATACATTGCAATCGAGTAAGCGACAGGGGGCAAAATTCGAATACATTACATCAGTTGTTTTATCAAGCAATCTCTCAGCATTATTGTTGCTTTCAAAGTTGTTAATAAACCGAGTTAGGTTATTTGAAGGCAAGGCAGCATTTGAAACTGCTGTCAAAGAAATGGTTCAAAATCAAAAAAAAGTTGCAAGCGACAAAGGTTACCGAAGCAGGTGCAATTAGTGCACAGTTGAAAAACGTAATTTGCATATAACCTAAATTGCGCATTAAAGCTCTCCTAGTTTTAGACGTACTATGTTCAAGTCCAACCAAACTCCACTAGAACGTAATTGTGCAACTGTATGGTAGCATATACATACACCAAGGATGACATTTGTCACATTTGTAAGTAAAGAAAATAAATAAATAAAAGAGCAAATTTAACCTGCGATTTTTAGTTCATTACAACACCTATCAAAAAAAAAAAGTCCGGCAGTCTATCTATAGGACAGTCATTTTTTAGAAGAATAATTTCCTGGTAGAGGAATCTTTCTTTGATTGACGTAGAGAGCATATTCGCCATTTTCAGCCCGCCATGATGTTTTCTGCTGATTTTTTTTTTGCTTTAATGAAATGAGGCATTAACAATTTTTTTGTTCCAAAAACTTTTTTGGTAGGTGGTCTGTGACGAATAGCAACGGTTTACCTTCAAGCTTTTTTGCACTGTTGTATGTTTTAAGCCGTTTCAAGTTTCCAAAAGTATTATGTTTAGTCGTCGCATTAGCCAATTTAACTATTATTGGTCTAATTACCTTTTTTCCGTCCTTTATCACTGGTCTTTGAGGTAGTCGATGTATTTCTTCTATTTCCACATCATCTGGGTCCATTTTAAGCGCATCATATAAAAAGTGATCAAATTTCTCTGCCGTCTTCTGTCTCGTTTCCCATGCACATTCTTGATCTTCTTCGATGCCGTGAACTAGAATATTCATTCTTTTGTGATAACTTTCTTGCATTACGGCGGCTTTCTCAAAATCTGCTTTGAATTTTTCCAATTCAAGAAACCTTTGATTAACAGTCTCAAATTTCTCTTCGAAATTCCTTTCTAGTTCAAAATATTTTTTTCAAGTTTAGCTTCATAGTTATCCTGACGTTCGTTAAGTTTTGTAAAATTATTGGTTATTTCAGTCATAAAACTATCAAGTTTTTCTTCAATTGAGAACGCCATTGCTGCGCTGTAATTTGTGCACTTTTTGCGAAACTGCTGCAGCTTCCAAGAAGTCACGCAACTTTGCTGAAAAACACGTCCGTCTTTGACTGCATACTATGCTTAGAGTTAGAACGATTCTAATGTTGCTTTGCATTTTTTTTACATGTTGACTCAGAGTTTTGTGTATATACTACACAAAGTGTACACTGTACATATCTTTGCAACACTTTGTTTTAATTTTGCATAAAATTTTTTTCATGGAAAGTATAGCATACTGATAAAATCTGAAAGCTGCATTTTTAACCTTAACTTGGTGAGGTGGCAGTAGACTTAGATGACCTTTCGGTCCTTCGCTGTCTCCTCACCAAGTGACTAAATATCGCTTTGACTCTGCAAGTTTGTGAGTTGGTTTTAAAGGAATTGCATGTTTCGATGTTTTGGTGATAGACCTAGAGGAAGTTGCAGTTTTTTTTGTGTGATATGACGTCACTTGGTAAATAAATAAATATGATGATGATGATGATGATCATTCAATAACTATAGGTAATTAGGTATTGGGACGATAGGCCGTAATCAGAGTTAATGGGGGTGAAATATCAAGCTTAGATTACGTGCAAAAATAAAGGAACATCGAAGCCATATCTTTGCCGAATTTTAGCATTCTACAACCTATTGTTTCTGAGATATTTCTTTTCAAAGTTTAAGAGATCTCCCCAACTTTGCCAGTTAAAATTTTCTAACGGTAACGCGTACGCCTCTGGAGCAGGAGGTCTGAGGTTCAAATCTTGGGCCGGTCAAATCGGACACAGTGTTGTCAATGGCTCGCCACCGCTGAGACATTTCTTTGAAAGGAGCTGTGTTGTCCGGGCGCAATGACGCGGAAATGGGCCCCGCAAACTCGCTACACGCTTCGGCGTAATACAGCGAGTATAATGAAAGATTTGATTTGATTTTAAAATCTTATTTCCTCGGACTTGGGATACTTTCTTAGCTTGTAAAAGTATTTTTTGTAACTCAAATTCATGCTGCAACCTTGTATCGAACTACTTTCAAGCCAGCAGTTGTGAAAGTTACCTTAAACATTATTTTAGAAACGATGAAATTTTAAAGGGCAAAACTGTTTGGAGATATAAACTTTGAAATGACCATCTCAAAAACAATCAGTATAGCTGAACTTTGCGGAAGATATGTTTTAAATTACTAGTTAGATGCTTCACCCTTTTACTTTGATGAAGATATGTTTTAGATTTCTAGTTAGATGCTTTACTAGTTAGATTCTACAATTTTATTTTGATGGTATTGAGGAATGCATGGATTGTGTCTTCCCACCAATTTTCCCGTAATTCGACCTGTATTTTTATGTTAAGTAGTCGCAAAACATATTTTGGTGTTGTTGTTAAAACCAACGATTGAGCAATTTCGTAACAAGTTAAATTATTCCTGAAGTAAAATAGGCATAACTAATTTAATAGTTCACAGAGACATCATGTCTTACAATCCTACTTCATTTGACAACACCTTAATGCTGTCTCCGCGTCGAAATGGGTAATCATTTCAACTTTTTTTGTACATAAAGTATACTTTTTAAGAATTTCGTAACAATTAGGTCATTAATTTATAGCAGAAAAATAACAAGAACCAAAATTTAAATGTGGATGGCTTTACACTCTACTTATCAAAAAGGTGATTCTACAGTGTATATGTTGTGTAAAAATATACGGAAGTGTTGAAATCATGGGAAGTTTACTGTAGCTTAATTTTACATTAATTTACACTTTTAAGCTTTGAATATACGTATTTCCTTCAAAAGTCTATTGTGTGCAGAAAAAAATTGTTTTGCCGTAGTCGCAAAACTTAGAGCTTGCTGAGTATAGGAGTATAAGGAACGCTTTGCTGTCAAAGTTTGGCTGTCGCTATGACTTGAATCAACTCGATTTTTTCAAGTCCTTTGAAAGCTTCGTTTTCAATTATTGTCAGCAGTCACGTGATGCATGATTTTGGCAGAGACAGCCCAGAATATCATTTTGTTTGTTTTTTTTCGAGTTCAAGTTGAGCCTAATTATGGTGTACTGCTATTGTTACTATGTGTCTCAAAATAAATTTACTTTTTGTTTAGTGCAACTGAGTGAACAAACTTTTTAGTTTACTCGTTTGCATTTCCGATATTTTAATTTAATTTAGTAAAGTCATATTAGCAATATTAGGCCTAACAGCTTTCCGTAGGAAAACAAAAACATGTTTCTAATTTATAGAGTTGCGTTTGTTTTAAATTGGTTGCAAAAACAATTCTCTAGGTTTGATGAAATCGAAGGCATGCTGTAGCTTAGTTTTAACTTCTAGGTTAACATAACAAAATTATCTAATATTTACGATCACAAAATTTGGCGTTTTATTTCTTTTTATCAAAGGAATGTCTGACACCGTCAAAATCTATCCCTCAGATACTTTTTGATTTCTTTTCGAGTTGAGGGCGTTTGCTTTGATTTTTAACGTCTCTCTTTAGCAAATTTTGTCCCACCTCTCCCTGTAAACAAGCCTCGTCAGGGCGGCGCTGAATTTTTCCGCTATGTTGCAAAACGAAAGAAGTTCTTGATCGGTAGTTAGGTTTTTGGTGTTTCGCTATGAGTCTAAACATCTAATAAACTTTAACTTACCATTTTTGAAGTCTTAGTTCTTTCCCTACGCCTTAAAGTATACTTTTTAAGAATCCAAAGCTTATTTTATTGTTCTCTAATAAGTCGTTCTTCTCACGGGTACAGATTAGGGTGTGCACTTTTTTCACTTTTCTCTCTGATCGCTTAGTTTATATGATTTTATATGATCGTTTATATGATCGCTTAGTTTATATGATGCTCGAAACAAAAGTGAATTTTGGAAGCAAATATTATTGTTGAAATAAATTCCGTCTTGGATGACAAGCAAAACGCTGAAATACGATAAATGTTGCAAAACCGGTGCCATATTTTTAGTGTAATTTATCGCATGAAAATGTCAATCAAAATATACCAAATTCAAACAGTATCTTCCAATATACATGTACTTTCTTCAAAAGTATAATCAAGACTCTACATCAAATACTACAAAAGCTATAGGAGTTGACAACCACTCAAACCAGTAATTTTTTACAATTTTGGTAGCATTTTTGTTCCTGCATTGTGACGTCATCAGTGCATGTAATCTGAAGATTGACTCAATTAAAGACCGCAAAGATCTCTTCGTTTCTTCTGGCTAAGGCAGTTTGGTAGAGAAAGGTGCAATTACTAAATACAATTACATGTCCAAGTGTTTCACAATTCCGCTTCAGGAGACCAATTTAAAATGCAATAAATGTGGGATTACTTAATACTATTTTACACGGGGGAAAGGGGCAAAACGCCCCCTTTCTCCATTTTTTCACGATAAACCCCGTCAAAAACTAGCTTTTTCTTTAAACCAACTTGACTTTGAGTCAAAGTTATTCGCTAATGATCCTTGAAAGTTTGAATTTGCTGGAGTGGAGAAAAGCTTTCCAATTTTGTAGTTTGTCGAAGCCACTTCACCAAAAATTGATCATTTTTTTGGCTCATATTTATCTTAAATGACGTCACATGACATTTTTGTGACGTAATTACTTTGAATAAGGCATTTCATGATTCAGCTTTAAAAACCAAAATTTATGTACAAAGTATGAACCAGAGTTGTAAACGGGACGACTAGCACAGTCCCAAACCTGACCCGAACCCAAAAACTCTGGCCAAACCCGAAAAGGGATTTGAAGCCAAATCCAGGCCAGAAAAGCTGAAAGTTACGTCTAAAAACGTGTATGTTGTTGCCCGTGTGCGCTTAAAATCAAACGACTTACTGCTGATCAATTGTGACTCAATATGATATTGGTGTAGTAACAATCTTATGATGCTTAAAAGGGTATTTTAGTCGTTTTTCACACTTGACCAAAACTTTGAGACAAGCCTAAAATTCATTCTCACCAAGTTTTCAAGTTTCTACACCTTCGCGTTTTCAAGACATTGCAGTCTAAAATTAACAATTTTCCTCTTACTTCCGTACCGTCATTTTGTCAGTATTGTGCCAAAGATTACTTTTTGGAAAGCTAGATTACATTTATTGAAAAGCAGCTAATTTTGTGGTTCTAAATCTATGTTTTGTTTTACACTTACTCTGCCGTTTCACAATAATTCCCAATAACATTTTGTCAATTTCTTTCTCAAGACCAAATCCCACCCGAAAAGCCCAGTCCGACTTACAACTCTGGTATGAACAGCCAAAATTTGGCATATATAAACGTTCAAAACAGCAAATATTTCAATGACGTTATTTTTTTAACGTTGGTCGCGACGTCACTGTGATGACGTTATCAACCAAAACCAATTTTTGTGCAAAATTTGGTGAACAACAACCCACGTTCCAAATTTGCTGTTTCCATGACCTCTGGTTTATACATTATATTAAGTGCACTTTTGCCCCTTCTCCTCCAGTGTAAAATGTTTTGATCAAAAGAATATTTAATGTGAAATATAATTACTCCAGATTTAAGTACGTTTTATTCTTTTCGATATTCGTTATGTCTGGTAATATTTTGCTGCTTTGCATTTTTCTGTGCGTTGGCAACACGTGGCTGCTTGTTTTTGGTCAAGGTAAGATTCTTGAATTTTGTGTAATTGAATGATAACTATAAAACACAATTGCATGATACAATACATGTGTAAGTACAATACGCTATATACAACACATTGTGTAAGTACAATACGCTATGTCTATAAAATTGTGTATTCCAGTTTTATACGCTAATGTTTTTAGTACTAGTCAGGAAGACGTTTCAAATGTGTTTCAATGCAACCAAAGAATTTTTTGTTTGTATGTGTATCAAGTGCTTAAACACACTGGGTTGCTACTTGCTAGCAACATTCTATCTCTGTTCAAAACTCTAACTATTTAATTTTCCTTCCAATGCTGATTTGCAATCAATCAAAACCGATTTATTAAAAACTGTTGCTGTAATACAAGCAATACCGTACAGCTTGTTCCGTACAGAAGAGATAAACGATTATTTCCTCAGACTATAGCACAAGAATAGCCGATATTGCCAAATGAGAATACCGCCAAGTGTAGTTGCTCAAACATTGTGCATATACCTGAGATAATCGAAAGAACAGATTTTATACACCTCCCAAAAAATTTTCTCCCAGAAGTTACATGACCAAAAAACACTTGGCCAAAACTACATTATTCCGAATGTGTATTTCCCTGAACGTGCACTTGCCACAATTCACATTTTTCCGAATACTTATTTTCCAGAATATATGCTTGTCAGAATTTACATTTGGCCGAATTTACATTTCTCCGAAAACTTATTTTGCAGAAATTATACACATTATAGCCCAAAATTTCATTATAAATAGGATGAAGATAATCAAATCAAATCAAATCTTTCATTATACTCGCTGGATTACGCCGAAGCGTGTAACGAGTTGGCGGGGCCCATCTCCGCATCATTGCGCCCGGGCAACACAGCTCCTTTCGAAGAAACGTCGCAGCGGTGGCGAGCCGTTGGCAACACTGTGTCCGATTTGACCGGCCCGAGATTTGAACCTCAGACCTCCCGCTCCAGAGACGAACGCGTTACCGCTCGACTAACACGCTTATGGCTGAAAGTTATTTCATTTATTTCCTACAGGCCTGTGTCACACGTTACAGCGATCATCAGGGAGTAGATCTAAACAAAATAGTAACAAATAGTTAGAAAAGATAAAGTGGTACTCACCAGCGACGCAACAATCCATTATTTCATCTCGACCCACCTTTCTTTCCAACCGTGTGACGAATTGGCTATGTGGCAACAACGAGCATTCACGCCCAGAAAAAGACAACGATGCTCGCTCTACCCACACAGCCATACGTCCTACCTCTACGCTGACAAACCCAACATGAATGTACAGTACAATATAATGTTATTACAAGATTCGCATAGGCTAGGAAAAACTTTTGATGGATAATCGGTACCGGCAAAGTCCAAAGCATAACAATTTTGTTAAGTCATAGAGCTCAGTCAATTTTTTGACCGATCTACCACCAAGCAAAACAGTCGTGCGAAAAAAAATCTTCTCTGTTGTAAAAAGAAATTTGAGAGTAAAATAACCCTCCATGCAATGCTCAGGATAGCGCTATTGCGGTCAATACCAAACCTCGTCAGCTGAGCTGGCATGAATCGAAATGAGTAAAAAACAAAAATTTTCTCACTATTCATAGAAATTTCTAGTCGCTGAAAACAGGCCAAGCCAAAGGAAATATAGAAGGCTGAAACAAAAGAGCAAAAAATCGGCAAAACCAACCATAAAGTCCGAAGTCAAAATTATCGTTTCGCCAGCGATCAAAATGCAAATGAAGCGTTGAAATCGGCTACGAGTTTCAATGAACCGGTCAAAAAATTATGTAAATTAGCCGTTGAAATCGGCAATGAGTTTTGAACTAAAAAAATTTTTTTGGAAGCAAAATTGTGCTTAAAAAATGATGAAAAACTTAGCAAGGTACCAAGGCCAAACAAAAATTAACAGCCAATAGCTGAAAGGAGAATAGCAGGGAATGAGGCCAACAGGCGATTCTCAACAACCAACTCCAAAAATCAAACCAATCAGTAGATAGGTCTAAAAATTCATCAAGAAAAGATGGGATCAGCCACAAAATTGGGATCACAAACATCAATTTCGTCGAAAAGACCTGGGTGGCAGAAATTTGCAGATTACTGCCACCCAGCCACCCAATTCTGAGCAGATTACTGCCACCTTTTCGACGGAATTGATGTTTGTGATCCCCAATTTTGTGGCTGATCCCATCATTTCTTGATGAATTTTTAGACCTATCCACTAATTAATAAAAAGTTATGAAATGTTTTTGGATGGTTGTTCTTGCATAAGTACGGAATTATTATAGATATAATGATTATATAATGGGTGTGACATAACAAAAAGTTGAAAATTTTTAGCAGATTAGAAAAATAAGATGCGCTTTTTGTAGGACAAGAATTACAGCGAAATAATATAATAATAATACACACCGGAATGAACAAAAACAAGAAAGTGGGTTGGATGGAATAAATAAAGCAAATCAATCCAATTTTAAATACGGTCAAAATCAACCCATAAATGCCAGTTGCAGTAATGAAAAATAAAGACATGACAATGCAATAAAATATAATCGAAAATGAAAGCTGGGTTTACGAACCTTTGAAATTGCACAATTTGAACTTATTTTTATGTCGACATTTAGATAAGATTTCTGATCGCTTATTGAGGGTTGTTTCTTTGTCTGACTGAAGGATCGCGGTTTTCTCTTCTGGGCACAAATTGCAGCGTCCGCTACCACATTCGTAGGAACGTGTTGATGTATAGATATTCCATTTTATGTCCGATTTATTGTTATGAGGCAGTACCGATAGCATTTCGAAAATTCGGTATCATTTGATTTATTTCTGTTCCGGAATGAGTGGGTGTGGTTATTAAATCTGGCTTTAAAGGTTGTTTTTCAGCTTCCTATATAGTTCATGATTTTGCTATTATTAGCTTTCTTTTTCGGAGATCCAATAGTGTTGGTATATGCAACGAACTTGTTTCTCAAGCTGCGGTGGCCTTGAGTCATTTGAATTGCGGCGTACTTTTGTGGACAGATTGTCAGGCTGTCTTGGAAATGGATAGCGAACTCTGATTTGCACTTTGTTCGCTTTGTCAAGCGCCGTGTTGATAAGATCTTCTCTTTTTTTGCGCCGGACGCGTGGAGGTATGTAAATATGTCCACAAATCCTGCAGAATGCTTGCAAAAATTCTGAATTACTTAAACTGTGGCTTGAGGGACCTACCTTTCTCTCGGAGTGACAGTGTGATAAGAATGACAAGAATACAAAAAAACTCTCGGAATGATAAGAAAACAATCTTTGAGTTCGATAACAAAATATTTAAGCTGATGCAAACCTTTTACGATCTTCATACGTTAAAGAAACGAATCGCATATTTGCTCGCATTTGTGGATTTCCTAAAAGTCAAAACTAAAAGTCAAACTTTTCAAATACCGAAATTAAATGCTGCTTTTTTGGATCGTGCCTTTTTGCAGGTAATTAAATGTGTTCAAAAAGAACGCTTCGGTCTAGCACTCGAAATGCTGTGAAATAATTCTCTTAATCATTATGACGCTTTTCTCAAGCGCTTGCGAAACCTAGGGTTAATTCTGAACAAACTCGTCAAGTAAATGAATTAAAAACGTTGCGTAATTTGCGACCCTGCATAAGACCTGACTTGCTTTTGCGTGTGGAAGGCCGCCTCAAAAATGCTGACCTTCTTACGGAAAGCAAACAATATTCTACAATTTTGCCTAGTAGACATGCATTGACACGTCATGTTGTTCTTCTTGAATACACTGACGCGGGACACACTGGCTCTTCGTATTACACTTATGAAGACGCGTAGGCAATTTTGGATAATTCACGGAATTTCGAGCGTAAAGCATTTCATCTCTGAGTGCGGTAAATGTTCTATTCGTAAAGCTAAGCCGATCAGACAGTTCATTGCCGACTTGCCTGCCTGCCATTTAACTGCCAGTAATAAACCATTTAAATTTTGCGGTTTAGATTATTTGGGCCCTTTACTCTACAGACAGGGTTGCAGCGATTACAAGGCTTGGGGCCTATGGTTTAATTGCACGTGAACTCGCTGTAGGCTATAATTGGTCACTATACTTTTAAACAGTTTCTTTTTGGCCTTTTTTTGATTTACTAATCTTGGTGGTACTGTGGACACCATTTCTTCAGACAATGCTTCCACTCTTTATACTGCAGCTGACCAGCTTCCTAAATTGTTAGGATCCACTGAGTTTTACAACTCCCTTCGTAAACAAAATACAAACTGCATTAAGATCCCTCCCTACGCGCCCAGTCAAGGTGGCTGCTGGGAGGTCTTGATGAAACTTTTTGAAATGCTATATCTCATGCTCTTTAGAATTCCAGGCTGACCTTTTTTAATCGAACTTCAAACGTTTGTTTCGGACTTGGTGAGAATTGTAAACAATCGGCCACTCACTACACGTAGTGACTAACCTAATGATTTGTCGCCGATTACCCCATCCTCTTTTTTGGATCAGCAACTGTCACCTAATACTCCTTTGTGCGGGCTGCATGATCAGGGCAAATTATGAAAAGACTATTTATATAATGCTACCTAGGTCCACCGCTTCTGGCTTGGGTGTATAAAATCCTACCTGCCTACTTTAAAGGCCAAAATCAATGGCGGAAACTTAAAAAGAATCTTGCTGCCGGTCAACTTGTTTTGGTGGGGGATTCTGTTGTTCTTTTGTCCAAGGGAGCCTATACCGCCTGGGACGGGTCCACTACCTTCATCCGCAGTTGCGTGGCGGGAATGAGATTGTTCGTCGAGCAACTGTGGCTGCTTTGAAAAGAAATGCAACGGCGGGCAAATGTGAAATTGGATATATACTGCGGGATATTTCTAAAATAACTCCAGTTTAAAGAGTTGTTTACTAGTTTCCTTTTGTTTACTCTGTGTTTTTCTTTCAAGTGTATAGGCCTTTAGCGAGTATATCCATGTTGTTTTTAATACGTCGTCCCTTTTTGCATTGTTCGAATTCCTTCGTTCGCATTGCCTAAAGAATAAACTGAAACAAAGTTGAAAATTAAACTTTTTTTGCCGCCTTTTTGCTGATGCCTCCTTTGTTCTGAATGCTGTTGTTTTCTATTGATTTATAGAGTTTATTTGTCATTGAATCTCGCACTTAAAACACTAATAATTTATCGTTCGAAGTTTTTATATCAATTATACATAAACATTTTTTTATAGATTTGCACAAATCGGTGCTTCTTCCATGTGTGTTTTGTTAAAATCTCTTTGTTGAATCGTTTTCAAGGGGCCGCTATGTTACTGCACCAAATGACCTTTTTTTGTGTTGCCCCGCTCTAGTTTTGAAATCAGCCGCTTTTTCCTTTTAGTATGCTCAGTTTGTGCAAGTCACTTAATTTCCTGCTGCCATTGGCTGCAAACGTTTTAAAAATTACGCGCTGTTTCTTCAGTCTTGCACGCTTATGTGTTTGGCCGTGTTACAAATCTTCTGGCATTCATTTTACAGTGAAGCAATTAGCAAAAGGACGAATTTTATTTCGAAGACTGCTCGTGTGGCACTCTATTAGTTTCTATTTTCTGGCTAGTTTCAGTTATGTTTTGCCGTGCCGTACTGTTCCACATTACTTATTTATTTTCTGTCTCAAAAAATTTAAGCAAATTAAGCAATTCTTATTCTAATTTATGATTCTAGGCTAAATGGCAACTCAATCACAATATAAATTCACTCCAACTATGTGATAACTCAAACAGCATTGTCAAGACTTTCAAGGTATTGCCATTGTAAGTAAGATTTTTAAAAATGGTAGGTTTTTATGCCCAACCCTGTATATGGCTTATGCAGTCTTGCCTTTATGGAGCTCGTTAGGTGGGCGTTATCTCGCATTAATATAAAAAATAGATAAAATTCTCGAGTCAATAAGTTTGGAGAATTAAGAAAAAGTACGGTACGGAGCTGTTGTTTTGTTTTAAAGTACGTGACACGGCTTGAGGAAAAGTTATTTAAAGCAAAAATTGATATGCTTCCGAGGGCGGATCCAGAAATTTTTGCAGGGTCGGTCCGTTCAAGTTATAATAGTTTTGCAAACGTTTTTGTACGATTTACTTTTCGGTTTAATGGCTGAAGGTGCAACCAGCCAACCATTCATGTGTTGTTTCAAAACAAAGTTTTGTACAGTGACTGTTAGTTTAGCCTGTCGTGTAGCTAGAGATCTGCCATGTGGGCTATTTTGGGGGTACTGGGGTAACGTCCCCAAATGCCAAAGGCAAGGGCGCCTGGGGTCGGAACCCCCAGCGCTCGAAAATTTTGTATTTCTTTTTGCAAAAATAACTTAATTTTAGACCTATTTTAGTAAAAATTAATGCTTTTAAAACGTGGCATAGAAATTAACACTGCAAAAACATGATTAAACTGGCTACGTAGATGGGTTTTGAGGGCGGTGGCTAATGGTAAAATTTAAGCCTTTTCATTACAAGCCGGTAAATCAGAACATAAAAAACATCAAAAGTGTTAACCTAATTGGTCTGTATTAACAAATATTCACCCCCACGCCATATTCACCCCCACCGAGTATTTTGCAGTTAAGTCTGGAAAAAAACGTTTCTTGCTCCGGTTGTTGCAATGAATTTTATGTATTAGAAGTTTTTTTTATTTCTCCAGTTTGTGTAGGAGGGATCTGCACCCCTGGATCCTCCACTGGTTTCACAGACACCAGTGTGTAAATCGGTGAAATTATTTATTCGAAAGATTGGAAGGAGACTAGTTGCAAACAACTATTAACTCAAAATTCTGTGGTTAAAAGCACACAGCATCAGAGAAGTCGTAACGGCAGAAAAATCGAATTTTTAATCTATGCAGTTGCAGTCCAGTTATCTCCGCAACGACAATCTCGACTAGACCATTCTACGTTGTGCATTATTAAGCGGTCGGTTTTTTGGTGGAGCAAGGCCCGTTTGTTTTAATTGCGGCGTAGCCTGAGGGAATCGCTTATCTTTCTTCTACCTTGGTAGTAGTAGTAGGTATTTTTGCATGATCTAGGAATGAAATGTTCTAAATCAAGGGTTGTTAACAGGAGGTAAATTTTGCCTATCCAGGGGGTAAATTCGCTGAATCATAAACTAAAGCAAACTTTAATTATCAGTAATGAAAAAGTGATAGTGTTGCACTGGATTGCCGTTGCGCCATATTTTCGATACCCAAGAAGAGATCACCAGTTTTTGGCCGGAAAAACCCTTGAAAAACCGGTGAAGACCTTTTTTTTTTTGGAGATCACCTGTTTTTGGCCGTAAAAACCCTTGAACTTTTGGTGAAGACCTTTTTCTTTTTTTTTTTGGAGATCACCTGTTTTTGGCCGGAAAAACCCGCCCGGCGCCCATGTAAGAAAATTTGGGTAAATTATAGTGTTTTCATTTGGCAAGGGGTAAATGAGACAAAAAAGGTTAAGAACTCCTGTTCTAAATAGTATGAAATGTGTAAGGCGGGAATTGACATCATAATGCGCTTTCCGTAAGAGCGGCTTTTTAAGCAAAGATTTGAAAGGAAAACTCTATGAAGTTTGGAGGCGTAATGCACCCAATTTCTACTGTTTGTGTTTTAGTAAGCTTGATCGCGAAATCTTTGCCGAGAAATGCTACATGTGTTATTTTGCTGGCTTTGCATTTGATGTACATTTTGGCAGCTTTGTATGTACATTGTACAGCTACTGTTTCAACTTTGTTGCAAACATAAAACGAATTGCACAAATAATTTCATTAAAACACGAGGCTAATTTTTGCTCAAAATTAATGAAAGCAACAGCAGTAACAAGCAAATTAAGAAAAAATAAAAAAGAACAAATTTTAAATTCAAAAAGCAACCAAATTCTGCATTGATTTGAAACGATAAAATTTTAGTGATTTTCCGGTATTTTAATTGCAACGATTCCCAAATTATAGAAAGCGGCAGGGTATTGCGAAGCAGAGTGTTGTAAACGGGCCGACTAGTTCAGGCCCGAACCCAAAAATATAAGCCCAAACCCGAAAACTAATTTGAAACCCAAATCATGCCCGAAAAAACCCGAAAGTTAAGTTAGGTCAAAAAAATTTAGCAATATTGCCAAGTAATTTTGATTATTTTTCTGTACACCTAAGCAAAAAGTACGTGTCAGGCTCAAATTAAGCCCGACATTTTTGTCAACTTTAGCCCGAACCCGAAAAGCCCGGCCCGACTTACAAGTCTGTTGCGAAGATAAGTGATAAATTTTAGCTGTCGTTCAAATTTAAAAATAGCTCACTTTTTCGGTTTTGCAATTTTACGATGCTGCAAAAGAAGAATTTGACTTTGCTCTAGCTGACAGAGCATTCGGAACAGGGCTGTAGGTCTCGAGACCAATTTTTTGCGGCCTCGGTCTCGGTCTTGGTCTCGGCTGTTTTGCATCGGTCTTGGTCTTGGTCTCGAACTGTTGTGGTCTTGGTCTCGCAGCTCAAAAATCGGTCTCGAGACCGGGTAATTTTTGTAAGTAAAAAAATACCTAATTTTGTAATTTTTGTTAGAAAATAATAGCAAGATTGTGTAAATTTTGTAAGTAAAATGTAGTTTTGTAAGAAGCTAACGAAGCGGTTACATTATCGGTTGGACAAAGAGGTTTTGCACCTGGAGATTAAGATTGTCGCGTTTTTACATGAGAAAAGACGTCATTCACACATAGCGGTTTTGATGACGAGGAACGAAACTAGAGTCCAAGCAAAACTACAAAGTTCTTGCCCAATTCGAGCACTGCAGATGTTTTTGCGACTTTTTTAATCCCCATGTATAGAAGTTTTCGTGTCAAAGGATGTACTCAATTCTACTATTTTGAGATTATAGAGTGCTGCACAAATAAGTGAGATATTTTTTGGCAGTCGTTTAAGCAGTTGATGAAAGAAGTTCGCCTTTTCGCTTTTGCTATTTTACGACGCTGCTAAAGAAGCAAAAAACCTCAATTCGAAGTAAAAAAAGCAATGGGAATTAAACTTTTTTACTAACATAGTCGCTAAAATTGACGTCGATGCTCTCAAAATTTAAGAACAAATCAAGAAACAACTGAGGCTGAAAATCGGCAAAAAATTAAAAACAGCCAGTCACAATTCAAAATTTACTGATTCTTATCAAAAAAGAGTGAATACATTGTGTACATATTACTTTATTGTCGATTGCAGTCGCGTAGCCAAGATTTCGCAAGGGGGGAGGAGGGGCTTTTTTGGAAGTTTGATACAACCGAAAACGAACTTGACCCAAATTTTCATTAGTCTTAAATTAGATTGAGGTGTTTTTTCTATCAAAATTAGGTGATCTCCGAAAAAAAAAGAAAGAAAAGGTCTGGACCGAAATTCAAACGTTTTTTTTCAGGCCGAAATAAGAAATTCAAGGTTTTTTTCCCGGCCGAATATACGTGATCTCCAAAAAAAAAAAAGGTCTTCACCGAAATTCAAAGGGTTTTTCCGGCAGAAATCAGAAACTCAAGGATTTTTTTTTTTGGTTGAATCCAGGTGATCTTACACAAAAAAAGGTCTTCACCGAAATTTAAAGGGTTTTTCCGGTTGAAATTAGACATTCAAAGGGTTTTTCTGGCCGAAATTAGGTGATCTCAAAAAAAAAAAAGAAAAAAAGGTCTTCACCGACTTTGAGTGAGCTTCAGAACCAAAAAATCCACTATTCTAGTCCAAACAACAGCAAGTTCTTCACAACTTCGGCTCCCAAATACCTTTGGGGGGGCTGTTTTCATTTTTGGAGCAAAAATTGACCTCAAAAGCACTAAAAACGTGCTATTTTGCATATTTTTCAGGCCAATTGGGAGGTTGGAGCTCCCCCCACCCCCCGCTGGCTACGCTACTGGTCGATTGTTGACAACAGTGATATACTAACCTACAGTATATATTTTGTCTCTTTGTCAACAGCGAACAAACCCACTACTATACTTTAAAATTGGCAAATTTTGTTTGTTCATGATGTTTAGGCCTAAGCTAAATGTAAAATGACAAGTGACGCAAACAGGAGGGCAAAGTGGGCTGCAGCTCTTCTCTTTTTAGTCATATCACTTACAAAATTTGATTCATGAATGCAAGCCTTTAAACGTGTCATGGAATTGACCTGTACAGGTAAAGAAGAGGGGCTAAAGTGGTTGAGCAATTTAATTCTTTCAAACGACTTCCGAATCTTAGCAATTAAGTTCATAGCCATTTTAGCAATTAAGAATCTTAGCAATTAAGTAGTTCTAAAAACGTGCGAAATATAATTCCAACGGTTATTTTTTCGAAAAATGACAAAAATTGTGTAGCGACTGGTGCAAACCTCTGGATGAGATACGATTAAGTTACAACAGTTTGCTCAGCGCGACGACAAGACAGTGCTGCGGACTTGAACTTGAACTCGAAAAAACTCGGTATTTTTGCCGAACTCGCTCTCGAAAAAAGAATTTTGCTGACCTCATACTTGAACTCGAATAAAACTGGCCGAGTTTGTAGAACGAAATTTAACGATTAAACAATCCTTTAAAATACTTTTGTTGATCAAGCTTTGTAAATTAAGATTGTGATTTTCCCAACAATGCATGTTTTTCACTTTTTATGCTTAGGCGACCTAGAAAAACAGCTAGAAGTATAAAAAAAGAAACGATTAAGGTGGAAAAGCGACGCAACGTTTTATCTTGCGTTAATTAAGTGATAAGAAACATTGCGTTAACAGTTATCTACTCCGGTGATTCTCAACCTATGGGTCGCCTAAAAATTTTTAGGGTATTTTTTTTTGTAAACATCTACAAAGAGTGAAACTTGCAGAAAGCAATACAGTAACAAAATAAACGCATATAGTAGTCAATCCTAGTTGCATTTTTGTAACAAAAAACTCCAGCAGTGAAATTTTGAGTTTCTCAAGATCGCAAAGGTGTATGTAAAACGCTTAGAAGTGGTAAACGATATATTTTTAAAATAAATCTTTCATTATGCTCGCTATAATACGCCGAAGCGTGTAACAAGTTTACTGGGCCTATCTCCGCGTCATTGCGCCCTGGCAACACAGCTCTTTTCGGAGAAATATCGCAGCGGTGGCGAGCCATTGGCAACACTGTGTCCAATTTGACCAGCCCGAGATTTGAATCTCAGACCTCCCGCTCCAGAGACGAACGCGTTACCGCTCGATCAACTACCATAGAATTCACGCTGTGAAGAAGCTTTGTGCTCGGGGAGACTAGAAATTAAAGGTCATGTATGTCAGACTACGTAAGGACGTTATTGGTAAGGATATTGAAAGCTAAATAGCAAATATTCATAAACATTTTAGTGAAAACTTCTTTGTACGATTTTCAACGCAGTTCTATCGTCATGAAAAGTTTTTTTTTCTACATAGCTTTTAATTTAAAGTATGTATCAGAATATACATGGGCCACAAAATTTTACACCATTGATTTTTTCAATAAACTTAAGTCGCTTTGAAGAAAGGTTGAGAACCAATGGTCTACTCTACAGTTTGCAAAAAAAGTACGAAACTTGGATAGTATTTGCAGCTCAGTGGAATAAATCTGCGAGTTTAATTTTTGACAAAAAATGAGCAATTATAAGGAATGAGTTTGAGATTGAAAAGATTCACGATATATGAAATAAGTCGCGGCGGTAAATTATTGCAACAAAATTAAGTTTGGTTACACAATTTTCGAATTGAAAGCTTCATACAAAATTTTGTATCAAATAGGCTAGCACAACGCAAAAGTGTGAAGTCTTAGTGAAAATAGCTTTTAAGCAAATTAGTGCGGTCTATTCGTGACAGAAAAGTACGTTGTTTATCGTATTTGATGAATTCAAAAATCAATATTTTATTTTTAACAGAATATTTAACAACATATGATAGTACTTGAATTATCATTTATTGTTTCATTAATTTTGTAATGGCAAATATTCATAGCGTAGAGCCATTGATATTTTTATCGAACTTAAACTCGAAAAAATTTAAATTTTTGAACTCGAACTTGGACTTTCTAAAATAGACCGAACTCAAACTTGAACTCAAATAAAAATCGATCGAGTTTGCAACCCTGCAACAAAATATTTTTCGGGTAAAAATTGTATTGTTTTGTTTAAGCCTTCTCTTAGTATAATCGTAGTTACGCGCTTAGAACCCCCCCCACCTCTTAATTGAAACTCCTGGCTACGTTTTTGTAGCTATACCTTTAATACGGTACTTCAAATATACAAATAGCTTTTTACAATTTTTTTGTAATTTTATTTCATTAAGTTTACGTCAGTTTTATTGACCCGTAATTCCTGACAAAAACAAAGATGACCAGGCTTCGAGCTTTGAATAAGAGGCATTAAGTTTAGATAAAGGATCTCTTTTTTTGGTGAAAATCTACATAAAATGATATGTTTAGATGTTTTGATGAAGTAATCGTCACTTGGACTAAAGCACTTTGTCATCTGAATCAATTTTCATAATCATAAAACCAACTTATGAGCAAATATGAGCTCCAAAAACTTTTTTTCAAAAAATCGAAAAAGCTATTGATGACGTCATTTTTTCGGTCTCGGTCTCGAACTTTGCCGGTCTCGGTCTCGAAGCCAAAATTGAGATCGAGACCGGTCTTGGTCTCGGTCTTGGTCTCGGACGAGTCGGTCTCGACTACAGCCCTGATTCGGAATTAAACACTACAACATCTTTACAAACATGGTTGCCAAATTGGCATTACCGTTCTCAGAATTTCAGAACAAATGAAGCGGAAAATTGGCAAAAAATTAGGAGCAACCAACTTCAGACCAAAATTTGGTTTCTTATAAAAAAGTGTTACCTTTTACTTCTCCCCAGTAAACATGATAGAAATCAGGCGCGTAGCCAGAAATTCGCAATGGGGGGGGCTGTTTGGGGGGTCTGGGGGCGGAGCCCCCAGCGCTCGAAAATTTTGCATGTTTTTGCAAAAATAACTTCATTTTAGGGCTATTTTGATTAAAAAATAATGCTTTTAAAACGTGGCCTAGAAATTGGCAGTGCAAACAAGATTAAACTGGAAGCATAAATGGGCTATTTGGGAGGTAGCTAATGGTAAAATGTAGTTCGCTTGTTTAGATGCTGGTAAATTATAAAATCGAATACTTCAATAAAACTCACACGGAGTAATCTATTTCGTATACAGTTTATAGAAAAAAAATAATTGGAGGGGGCTAATGAAAAGAGATTTGAGAGAAATGATTGGTAATTAACAAATACTGAATAGACCCCCCCTTTTCCTTAGTTTATAGTATATTTGTTGATGACACCTATGTTCAGCATTTTTGCACTTGCGATCAAATTTGATTGCTTATTTCTTACCATTTATCAAAGGTTTCATTTATTTGTTGGTTTTATTTTGACAAATTAGCCCCCCCCCTGGACATATGTTTCAAAAGATGTTTTAAATCACTATCTAGTCCACTCCAGTGCATAAAACAGTATCAAAGTGCTAAAAATGTAGTGTTTTCCCATTCTGCATTTTGGTCGACATATCAATGGGGGGGGGGGGGGGCTATAGCCCCCCCGCCCCCCCTGGCTACGCTACTGTCTAAAAACGTGGTATTTTCCTAATTCTGCGTTTTGGTCGGCAGTTCATTAGCCCTCCCGAAATAAAAGTTTCAAAATAGTCTAATTCGGTGCAAAAAAACAGTCTTAGAAATGCTAAAAACGTGGTAATTTCCTTATTCTGCATTTTGGTCGGCAGTCCATTAGCCCCCCCCCCCAAAATAAACGTTTCAAACTATGCTTTAAATCATTTTTTAGTCTAATCCAGTGCAAAAGAGAGTCTTAGAAGCGCTAAAAACGTACTATTTTCCTTATTCTGCATTTTGGTCGGCAGGCCAATGGGGGGGCTATAGCCCCCCCCCGCCCCCCCCCCTGGCTACGCTACTGATAGAAATGTATTATTTATTATATGCTTGCATTGATCTTTAATTGCTAAATTTCTATTACGCTCAAAGCATAACTTAACGTCTCTTGATTTCAACTAAAAGAATGTTCTGTTTATTAGAAATGAACATAGCATAAATACGGTATAATTGTTTTACAATGAAAAAGAATTTCTGGAAATAGAATTTTCGAGGAAGTGCAATTTCTGGAAAATTTAATTTTTCTGGGAAATGTGATTTCGGCCAAATGTAAATTCTTGCAAGAGCAAATTTTGGAAAATAAGTTTCGGGGAAATGTAATTTCTTTATTTAAAATGTTTATGTCTTTGAAGCAGCTTTTAGTCTAACACTTGTCAAGAAGAATTGTTTGAATGAAGAGTGCAGGAAAAGGAGTGGTTATTTATAGGAAAAAAGCCGAGCCGTGATTGGCAGGAAAAGACCAATGAGAGAGCGTCATTAGTGCACAATTTTTGAGCTGTACATGAAGTCTTTTCGTCGGCAGTTAGTCGCTCCTTTTCCTGCGCCTCCATTCTGACGATTCTTCGTGACAAGTGTCAGACAAAAAGCTGCTTTTAAGACATGGAAATTTTAATTAAAGCAATTCTTAAGTTCTGTACCACCAATCAACTTTTTAGCTGTAATTTCGGCCAAACGTAAATTCTGGCACGTATAAATTCTGGAAAATAAGTGCTTGGGAAAATGTAAATTCCAGCAAGTGTTAATTCTGGCAAGTGTGATTTCTGACAAATGCTAATTCTGGAAGAAAAAACGTTCAGGGAATCGTTTTTCTGGCAAATGATTTTCTAGAAGATCTTTTTCTTGGAGCCGTAAGCTGGATACCAGTTTTAAAATAAATCAACAATGGCAATATAAAAAAAGCCAAGAAAACTCTGCTAATTGCTTGGAACCGAGCAGTACTTACCTTTTTTCTTCATTGTTTTTCCAAGCTGAAACTGTTCTTAATTTGTTTGTTTTTAGCAAAAATTAGCCTCGTGTTTTTGTGAAATTGTTTTTTGTAAAAAAATGTATTTTTGTTTTACACAATATTCACAAGTCCCAAATTGTTGTTAGTCCTCATTTACATAAACTAGACGGCAAGTCTTTGCCTAAAATAAACAAGCATTAGTTCTCTTTTGGTTGTACACTTTTCACTTCAGCTAGGATTCTTGATTCCGACCTCTTTTTTGGTTCTTTGTTTTTTGCAAATCAACCAAAACCAGCACGAAAAAGAAACAAAAAAGTGCATAATAATGCATGACGCAGCCTCTGAGGACTGAGATTGTGTTATTTTTTAGCTCCACCTAATTTCTTTTTGCTATTAAATTTTGAATCCATATTGTTGTTTTATGGTGCTCAAGAATGAAGTTAATGACCCGTAGACGAGTGTATTATATATTTTAGCAGGCTGTCCTACAAATACCTTTGGAAGGGGCAACTACTTTTACATTCTTTCCGACAACCGAACAAACGCTATCAATGCTCAAAATATTTGTATCAAATCCAGAGGAGCATTGGCAGAAATACAAAACAGGACAACGCAACTAGACTTCATTAGATACGCCGAGCAAAGACATCTTCCGTCTGGTAGGTTTGGAGCAACAAAACAAAGTATTAATTTACTAAAGTACTAAATTATATGGCTGGAACATATAAAAATTGATTTAAAAGCAGCTTTACTAAGGAAAATAAAAACCAAAGTGATAGTATATTCCTCAGAGTTGTAAGTCGGGCTGGGCTTTTCGGATCGGGCTCGGGTTCGGGCCGAAAGTTGGCAAAAACTTCGGGCTTAATTCGGGCCTGACACGTACTTTTTGTCTTAGGTGCACAAAAGTATAATCAAAATAATTTGGCAACGTTGCAAATTTTTCAGACCTAAGTTAACTTTCGGGATTTTTTGGGCATGATTTGGGATTCAAATTAGTTTTCGGGTTCGGGCTTATATTTTTGGGTTCGGTCCTGAACTAGTCGGTCCATTTACAACTCTGATATTCCTATACCTTGTTGTTATTATTAAAGACATTTCAACCTACAACTGAAAATAGCTGAGCAAATTACCTCCATAAAGTATTAAAAATACAAGCAGACTAAAGTTCTATATCAAACCCAACAGTACGTTTCACCCGAAAACTCGATATAATCAGGCGCACAACAAGGATTTTCCAAAGAGGGGGCTTTCACCCAAAGTTTAAAATTTTTGTAAAAAAAAGCCTCTTTTAAGCAGAGTGTTGAGCAAACTGGTGTAACTAAACGTATCGCAGACCAGAGTTGTAAACGGGCCGACTAGTTCAGGCCCGAACCAGAAAACTAATTTGAAGCCCAAATCATACCCGAAAAAAACCGAAAATTATGTTAGGTCTGAAAAATTTAGCAATGTTGTGAAGTTATTTTGATTATGTTTTTGTTCATCTGAAACAAAATCACGTCTCAGGCCCGATTTAAGCCCGAAATTTTTGTCAACTTTAGGCCCGAACCCGACCCGAAAAGCCCGGCCCGACTTACAACTCTGTCGCAGACGGAGCGTGGGGACGGAGACCCGAGCTGCTGTTCAATTTTTGTGATGCTTTTGGAAAAGAAGCCGTTTAAACGCCATTTCGAACACATTTCGCACGTTTTTAGAGTCATTTGATAAAAGTCAATTGCTAAAATCAAAAGTTACTTGCAAGAATGAAATTACGCGGTCCATTCAGCTTCCACCCTTACTGACAGGTAAAGTCCAAAACAAGTTTAAACGCTTGTATTTTGGAGTTAAATTTTTTAGATGACTTTGCTAAGGGGGCTGAAGTCCCCCTAGTCCCCTCGGTTGCGTCACTGGGGATCATCAGGGGTATATTTTAATGAGATAGAATATGAGCCGCAGATGAATTACCACTAGAAATAAGTTGAATATCAACAACTTGAAGGACGCGGTAGTGGGGCGGAGACGAGTGCTGCAACTCATAGGTGATTCAGACCTTAGCAATCCTGCAAGGAAGAGTTCTGACAAAAAAGCTTCTAGTGAGAAAGCAAAGTAGACTTTGCTAAGTCAATGAGTCATATCTAGACTCATACATTTATAGTTTAATTCGTTTTTGCACACATTCATCAAGAAAACACAGTTTTTACAAATTCTCCAATCTTCATTTAGATTGGGTTACTACAAGTGCTTATACCAACAAAAACGTAGTGTTTAGTGGGGTCCCCCAAAAAACGTTGTCAATCGACTATACAGCACATTTATCGACCGCTATGTCTGAATGCCAGGCGCGCATCCAAAATTCTGAAGGGTGGGCTTGAACCAAAAAATTAAAAATTGTTGCTTAAAAAATGTCTGGATTGGACAAGGTAGCAGGCAAAGCGGTGCTACTTATGTGTGTTCCAGACGGGAGCCTGGAGGCGGAGCACCCAACCGCCGAAGGCCATAGGCCAAGACCGACCCCCAGCCGCTAATTAAGCGATTTCATTCAGAAAAAATAGCCATTTTAACGCCATTTGGATGAAATTTTACACCGTTTTAGAGCCGTTTAATAGAACTAAATTTTATCGGTTTGGAAGCCATTTGAAAGAATTTAATAGCCCTGACCCTTCAAACCCCCTTCTTTGATCAGAGGTCAAGACCAAAACTAGTTTCAACGAGTGTGATTTTCTAAGTGACTTGACTAAGGGTGAAGGGCTGAAGCCCGTTCTTAGTTACCTCTTCTTGGTTGCGCCATTTCTGCATGCACTTAATAAATCTACCAAAAATTCAAGCTACATTTAGTTCTTGTGAGAGTGTACATTTGAACGACGAAAGGAAACTGTGAAGCGCAAGAACTGCTGCAACATTGTAATGCTAGCTTTGAAAGATAAAACATTTTTACGCAGATCTAGTTTTGGTTCGGATTTACGAAAGCCCTACGCACGATAACCTCTTTAAATATCGACCAATCAACAGCGATGGACAAGCAGCTGACGGGGAGGACGTACAAGGCTGGAAAACGCCAGTTGATGGGAGATTAAAAAGCATTAGATTATATGCAACTAAAAGGTTGGAAAATTGCAATTTGTTATAATCGAAAGACCGCGCGAGTTCCATTTTAGGCAAAATTGCAACATTTTATTGATCGATTTATGCATTTGTATTCTCCGATCACTAGAAAGCGACGGTGGCCCTTGGACGAATCCACATACGCTTAGAAATTATCCATTTTTTCAAGTTTTCCAGTTTACTCTACGTTTGACTTCTTCCCACGAAAATTTGCTGCTTGTTTGAGCTTGAGGCGGAGATATTTTGTGATAAAATAAACGACCTTTTTACCGCCTCGGCCACGCTGAAGATCGCAAAACCATGCACGTTTACACCAGCAGACACGAAACGAAGCGCCAGCGCTGAGTATTTTTGCCATTGACAACTTGCACAGATCGCTACATGTCCATTTTCTTTTGCTTGAAGGTGCAAAAAGACTGCCCAACCTTGACAGTAAGAACATCATTTCTTCTCACTTCAACTATAAACAGTTGGTATGCTGAGACCCACGCAAAATGTGGATAATGTCAGTTTTCTTCGCTGTTGTCTGCTTGATGTTCCAACTGTTGTTACTACGTGATAATTGTATCTTTAACGGAGCATGCAGGTCTAGCTTTCACTGTTGACCAAAATGTTAAGATAAGCCTAAAATGCATTCTCACCAAATTTGAACAAGTTTAGGTGTGCAAAAGGACAGATTATTGTAAACCCTAACCTACCGACACGAAGAGCAAAATATTCCATTTTCGTTTTTTGCAATAAATTTTTAATCCAAAAATAAAGATTTTTAATCCAAATCAACTTGTCTGTTAGTTAAATTTATATACAAACTACATAGGAAAAAGGAAGTTTTCCAATTTGGAGATGTATGGAATTCATTTCATTAAAAATTTAGTAAATTTTGGCTTATAATTAACCTAAATTAAGTCACAAGGCCTGTTTTAACGTAACAAATCATCTTGAGTTGGGCGTTTTAGAATTTGAGTTTAAAATGCAAACTTAGTTCAGAATATGAACCACCTTATGCTACAATATATTTGCCAAAAATTATTATCAGCTCAAAACCAATTTTTCAAAAAAATTTGGGTAACACCAACTAGGGTTGGAAAAATTAGTTGTTTTTGCTTTAATTACAAATACAATTACAGCCTAAAACTTTCAATTACGATTACAATTATTCAAGTTCAAGTAATTGTAATTCAATTACAATTTCAATTACAATGAAAAGATTCTCGAAACATTGCAACCAATTTACTTATGTATGAAGCGGCTTGAAGCCTGTAGTTTTGCTTATGTCAACACGGTAGATATTTTTTGTGTTTTTAATTTCTACACCAGACCTATCAACGCCCAATTTCTCTCCATCCTTGTTCTTCCATCAATCTTTGTTTAACTTTAATTTTTGCAATACATAATTTCGTTTGTAAGCAATTGTCAAGTATGTTATTGAATTCATATCGCTTCCAGCAACATTATGGTTTGAGCTAAACAATGGTATCATACCGCAACTATTTGTGCAAAAGAAAATAAGTTTTAACACAATTAAAAATTGTAAAAAAGTTGATATTGTGTACGTTACAACTTCAAGTTAAAAGTACTATTTAACTCTATTCAGGGGCGCCGAGAGCCGAACGTGGGCCTGGGGCCAGCTCAAATATAACGGATTTCAGGTTATGTGAACTCCAAAACAGACGGAGAAAATGCCGCTTTATGATGTGACCTCAAAAAAAAAAAAGGTCTTCACCAAAATTCTAACGGTTTTTCCGGCCGAAATTTGGTGATCTCCAAAGAAAAAAAAAAGGTCTTCAGGCCTCACATGCTGATTTCATAGTGTCATTTTAATGGGCCCCTCTCGAGCTCATGGGCTCTCTGCTGGGCCCGCTGAAGCCAACGGCCTTCCTGAAGCCAATGGGCCCCCTCATGGGTCCCCTAAAGTCCATGGGCCCCGAGGTCATTGTACCCCCTGCCCCCCTTTCGGCGGCCCTGACTCTATTTTAACCCTTACCACTAATATTACATATTTAGCATGATCATACAAAATAGAACCATTAATGTCGCTTTGACATGCACACAAGGGCAAACAAGCAAAAAAACACACAAAATGTTAATATCACAAATAGCATTGAAGTTACAATGGTTACTTATCAACAATCAATGTTTGTTGCTTGCTGGACCCAGTTAAATAATGAATTATGAAAATTAACGGATCATAATGAAATCAATGAGCAATTGTAATAAACAAAAATTAACGAATTAAAAACAACACAAGAAGTTAGCAGCTAACAGTTCGAGAATATAGTTTTTTTTGCTGGATATATGGTGGGTAACCGTAACATTTCTAGAACAACACATAGCAACAGATCGCATACCGTTATAAAAAAAGATATATCAGCTTTCAGAGGTATAATTTGCAGTGAGAAAACACTGCTTTTAAAACAAAAAAACTGCTAGAAGTGACTTAGCGTACAAAAGCATTAAAAAGAAAGAGTAAAGCTACTGCAGGTGTATTTTAGTTAGCAGCAATATTGTTTCAGCAGTTTTCAATAGATATACATTAAAACAACCACACCAGACTGTGTAATGCAAAGCAGCTATTCCTTTAAAAGTTAATTTTATCATACAGTGACTGATTGCATTTTATGAACATCAAAGAGCGAAATGTTGCTGTGCCCAACAAATTTTGATCGGATGTATAAAAATTACCAGTTATTGAAAAGATTCGTTCAGAAAGCGCTGAGGTGGCTGCACATCTAACATACTCTCTAGCTAATAGGGATAAATAACGAAATTTTTTCATTGTTCTTCCAAAAGAAAAGCGTATTTTCATTAAATGAAATAATCTGTTCTTGCAAGTATGTAGTGACCTCACCTTGTTTGAAGTGACGATCAGAAGTAGAAATGCTCTCGCTTGAGGCGATAAAGCCAAATAGGCCAGGTCGTTTTACCAAAGATTCAGAGGTGAACTCAAGTTAATGAACTTAATACTCTGCAAACTCTAAGTACCTGCCGAATTTACATCAAAAAATCTGAACCAAATGGCGAAAAACCCGCCTCCAGTTTTCAAGCGGAGTACGCCGATATCCAGGTTTGTTGTAAAGATCGCCTTATCATGGACGCTTTGCCAGCTCAGAGCGTTTTGGCCAGTATTCTATTGCATGTTTTCCACCGGTTGCAGTCACATCTGACGTCATAGGCCAATTCTATGTTAAGCTATTTTTGGCTTAGAGTTGGTGCTAGTTATGATTAGAGTATAGGTGCTAAGTTTAGGATATGAATATGATTAACTATATCTCTAAAACTAGCACTAACTATCCCTAACCTACTTTGATGTTCGGTTTGTGACGTCAGATGTGATTGCAACCAGCAGAAAATATCGATCAAGACTTGCAACCGGAGGAAAACTGATATTGTTCTCTGACTTCCCAGGAGTCGGCCACGAAAGACGTCAAGCTGGTTCAAACACATTTTGTTATCATCTACCTGAGTAAATAATAGAGTAATTGTAATTTAAAATAGACAGAACATTTTTCAATTACAATATTACACAAAAATCGTGTAATTAATTACAATTTTGTCAATTACAATTATAATTTTTCCAAGCCTGACACCAACCACATGCCGTAAATTTAGTGTCTTCATAGCTTGAAAAAAAGACATAGCAGGCTGTTAAAAGGATGTGTGAAAACACAATACTTTTTATTTTTAGGGACGAATTTCCCGCTCAAGCCTTTTTCTGTTGGTTTCATGGTCGAGATATTATACTCTCCATACCGTGCGAAAATGGATGGAATCCAAACTTCGTTCTTTATTGGGGAGCTTATGATGGAGAAGGCATACCAAGTTATAATTTACCCAGCGAAAAAATAATAGTAATTTATAAATATCTATATCACCGAGAAAACCGATTTTCGACAAATTTATTTCTACGCAACGATGTTGATCAACTCGACTCGTATTTGGAGCAAGTCCACTGTATTCCAGGTAAAGCAGCCCAATACAAAAGTTGGTTAGCAAGATGAGTTATAATTTCAATAAGCTCTCGTTTGTGCTACCAGCCAAATGGTCCTGCGGTAACTTGTTCGTCTCTGGAGGGGGAGGTCTGGGGTTCAAATCTCGGGCCGATCAAATCGTAAACAGTGTTCCCAAAGGTTCGCCACTGCCGCGACATTTCTTCGAATGGAGCTGTATTGCCCGGGCCCAATGATGTGGAGATGGGCCCCGCCAACTCGTTACACGTTTCGACGTATTACAGCGAGTATAATGGAAGATTTGATTGACTTGATTCTCATTCGTGCTTCAACCGAAACAATGAATAAAAGATCATACTTCGTCCGTTGCGCAAAAGCACTTCTGGGAAACACCAAAAACGCCATAATTAAATTTTAAATCAAGTAGGATTTCCATACTTTCACTGGCTAACTTGATCACTTAACGGCTCCGTCACGCATGAGTACTACTGGGATTATAATAAGGAAACAAAAAAGAAAAAAGTTTTCCAAGTCCTAATGAAGAGAACTCTGATCGTAGATGTCGAGGGCGAAGGAAACACCTTGTAAAGTTTGAAATATTTTGTTTAAAGTTGTGAGGTTACATAATTATTCATGTAGTACCAAACATAATGTCTTTGTCATAAAACAAAATTATGCAGATTTTAGCTTATTCATTGGAGCTCGATCAGATGGAGACCAAGCTGATTGGTTCTGGAACAATGAAACAAGGGTAACTGATCCTACATATCCCATGTCCGACACGTCCGCTTGCCAGCAAATGAGCTGGCCTTTGACCTACAATGATGGAATCAATTTGAGAAGAAAACGTTGTGAAGACGAAGCTTATTTCATCTGTCAACATGAATGTGAGTTAATAATAATTTTATTAAGATGTTTTGACGTTTGCGGGGCTGCGCTTTTTTGATTAATTGTTTGCACGTTTTTTGGCTTATAGGCTTACCAGCGAGAAAGCCTAGGAAAGAACCACCAGAACGGCGATTTCTTAAACAGATACAGCTCGAAATCGGTTTTATTGAAAAAATGAGAACTCATTGAGGTAATAAAGAGATGCCTCAAACCTTTTTCAACAAATTACCCTTATTTGCAAAAATCCGTTTTAATCCATTTGACTCTGTACCATTTGCAACCCTTCATTTTGCTATTTTTGACATCGCAAAGGCCTACTGTCTATCAGTACTGGTAGCCTTGGCCTTCAGGTACCAGTAGGAGTAGCCAAATTTCCAGATTTGGTTATAAACTACTCATTGGTACCAGTTGGTAATCGCGTTTCTTAGTCTGCGACAGTTTTGCAAAATTATGCCTTTTTGTGACGTACCAAAATTGCGAAATGTAGGGTTGTCAATGTTATGGAGTCAAAAGGATTAAATCGTATTTTCGGGAATGAAGAAAATTGTGGAAAAAGGTTTGGGCACCTTTTTATTACCTCATGCGGTTCTCATTTCTTCTATAAAACCGAATTGGTAGCAGCATCTAAACAAGTTTTTTCGTATTGCTTGTCTTAGTTATTGTACTGTATTTACTTCTTTATTTATCAAGTTGCCTTGGCCAGGAGAAAGCGAATTACGGGAACTTTCGGTCTTCGAGTCAAGCTGCCCACCTGTCTACCACACACAATGGAGGCTTTACACTGTTCTTTGTGATTGCTAAGCGTCAAGCAGGGAATTCCAGTTTTTTTATATTCTTTGGTTTGACCCGACCGGAAATTGAACCGGATCTACCGCTTCAGCAGCAGACCCTCTATCCATTCGACCACTGATTGGTTCAAAAGTATACGTCGCCGTTTTAGTGGCTCTGCGCTGGTAGCCTGTGTGCCAAAAAAGCACAGAAACGATTCAACATGAATGTAAGTTTTGAGCAATCTCTGTGAATTGAAATCAAATCAAATCTAATCTTTCATTGTACTCGCTGTAATACGCCGAAGCGTGTGACGAGTTTGAGGGGCCCATCTCCGCGTCATTGCGCGCGAGCAGCACAGCTCCTTTCAAAGAAATGTCGCAGCGGTGGCGAGCCGTTGGCAACACTGTGTTTGATTTGAACGGAGACGAACGCGTTTCCGCTCGACCCACTGGCCGGTTGCTAATTCATGAAAAGAAAATTCTTACCTGCCATGAAAAAAATTATGCCGTGGAAAGAATCGTGAATATAAGGGAAGTATTTTGGCCCAATTTGATCTACTGTTCCGCAGTCAGTGAGCTTGCCCATTTGGAGTTTTGGGCTATTATCCTATAGGTATGTGATTTGTGATTCGCTGACACCAATGGCGGCTAACTGAAATAAATTGAGCTACAGCACTAATATGGGCAATCAATTGACCTGGCCATATAAAAGATTTTTTGCTTTTTAATTATTTTAATGTGAAATCGGAGCACTTCGACTGCTATCCAACACAAAATAACCTGCTGAATGCAATATTTGAGACCACAAGAGAAGGGATCAATTCAAAGACTTTATGTTTGATTTTTTTGTTCATTTTTGTAAGGTCTATTTTTTTTTTCATTGTTCACTAAGTGGCAGGGATGGCAATCCCATCATATCAATGACTTCCTGCGATATTTTTACGCAAGAAATCTGATTTGCGTTGCAGATTAGACCAATGGATGCAACCAGGCGCGTAGACAGAAATCTGCAATGAGAGGTTATTTGGGGGGTCTTATGGGAGCGGGATTCCTCAACCACCAGGCACCATTGGGTGTCTGGGTGCGAAGCGGCCTCTAACCGTTGAAGGCAAGGGGTTTTGCTTATTTGTTCATATCTTTTTGTACACCATTTCCCACTGATAGATCATCAGGCTTAGCAGTGAAAGGATTCCGAGTGTAAGTACATGCTTGTGCATTACCATCATTGAACAAGTAATGCTTGATTTCATCTTTCTACAGAAGACGATGTTAGGTAATTTTTTGAACAAATGTAATACTATAGGCTCCCCTCCAAGCGAAGTCACATTCTCAAACATTCCAAACTGTCTGTTTTCAATGTTTTTTATCCACAAATTGAGGTTTTGGATAAATGCAGTAAATTTGGTTGCGAAACCAATGGTGTTGCTCTTAGGCCCCTGAAGATAACGATTGAAGTGATTCATGACTCCAAAAATATCTGACTGGTAGGCAAGGTAAAGAATGAAGTTTTTGTCTTTAAGAATCTTCTGATATTTGTGATCTTTTATTTGGAAGAACGAAGCAGCTCCTTTCTCAAAACATACGAGGCATATCGGTATTTCCTCGAGATAGCCATCTCACATCCGTATGAAATAGCAATGACTAGTATTTTGATCCGATATCCTCATAGATGACCTTGAAGTGAATCCGATATCCTCATGCTTCGAAATTGGCTTTAAATCACTTCAGAGTCCATGTCACTGCATAAGATTGCCTCAAAACGTGATATTTTCTTTAGTGTGCGTTTTGGTAGACATGTCAATGGGGAAGAGGTATCGCCCCCTCCCCGGCTACAACTGGGTGCAACTTTTTTGCGATTATTTAAGAATGTAAAATCGCAGCTAGCCATTTCTTATGCAATAATTGATTTTTTTGATGCATTTTGAAAAAGTTTGTGGCCTAAAATAATGAAAATGGAGGCTCAGCCAGAGCAAGACTTTAGCTCAATTACGTATTATGATTGTGACGCAACAAATGCCAAACATTCTCAAACTTCTGCCCAAAATTTAACTTAAGACGAAACAAAAGAAATCAAAAAAATAAAGATAAAATATCAAAATAATCGAAAAAATCGCAGATTTTTTTCAAATTCTGTGATGCGATGATAGATAAGGATTTTTTTTTGTTTTTCGATGCGATAATTTGAAGCGATGTTTTTGGAAAAAAGCGTGCGATGCGATGTTATTGCTAGTAGGTATATAGTAGACAATTGTGGCATGGCAATGATGACTCACTCCAAGGGCCAAAAGTGATGTAAACATAAAAAACAAACGGGCTGAACTGACAGAGTGGCCGAGAGGTTAAAGGCGTCATTTTTACGACAACCCTGATTGCCTGATCATGGATTCAATCCGCACACTGGTCATGTAGTTGCGTCCCTAAATAAGACGCATTACGACAGGGGTTCTTAAACTTTTTAAGCCGCGCCTCTCTTTGGCATTAATCTTCATAGTTGCGCCTTACCTAATACTGAGTACCAAAAATTAAGCAGTGATTTATTTAAACATTACTTTGTCAATGAGAAGGATGTAGCTGTTGGTCTGATACCAAAAGCTTTATGCGCGGCTTTATGGAAGACAAAGTGCATCGCACCTACGTTTCGCAATCTAGTTTGCTTCGACATTTAGTTTTCACATTAACCAGAGTAGAAAACCCACTTTCACGCAGGTAAGGGGACTAAAAAGGAAGTAAGGTATGTAGAGCTGCATTACCAACATTCTCATAAATGTGCGTGTATTTCGCCAAAACTCGTTAAGAGGCATATGTTTGAAGTAATCTTTGGCAGTGGAGTTACATTTCATTTCCAAAAATTCTTCTTGCAAGTTATCAGGAAGAATGTCTTCAGTGGTGCGAAAGGGATTTCTTGTGATCTTCCAAACTGAAAGTTCTGCGTCATTCTAATCGGGAAAGTAACACTCGAATTCTTGTTTCAATCGTTGGAGATGAAATTCAATTTCTAACTAAAGCTGACCTTCAAGATTAATACTTGTTACCGCCAAGGCTGCGTCAAAGCTGGGAAATAAGGCTGCATTTCGTTTTTGAACTCGGCCCTACCACGGCCCCAACTTTGCTATAAAATCACGTATTGCATTGTATTCATTCATCCGGTTAGCATTTCTGCCTTGCAAAAGCAGATTCAGATGATTGAAAGATTCAAAAATGTCCTCAAGGTACGACAATGTTAATTGAAATTCCTCTGATGTAAATGACAACAGAGATCCTCTTTCCCATGAGATTTAAGAAATATCTTGAGATCACATGATACTGGTTGACAACACCGCGACAGAAAGATCAAATTAAACACTCATTGAGAAAGTTTATTAGTAGTACGGTAAGAGAAGGCGACACACAATATCTGTATGTGTATCTTAATTTACTTTTGTCGTCTTTACAAACACAATGGCAAGATCATTTGCGTCCCCCCTTGCAAATTTTTGGCGACCCCCAAGGAGGGGGGCGCCCCTCAGTTTAAGAACCCTTGCTTTACGATGATTGTCTGCTTGGTTGCTTCGAACAAGCAGCAAATTTACTTGGGAAGAGTCAAACGGAAAGTTTGGAAAATGGTCAACTTCTAACTGGGTGCAGATTCGTCCAAAGGATATAGCCCCTCGTCGCTTTCTTGCGATAGGAGGGTAAAGATACGTCAGTCAGTCTCTGATCGATTGGTTAGATGTGTTTAACAGATTGCTGGTTGGCTGTTTTTGATGTTGATCAAAAAAAAATGTCTGTTGCAGATTACGCTTTAGTTGCACTTTTAACCGAGTTTCATACTTGCTGGGTAAGAGTTACGTTTCTCAGGTTTTGTGTACCGGAGACCAGAGCAGATCTATCTACTCTCTCTTGCGAAGCGACAAAGTTTAAAAATTAATTTGAACTACAGCATGTAGTTAAAACTTTCACCAAAACATCGTCCAGCGGAGAAAGTTTTCGTTGCTTGCGCTTTTATAGCTTAATGTTATTCAAGATGTTTTTTAAGTTGAAGTTGAAATTGATTCGGTGACTTGCAACGGGTCAACACTCCGAGCAACTTGGAGTCCTCTGAATCTGCGACTAATAACAGCTGAAGTGCAAAATCTTAGCATTCAAGTAAGAGAAAGTCTTAAGCTACTTATTTGGTTATATAGCGCCTCTATTTATTTTTAAAGTTTGTATAATTTTACTTAATTTTCAATTATGTGGTATTTAGCGCTTCTTATTTTTAGTTATACAGTATTTTGTCTTTCAAAGAAAACTACATTTTCCGAAACATTACTTTAAAATCCTAATCACTTTAGCTTTGATAAAATGTGCTTTTTGGTCTACGATTCGTTGTTTCAGTTCACGTTGCATGGAAGTGATGGAACTGCCTTGAAATTTAACGCCTCCTACAATGAAGCAGATTATACATTCATCGGCTTATCACAGCGTACAACGTACACTATTCAAGTAAGTTCTCTTCAGCTATTAAATTATGAGTAACGGTATACACTCGTAAAGTATTGAAATTGGCTAAAGATGAATTTACACAGTATCCGTTTTTCGTACGTTTTCGTCCGTTTTTTTGCGTTTTTGCTTCTCCTTGACAAAGTATGCGCTTTTTCATCCGCATTCTTATGTGTCCATATCCGCACTAACCAGACAGTCACATACAGGAAAAAAGTTTTCCGAAAAAAATTTTTTGTGAAGGGGTACAGCTTTATTTCGAAATATCGCTCTTATCGTTCATACACAAAATTTTTGAACAAAATTTTTACCTACATACAACAGCCTACTTAGTGCGGATATTGACTTATAAAAATGGGGATGAAAAAGCGCATACTTTTTCAAGAAGAAGCAAAAACGTAAAAAAACGGACGAAAACGTACGAAAAACGGATACTGTGTAAATTCACCTTAAGCACAATTTTGCACATGCAGTTAACGCTATATTTTATTCAGGAAAAGGGGGCAAAAATGCTCTCGATTTAAATAAGGTTAAAATAATTTTTGTGCAAACAGCTTAAAAAAGCATTCGACAAATTAAAATTTAAGCAATCAGGATCTTTGAGTAGCCGACATTGCTACAAAGGCTGTATTCAGTCGAGCTATTTTCCGGTAGTGCGAATCTGTTCATAAATTTATAGTACCGGTTGCTCAAAATTGTTTACTTAAATATCCTGCACTTTTTGCTCAAACGAACCGGTGGCTAAGTTGAGTGAACCGGTTACAGATCGGTTCCAGCAAAATTTGGATAGCAACACTGGCTCTACTGTATTACTTCAACTCCTAAGGCCCAGTCTAGACAAAAGCTGAGCCTAAAATCGCGAGCGCACAAGCATATTTTTAGTTTATTTTACACAGAAATTTAGTACAACCTACGTACCGCCTTAACAGTTAACAGCGTACAAGCTGCCACTTAATTAAATGAACTAAAAATACGCTCGTACTCTTACAATTTTACGCGCAGTGTAGACTTCAGGCTTATAGCGCTAAAAAGTCCATAACAAATCTTTTAAAGTACACACACATTTCTTTAAAATACAGGCTTCCATTCAAGTCGAAGATTGTGATCAGATAGACGTTGCCACATCAGCCATAGCAACAACGTTTTACGGAATACCAGAACCAGTGATTAATGCTACAATCGTGAACATCAGTTCCACATATTACGTCATTGAATGGGAGCATGAGGATAGTGGTTTAGGATTTCTGAATTACACGGTAAACCTTGCATCTGCAACTCTATTTTACATGGCAGAGAACAGATTACACGTTCTCTCGATTCCCATTCTCAAACTTTTCATGATTCTAAAGCGAAAACGTTTTTGGAAATAACTTGACTTCTAAACTATTTTATTCACTAAATATTTTAGAAACAAATCAGTTCAACATGATTACTGTATTTCCCGCTCCAAGGTTTGTTAAAGCCATTTCATCAAAATTTGTAATATTTTTTGACAAGAATGCAAATGAAACACGCCATCAGATGCTTTACCATTATCTTTATTACAAACAACGTCTCAACTTAAAACATTTCAACTCATCATTGGTTTAGTTTAGTAGATAGAGTTCCTTCTTTTGAAACATTAGATTTGGGTTCGATTCCAAGTTGGGACTATGAAATTATATTACTTACCTCTTTCCTGCTTGACGTTTAATATTAAAAAGAAATGGTGTGGAGTCTCCGCCATATGTGCTATACGAATGGGTAGGCGGCAGCGTGACTCGAAGAGTGCAAGACATACAATTCTGTTGCCGGAAAAATGAAGTGGATGGGGCGGCAGGGCCAAAGCGAGGGAGGGCACTAAAATTGAGCAAATTTACTTTATGCTGCGTTAAAAAATACAGTTGATCAAAATAAGGCCTGCAAGAAAAAAAATCATTAATAAATTTTCCAAAATATGTTGCTTTTTTTAGATATTAACAATTGCCTCAAACGAAATTAATACGCTATTAGAAGTTTACAATCCAACAGTGACAAGTCGGAATAGGTTGCAACAAGTGATTGACACCTCACAGTATCCGCCAGATTCTCAAATTCACTTTCAGGTTGGTTTGAGTGAGATTTTACCCCTTAATACTGAGAAAGGTAGACTAAAATGTCGGTCTTGTTCATTTAAATTGAAACAAATAGTTTATATGTTACAGCAGATGAAGAGAAACGTATAAACAAATAATAATTGGTTTTACATCGGCTATGGTTCCGCTTGAGAGCATATAAGCTTTTTGATAAATTTTGGAAGATGTTGTTGGAGAATGACGTTGTTGGTCAATTGTTACGCGTCATTAAGTCATTCTACTGCCGACCGGAGGTTTGTGTTCTGGTAAATGGCAAGCAATCAAAGCTGTTCCATGTGGGCGTTGGACTCCCGCAAAAGTGCGTTTTGCCGTCCTCTCCTTCTTATCGTTTAAATGAATTTGATCGACAAATGCAGCCAAACTGATGAATGTGCCACGATTGGAAATTGCAAAATCAGTCGTCTGCTATTCGCTGATGATTTGGTTCTGCTTTCTTCCGCAGAATCTGGCCTCCAGCGCGTATTAAATAGCTTTGCAGATGCATGTGACACTACCGGAATAAAAATAAGCACGGTCAAACTGAGGTACTTCACCTTTCAAGAAACCTTGATCAGAGCGTGTTGCAAGTGAGTGGAGCAATACTGAAGTAGGTAGAGAAATTCAAGTATCTTGGGTTGCATTCACGAGTGACGGAAGGCAATTGCAAAACACAAGTAACGCCAGTTGCATTCACAGGTAACGGAACACCAGTGCAAAACCTCATATAAAAAAGTAAAGCGTAGGTTAATGGGACCGGCCGTTGGAATCAAACTTTATGCTAGTGTAGAATTAAATGATTTTGTTTATTTTTTTCAATAGTCTGTTGATTGCTTTTTCCTCCAAAATGGATAAATCACTATAAATTTCAGTATTTTGCGCCCCTTTTCAACTTTCCAACTCTGGTTAAGGCTAAGTAAGACCACTTAAATCTCTCAACTTCCTGCTTCGTTATTCGACTTATCAAGAAATGGAACGGATTTTAGCGCTAATAAATTATTAAAACATTTTGGTACTTGGGATGCTATTGGAAATTAACAAACTTTTCGCTGCGCCTCGCTATTCCATTGCAATCACTTTCAATGAGATGTACAAACCACTCTGGAGTGCTCGCTTTAAACATGGTCGAAAGGATGGAGCCTTCTGACAGCTTTTTTGTTTTGACTCAGCAGGCAGTGTGCAGCCTCCATCGGGTATGATAGACTGGTGGCATTTTAAACTGATAGTCCCCTTCCTGTCTCTTGGCCAAGGCAACTTGCTAAATAAACATGTAATATCAATAACATAAGGATGTCAAAAGCCCAGCGGTCATTTGGGGTCTGCGACGAAATTTAATCTGGCCAGCGTCGAGAATGCCATTTTGGCCGCCACCAATCATTTGGCCACTATTTCCTCATTTCGGTTTTCTTGGATTTGATTAGCCCATACGCAACCTCGCTGGGTCTAATTTGGCACTTCATAGAAAAAGTTTAGACACCCCTGAAATACACGCTCACAAGCTTTACTTTATTACAAAACGTACGTCAGTCACATAACAAGTAAGTCAATGTGTTTCTAAGTTGCGGTACTTATACATTAGGGCAATAACTCAATAGGTATATGATATATATTTTTTTTTGGGGGGGGATTTCAAATTGCCTACTATGGCATGAGATGAGGTTTTTGTTATGTATGAAATATTTTTAAACAATTTTACAAAAAAGGTTCCCCACCAACTCATTTTTCTGACTGCACTTGTCCGGAATTTGAGCTCTCTCGTTTATGGTGCACGGCAGCGACAATTGGCATGCTTAAAACCACTTGAAGTAGATGGGCTTTATGATTACACACTTTTTTTAAAAAATTGAACAGAATCGAGCAATAGAATCAAAGATTATGAGCAATATAACTTGTGAAATGCTGCCTTTAGCGGAAAAAATGCGAAAGACTTTCTTATTACTGTAAAATCGATGTCAATTCATACATTTTCAATGATGAGGAAACAATTATAGCAAGGATTTCAGTAAAATTTTGTCATTTAAATCCAATATACATGATTTTTTCTGTTTAGGTTGACATGCTTTTTAATTGCATAAAGGCCAATAATTGTTTTCAAATTCCAATTTTGAATAGTAAAACTCTTAACATTGAACTATTTAATTATGTCATTGAATCGTCTTTGCAAAAGTTTGCTGTAAAAGTAAAACCGTAATTTTTCAATTTTGTACGAAAAGGAACTTCAGATGCGTTCAAACTATTAATGATATTATGGCAGATTTTCCTGAACCACCGTACTGAAGAAGTTTTCTTCCTCACAATAACTATATCGTGAAGTATACTCAAACTTCAATGTTGGGAGATAATCTGGCCTAAACTTTCCTTTCCTGGAAGGCACAACGATTTTTAATATTTGAAGTACGCAGATTAGCAACTCAATTAAACCCATATGCAAGGGAGGTCGAGTAACATAACTCTAAATTTTTTCTTGCCCCCCTCCTCTTAGAAAATTCAGTCAAAATTGGTTGTAGCACGCAACCAAGAGCAAAAATTAGGAGTAGAAGTTTCTTCCAAGCAGAACTTAAACGCACTAGCTTTAATATTTAGAGGCATACAGCAGAGTAAATTGTAGTCAAAAATTGTTTAAAAATGACAATTGTTGCCATAAAGTTTCAAACTACCGCTCAGTGAGAGTTTGTTTTAAAAAATCCTTGAATAGAACCACACCTTCAACTCTTTTAAAAAATCGAGTTGCACAATGAACATTCTTTTGAGACGTTAAAAATAACATACCAAAAACGTAATCATGATGACTCTTTTAGCTTCTGGTGACTGAAGAATCACTCTCAGATCATTATAGTCTACTCTAGGCCGTAACAAAAGGGGGGCCATCTGGGCCAATTAAGTCCCTTCCTGAAAATGCTTTAGCCCTTTTGGCAGTGGCGCTACCAGGGGTGCCGATCTTTGTTGAGCGTTGGGGGGAATAATTTGCAATTTTATCCCAATTTTGCCCTATTTTCAACATTGGGGGGGATGAGCCTCGACCACGATTTTTTTTAGGTAAGTAAATTAAGTGAAGACCAACAAAAAAAAGGTCTTCACCAAAAATGGAAGAGTTTTTCCCCGAATTCAAGTGTAGACCGAAAAACTGCTCCAAACATCACCCAGCGCTCCGGTGCAGACCATAGTCAAATTATTGGGGGGATGCAGCCAAATTATTTGGGGGGATATATTCTCCCATCACCCCGGGTTTCGGCACCCCTGGGCGCAACTAGTGCTGTAATCCAAACGGAGGCAAGCTACAGAAATTTGCTACATTTTTCTATCAATTTCAGGTGGCGAAAATAAAGGTCTTTACCGTAAATTTGATACTTTTTTTCTTCCAGACGAAGATGAAAACAAAAAAACGAAAAAGGTCTTAACCAAAAATGCAATGAATTTATTGGTGTCATTTTTGTTTTTAGATGAATATTTTTTTCCGCTTTTGTCGTTTTCTTTTTTCCAAAAATTTGTTGCACCAGGGGACCCATGTCTTAAGGAGCCCACGTCTGAGTGGCAAAAAAACAACATTTAAAACAAATAAACAAACATCCCAGGAAAAAATGCACTGGTTGAAAGTAACAATGTTTAAAGTTTTAACAGAACTTTGTAGAATTTTTATTTCAAATCTCCGCATATAAGATAGAGCAACCAATATTTGATATATGTTGCATCACTCCCCCCCCCCTTCTGATAATATACCCTGAGGTTTGTCGTTGGCCTCGTGTCTAAACGCAAACAGTAGTTTTTTTTACCGAAGTTGTTGAACTTGCTTTCTTGAAAGACAATTTCAAAGCATTCTACAAGTCCTCCCATAAACACCAATAGCTACTGTTCAGCGTATATGATTAGGTTCAATTTAAATATTACAGTAAAAAAATCTTGAGTTTATTTATAAGAAGCTTCTTATTAGAACAGCAATGCTTTGCTCTATAGAGACAAAATTTTATGAAATACTTGCTATAAACAAATCGTTACCATAAAAAATAAAATTTGACATCAATTTGACACTAAATAAGCCAACTACAAGACTTTTTGCATTGGTGCCGATAACGGCAGCATTTCACAAGTTTAGCACTGTATTGCTCAATCCATTGCTCTATTTCGTTTAAATTTTTTTCAAACAGTGTGTAACCATAAGGCCCATCTATCTAGCATGTTTCTAAGCATGCCAATTGTTGCTGCCGCGCACCACAATTGAAAAAACTCAAATTTGGGGCAAGTGCAGTCAGGAAATCGGTATGTGGGGGACCTTTTTATAACATTTTTAAAGATTGTTTTGAAATTTTTCATACATAAAAAAAACTCATCCATTGCCATAGCTGGCTAATTTTTTTCTGTAGTTATTACTCTAATATATAGTACATCCCTTAAGCTGCATTTGCACGGGCGAACTTTTTAAAGCAATTTTTTTTGTAAAAATGGATCTGACAAAGTTGCATTTACTCAACGGCAGTTTTGATTATAATACTTAGTACCTTACTGATGGAAATAATTGTCTTAAGTTGTTTTCATACCAATATTGTTTTAATTGAAAACTTTAAAAAAGATTTGGTGCTGCGATAAAAAATCGCAGTGAGATTAGCTCCGATTTTGCTTAAAAAGGTTTAAAATATTACTATCGGAATGGAAACAACTTGGGACAGTCATTTTCAGCAGTAAGGTAGCTTTTATCGCAATGAGAACCATTATTGAAGATATGTAACTTTGCCACATCCATCACAGAGTGGTTCGGAATTTGATTAATGAACTAAATGTTTCGGAGTGACAAAGGTGCATTCTGAACCCGAACTGATATTGGTTGTCTATCAAACTGAAACGAGCTTTCTGTCCAATTGTGTCTGTCGATAATGCTGTGATTTCGAGAACAAGCGAGTGCTTCGTTTCAGATAAAAGCCTATACGTGCGAAGGTGAGAGCGATGCAGCAGTTGTCAGAAATCATTTCCTTCAATCATCAACCTTCCTTCCTTCAACGGAAGGTTTTAAGGAGCCAGATGAACAAGCAGCTTCAAACTCCAATATCACCTACATCATTGTTCCGGGGCTGGTTGGTGTTGTGCTTTTGGCTTTGCTGCTGGTGTCGCTTGTTATTTATAAAAGAAGGTAACTTTTTCTTTTCAAAGCAGAAGATGTTAATTAATCGTATTCAAACACACAATAACTGCGCGCTTCTTACAGTTCTGGTACCCCGAACTCGGCACCCAATCCTAAACCTTATTAATCTAATTTACTTAAAGATCCCAAGGTCAATTAATTGTAAGGTCAGAGAAACTGAGTTTTAAACGAATCAAATGTTACATTTTACTCATTGTAGTACGCCAAAGCGTGTAACAAGCTGGCGAGGGCCCGTCTTTGCGTCTTTCTTGTAAGTACAGATGTTTCCAAATGGCTTGTTGATGACTACTGTGAACGTGAAATTGCTTTTCAGAAGAAGGTCCGAAGTCTTCGGCAAAAATGCGACGAAAATTTCGCAGCAAGATTCGACAAAAAACAACAAACACAAAAATTTCGAAGTTCGAAGGCAAATTGATTGTGCTACCGGTTATTCAGCCTGTCCTGCGATAGCGAGGTCGAGAAACTCCATCTACGAAAACGAGACAGCGTTTATGGATTCAGTATATGAAAATGTAGCCTTACAAAACTGCTATACTTCGGCTATTTACGAAAACAATACATCCCACGTACTACACAGCAACTAAGTCAAGGAAAAAGTACATTAATTTTAAAACCCTGGTCCAAGCACGAGCAGCATAACCAATACGCAAACTATGAGCAACTGCCCCGGGCCTCGCGCTTTGGGGGCCATGCGTACACTTGGCCAATCGCTGAAAAGATTTTTGTCTTGATCAAGTTTCTGGCGAAGAATTTGTAAATTTACCGCTTGTTTGGAGTATTGTACTGTCTTGTATTGTATTTGAGCGCAATTAACAGAATAAGACCAGGTGATAATAAATTATAAATTGCTGCACCCAGGACTCTTGTGAAGCCGAACGATAGCTTTTGGCCAGATCATGGAGCGCCGTTTGTGTACCCTAATTTGTGCAATGTTTTTTGCATATTTAATTAAATAGTCATTTTAATTAAATATACAAAAAAAACTAGCGCAAAAATAAACACGTAAAAATTTTTTGTGCAGACTTTTTTTGACTATTTATTTTTGCAATAAGAAAAAACTGTCGCAGAATATACCGTTGCAAAAGTAAATAGTCAAAAAAACTGCGCGCAAAATAAACCGTTGCAAAAATAAATCGTCAAAAAAACTGCGCATACGCTATCGGCCGTTCTTTAATGCGCTCTATGAGCAGCCGACAGCGCTTTGCCACACTCCACTAACAAATATACAAAATGTCTACCACGCATTTTTGCAACGCTTTATTTTGTGCGCAGTTTTTTTGACTATCCATTTTTGCGACAGTTTATTCTGCGGCAGTTTCTTCTAATCGCAAAAATAAATAGTCAAAAAAATGCCGCGCAAAAAATTTTTGCATATTTTTATTTGAACTAGTTTTTTTTGTATATTTATTTTTTTAATTAAAATGACTATTTAATTTAATATCCAAAAAAACATTGCACAAATTAGGGTACACAAACGGCGCCCCATACCAGATGCAAAAACGTTTAAGTGGTTCGAGACTACTGAAATGAAAAAGAAAAACTGACCTACATTAAAACAGTGAAACAAAAGAAAACGAACTAAGAACTCGTAGTTGTCAATAATCAGTTAGTACGTTAAATTACGATGTAATGATTCAAGTTTGTTCTAAGTAACATTTTTTTAATGTGGTTTTGAATTTTGTGAAGTAGTAATACAGTAATTCACATGATTTGTTGCAAGTGCATGGTAGTGCAAGTAGGCAGGAAACATTACGAGACGATCGCATTCCATAAATTATACCACAACAAATACGAAATTTTGAGATTATTGTCAGCATGTGTGATTTCCAACCTAAATTATTTAAAATATGAAGCCACAAATAATTATAGTTCGTTACTTTATCTACAACAAAGTCCTTCATCTTTATTAGCATTCTAATTTTGTCTTTTATGTTATGAGGTTGCGGCGGGAAAATTGTATACTTTGTTTTCGAAATGTTAAGGGTAAGCTTATGAGAAATTAGCCAGCTGCTTACACTATCCAGAACTTTATTTGCAGTTAGAGTTACTTCAATTTTGTTTGCTCCCGGAATGAGTAGAGTCATATCATCTGCATACATTATTGCTTGGTGGTCAATATTTTAAAAAGATCATTTACGTATAAGAGAAATACTGTCAGGCCTAAAGTAGAGCCCTGAGGTACCCTGTGGAATTTCTTTTTGTGAAGATAAACAATCATTTATGCTGACTGCTTGTGTTCTATTACTGCGATAAGATTTCAGCCAATTATGAGAAAGTCCTGGAAACCCATAGTTGTCTAATCTTTTGAAGAGAGTGGAATGATCTAGGATATCAAAAGCTTTACTTAAATCAAGAAAAATTGAAAGAACAATTTTATTCTGATTAAATTGTTTGGCTATTTCATTAATTAACATGCATATGAGGTAGAGTAATTGGGCCGAAAACCGAATTGAAAGTTGGATAACAACAGATTCATATTGAAATTCGACATCATGCGCTTATGAAAAAGTTTTTATAAAATTTTAGAAATAGAGTTCAATACGCTTATTAGCCTGTAATTGGTTAGGTTTAATTTATCACCTTTTTTAAATATTGGTGTGACTTTTGCGTGCTAAAGTGAGATAGTAAGGTGCTAAAGATTCCTGTACTAAAGGTTAGGTTGATTAAGTGGACCAAGGTGTCTATAACAGGGTTGAGAAAAGTTCAAATGAGTGAGGAAGGTGTCTGATCGACTCCAGAACTTCTTTTTGGACTACTAGATCCAATAACTCATGTTACTTCAGCAAATGTTACTGGGTTTAAGAAAAATGAATTAGCTCGCTTTGTAGTAAATTGTGCTTGGTCAATTTTATCACTTTTATGCTTAACCTGGAAATGATTAGTATCACGCAATTTTTTTTGGAATACTGATGAAAAAAATGTTGAAAGCTTCAGCTATTTCAAAAGGCTCTTTAATTATATCATTAGTGAGTGGATCACGAACAAGTGGTGAATGTTGAGGAATGCATTTGATAATGAGAGAGTTTAGTATTTTCCACACGGCTCGTATATTTGTTTGAGTTTTAGTGAGTTGCGATTTATAAAAAGGTCGATTTTTTAAATTTGATTACTCTTTCAAAATGATCTTGAATGCGATTGTAAGCAGTTTTGGAACAGGAATCTCTTGGTCTTAAAAATTTAAAGTAAGCTTTACGCTTATCCTTTTGCAACGTTTTGAGATCCTTTTCAAACCAAGCATTGAGTTTGGCTTTAAAATTAGATAACTTTACAACTGAAATACAATTATCAATTTCCTTATTTATTTATTATTGTGAATAGTGGTGCTTTATAACAGCGGTGGTTTATTAGCACCATAACAAAATTGACTAAAAAACACATATAGAAGCGTCGCTTATTTTTTGCCTGAATTTCGAGAATGGTTGATTTGGATCTTGCAACGCGAGAATTTCAAACCAATCAGCCGCAAGCAAATGTTCATTGAGCAATTTAATTGTGCTTTGGTTCAATAAACGAGAATGAGAGTTCGGTTCCTGTGTAGACTGTTTAGAAGGGAAAAACGTGCACTGCATTATGGCGAAATGATCGGACACTAATTTCGCTAAAATAGCACTTTGAGTTTGAAACTTAGCAATATTATTCCAAATGTTATTGATGAGCGAGCAACGATTGGCGGATATTCTAGTTGGCTTAGTGATGAGACAAAAATATCCCACTTTGTAGAGGGAGTCAATGTAACGTTCAACATATTTGTTAGGGTTTATAAATCATAGTTAAAATCACCCAATAAGTATGTAATTTTGTTTAATGAGTGCGCGAGTCCCGCGCACTCATTTGCCCCAGGCCCCCGAAGACATTTAATTGCGTCCTACGCACGAGGTAAGTTTGGCACCTAAGCAGGTAGTCTGGCGATGATAATAAACGCAGACTCGCGCCTACAGCATCAATCCCTTTTAAGAGACCTGGTGTAAGAGAAATTAAATTGGTAAGGGTACCAGGTCTTCAAATTTATGATGATCTACCAATTTAAAAAAACGAGCTTGAGACTAGCCTGCTCTCAAAGGCTTTTAAACAACTTTAAAAAATGGGAGTCAGAAATCTAGTTCTCTCAGTCTTATTATTATGTGACCCAAAATCACCAGTCCCCCTGCTTCTAAATACATTACAGTAACTTTAAAGATTTTTGTTTAAAAACGATGGAATTCAGTTTTGCAGGTGATGGATTTGAAAGATGAGGAATTTATTTCTATGAAAATGTTGCCACGTGAGTTTTTGTGTAAATATAGTGTGTGAAAATGTTGTCACGCGAGTGTGTGTGCGAATCCATGCGTTTTAAAGGATCATTTTGAAATTGTACAGCTTTTAGAAGTTGTAGATGCATTCACATATTCTTGATTTCATGCAACTACTTTGGTGTTAATCTATGACGTACGTGTAAGAAATTGACTTCATTAAATGCCAACTTAAAACTGTTGCTGTGCAAGTTTTCCCAAATCATCAAGCCTTTGCTGCTCTAAAAGTGTTTTTTACTAGAATATCATGTATAAAAGCAAAATTGAAAAGAAACATTACGAAAGCAATCGATTGCTTTCGTAATGTACTTTCCTAATGGTGTTCTTTTTCAATTTTGTTTTGAAATATGATTACTGCACCCACTCAGCTTGGATGGACTTCCTAATGGTACAACTATGTTGTCCCTTTCTTTAGAATATCACCGTAAATAATAAAGAATCACGTACAATGCTCCAGAAATACATGGTAAATGGTCACTCTTCGATCATATTGTGCAAACTGTGAAAAAATCTGAATATTCAATTTCAAAACGAAATAATAATGTAAGGCCGTACAGTCATTTTTATCCGTAATCGGGATCATCAGGGGGGTCTTATTCAAATAGAATGTTCAAGTTTTGACGTATACTGTGTTATGTTATGATATTCACTCTGGTCTACGCTGTCGAGCACTTTTTCGAATCGGTTGAATTCAAACTTCACTCATCATGATAATGCGCGATAGTTTTCTAAATGGAATAACTTTGTGCGACTTCATTTGCATAGATTCGAGCTGTTATGATTTTTTTGTTTATTTTATGTTTTTGGCAATGATTAAAAGGTAAAAAATGATATTTCAAACGTGCACATTACTTCTGAAAAGCTATTAGTTTTGGAAAAAAATAATCACACCAATTCTTCTGTTGCTTTTGCGAGCAAGTTTAGCGATGTCGGCCATGAGTGTTTTGAGAAGGAATTGTGAAGCGTAAACAGTTTCGGTTCTTCGCCTTCGCAGGCGGAATCCAGAAGAATTCTCTGTCGGGAAAATTTAATAACGATTTTTCGTGTTTTCTTTTGTTTTGTTTTTTTTTGCATGACCTGTGACATCAATACACAATAGCGTATCCTGGAAGCAAGCGCGCCGCTGTTTTCTGTCTTTATTGGGTGGTTTGGAGAGATTTTGAGAAGCCAGGAATGCATTTAAGGTTATCTTTATGAGCAAAATGCAATGCAAAATGCAATACAAAAGTTTGGTGCTATAGCTCTGCAAAAACGAAATGCACGTTGACAAAAATTGCGCAGTGTTTTTCTATTTGAACGACCAGTGGGTGAGCATCAAAGTATAGAACACAAAACAGCCAAAATGAAATGCAGATTGCAGCATTAGGGTGGTCCTTATTTTCAAAAGTTTGAAAAGTTGCGCTCTCCGCTTTCGAAATGGATCCATTTACCGAAAAAACACACCATGTAAAATTTTAGACTATATGATTAATGTTTAGAGTGGTACAAGCAGATTCAAATATTCTCATTGTGTATCATTACAAACAATAGGTTTGCAGCTGGTGCAAGAGCATTATGATGATTCTAATGCTAAGTTACAGCGATGCATCAAAGTAGGTGGCCGTGCTTATTCCCCAACATCTTTTTTTGTTATAGTAAATGCGTAATTGCTCATGCTTTTCCTCTTATATTAGCACTCAGCCGCAGCTCTCAAAGTATGGGTTGCAAAGGACCAAAATATACGTCGCACCAAGATAGTTCAAATATAATGAAACAAACTTTTTCTTTTCATAATTGAAGTTCTTTTAAATTTGTTATACTCTAATGTGCCATACTCGTTTTCTTTTTGCTTCGTCTATACTCTAATGTGTCATACTCGTTTTCCGAGAGTTTCAAGACAGTGAAGCTCTAACACTGCTGCAGTATAGCAGCGACTAGCTTGTAAGTTAAGATTCGTTGACTATGGTAGTATTTTGGAGGGTATATAGGCTTAGTTCTTTTCTTTTTGTCCTACAAGATAAGGAAAGAGTGGACATAGGGGATGTGTGGACAAAACGCTGGCTGCTATGAGGAGCATCGGATCAAACAAAAGCGAAGAGCTGAAGAGGGACAAATGAAAAAACAAGATGAGTACATAGTTTCAACTTCAAACAAACGTTATCCTAGCATCTTCCAGCAGCAGTGAGCATGGGAGCAATGCTGATGATACTCTGTCAAGGTATGATGGAAAATGTTTTACCAAAGCGACCAGAGCAAGCCAATATATCCTTACACTCGCCAGAAGCCTTGGTTACGATCCGCTTACTTTTGCTATCAACAGAAATAAATATCTCATTTACGGAAAATAGGAGGAGCTAAGTTTGCCCAAAACATTCAAAATGAGTTTTATGCCAAAGAAGCACTTATAGCTCACTGTAATGGTAAGTTTTGGAAGACCTGACACCAAAAAATACGTACGAGATCGCTTTCTGATTCTTGTCTCAGGGTTTGAGTGTTAATTGGCTTCTGAAAGTCACCAAATTAGCTTTTGGAGCTGGTAAAGCTCAGGCCATCATTTGATACAATGGCAACTAAAACGGGACGTCGAAGTGGGACCTGCATTTTGCTAGGACAAACACTTGGTACAAACACTATATCAACCTTGTCGCCATCATATTATGGAGTTCTTTTAGGGCCAGGAAATTCTCTTTTCAAACAATTCAAAGTTCAGGAACATTGGCACAAACTTTTTTAAGTCAGAAATCGCTGAAAAAATTTAGTTTATGCTCAATGATTTTGGAAGAAACTAGCCATCGCATGATGCAATTTTTTATTAACTACCTCGAGGAATAACAACCGCAAGCTCATTACTTTGAACTTTTGAAACTATCTTTTGCTTCTACGAGGAACTCCACCTCTTGGTGCAAAGTTTCGTGCTACTGGACCAGTGCACCACGCACTGGAAATTCTTTAAAAATATGGATGTTTCGAAAACAGTTTAGTTTCATCACTCAAGAGGAAGAAGATTTAAAGGAACTGTGTGTTTTTGTAATACAAGTCCATTCTGAAGCTTGCTTTACTGCTGGTAAAGTAATTGAAGCTCCTCATCGGGATTTAGCTTTTAAGTCCCTTCTTTAACTTTCCAACAAAGCATTTCCTATACACATCTCAAAAGATGTCTAAATATCTCATAGGCGTAGCCAGGATTTTTGATTGGGGGCGGGGGGCAAACCACAAATTACAAGCAATGACGTCATCAGAAATTTTCAAAAAAAGAACTTTTTGTGGGGCAAAGATATCGTAGAATGGAAGATCTGAAGCTGTAGTGCACTTTACCAGGGTTTTTGTAAAAGGAGAGGGCGAAAACTAATAGTTCGAAAGTGCTAATGTCTAACTTAGGAGACCTGTTGAGTAAGCTAGTGTACTCAAACGCATCACAGACGGGGGTCTGGGGGCGGAGCCCCCAGCCGCCGGTGGCTATGGGGGTCTGGGGGCAAAGCCCCCAGCCGCTGGGCAATTTTTGTAAGTTTTTGGGAAAAAAAGCAGTTTTAATCCCATTGGATCACATTTTGTACGTGTCCACAGCCATTTGAAACAACTAGATTTTTAACATTTGAAAGCCAATCGAAAAAATTTAACTGTTCAATCCTTCTTTTACTTGCAATTAAAGTCCAAAACACGCTAAAAATTTTGCATTATGACGTGAAATTTTAATTGTAAGTGATTTGGTGCATGTAAGGATAAGTAAGGCACATTGCCTCCTGCAATATTTTAGCAGTAAATAGTAATCCAATCGAAGATTTTCCTTCAGGATTTTTGTTTTGTCATGAAGTTAACCAGTTATAGGAGTACATGTACGTTTAGGGGGCCCAGGCCCCCTCAATTGACATTCAATAATTTGTTTAATGAGCATTTTTCCTCGGTATTTTTTTTAGTATTTTGTGCGTAAAAACTGGCGACGTGGAGTTGAATCGTTATTGAAAAATGGTACAATAGAGGGTTACGCTTACTAAACATGTTATTTCTGGGCTGGATTTACATTGCGCTGGGCCCCTGGTATTTAGGGGATTTTTGCAACATCTTCCTGCCAGATATAAGTGAAGACCAAAAAAAGTCCTACCATCTGAGCACTCGGCCCTGGCACTGTGCCATATGGCAAATACGGCGCTAATTATTGCATTACGTTCATAAAAAGTTTAGATGAGGGCCTGAGGTAGGAACTTTCCGGACAAAACCCATAACTTCACCCTGGTTATACGTTTAAATTGGTTGGAAAAAATTGAATTAAGGGGGTGCGCCGGGCCTTCTGGTCGTCAATATTATTTATTGTTAATTACTGTTGTACGTGTATACTGTTGTATGCAAAGATACTAAAAGAAACTGAAAATGAAGAAACAAGGTTTTTTGTTAAATTTTTGTTATTGGTGGCATTTCAATTGAGGTGGCCCGGGCCCCCTGGGCCACCTCCCTGACTACGCCTATGATTTTTAGATAAGATCGCGCCCTCAAATTCTTTCATAAAAAAACAAAAAAACATTTAAAGCAAAATTAAAATAACTTTTTTCCCAAAACGTGGAGGACTCGAGTCAAGTCATTTGACAGTTTTTTGAAACCTCCAGGAATTGCATGACATTATCATGTCGTGGACACGTGATCGTCATTATTATTACTTTTCTACGCGTAAATCCTAAATTAAAGAAACTGCAATTCCGGACAAGAACAACATACTAGCTATGCTCTCATTATATCTATCATTGGTAGTATTTCAATCGGAGGTTTGCACTACCGCCTGTGTTATAGCATTACGTTCATAATAACGTTAAACGAGGGCCAGGTGTTGCAACTTTTAGCACAAAACTTTTAGATTTTTCACAGGTTTTGCATATAAATTGTTAAAAAGTTGAATTACGGTGCCCCTGGCCCGGAAACCTTGGTCATCAGTTAGGGGCCCCAGGGCCCTGTGTTTGTCAGTTAGGGGTTCCTGAGCCTTACGGTTGTCGGATAGGGACCCCGGGGCACCCTGGTTGTTAGTTACGGGCCCTGGAGCCCTTTGGTGGTCAGTTAGGGCCCTGGAGCCTCCTGGTTTTCAGTTAGGGGCTTCCTGGTTGTCAGTTAGGGGCCCCCTGGTTGTTAGTTATGATTCCTGGAGACCCTGGTTGTCAAATTAGGGGCCTCAGGACCCCCTGTTCGTCAGTAAGAGGCCCCGCGGGCCCCCGTTCTCAGTTAGGGGCCCTGGGGTCTCCTGTTTGTTGGTTAGGAGTTCCGGGGCCCCGTTTGTCAGTTAAGAATACTGAAGCCCCCCGATCGTCGGTTTGGGGCCCTGGTTGTTGGTTAGGAGTTCTGGGGCCCCCGTTTGTCAGTTAGGAATACCGAAGCCCCCCGGTTGTAGGTTAGAGGCCCCTGGTTGTTAGTTAAGAGCCCGGGGCTCTTTGGTTGTTAGTTAGTGGCCCCGGAACTTTCTTGTTGTCTGTAACTGCAATTAAACATCGCTAGGCCATGTTGTCATAATTTTTTATCATTGGTGGTATTTTAATTGGGGGAAGCCGGGCCACTGGCCCCCCTCCCCCCTGGCTACGCCTATGAAATATCTATAGTATTTGTCTAAAAAACTAGTTGCTTTTAGCTTTTTTGATGATGCAGTTTCTTGTGAAACAAAGAAGCAAATTGTTGCCAAGCTTCAAGATGAAGATGATGAACAAGTGTTTCTTAAAAGACCTCAACCTCCACTTGGTTTTCTAAAAGAAAAATATCTTCAAGATTTCGTGATTACTTTGGCAAATACATTTTTTGAAGTACTTTGGCTTCATTCCAAGCTTCACCATGCAGATCCTAGATTCTGGTCAAAAATAGAAAGCTTTCAATCTTTGAAATTTATTGTCAAAAACTTGTAGAGTTACTAATGACAATGCTGATTCCCGAATTGCTGTTATGCAGTCATACAATAAGCTCTTAACCAAAGATAAATACAGCTACGATTTCTACTGCAAGCAGTTTCTGATCACCGAAATGCCTACCTCGATGCTAAAATATAATAACTCTAACCAAATAAAACGAACATTAAAAATTTGAGTTATGTATTCTTCAGAATTACAGCAGCTTTTACCTAGCAAGTTGCTCATGAAAGCAAATTGAAACAATTGTAATATGAATTTAAGAGTAATGTTGTTGTATATTTGGTACTTATTGCTTATTTTACACATTTACACCAACAATCAATGCAGTTGATTGCATATAAGCATACTATACACAGTTCATTGAAAATTTTGCAAAATATTACCCCTCTGTACCACCCCTAAACAATAATCAAAATGCACTATACTTTACCAGGAGTGTTTTTTGGTGAAAAGGATCCATTTTCTAAGCGGAGAGCTAAACAAAACGGAACTTTTATTTTTACCCCCGAATAAGAGCCACCCTTTTGCAGCATAGACGTTTTGAAGCAAAACAGAAACCTGCGATATGAAAGTCTATGGCTATGCAGTGCAGTGGCTTGAAGAGCAAAAACTTGTCCAGCAGATATATGCCCTGGTTTAGTGATCTCTTTATAGACAAAGGAAAATATCACAAAACACTACCAAAAGTGGCCGTATTTTTCACGGAAAAATGAAAAAGCTGACTTCTAAAGTTTGCTACTCTGCCTGTGATTTGGTTAGTAAAATGTCTGAGAATTCTTCTTTCCCTTGGTCGTTATGTTCAAGATTTGATTTAACTATGTCCAAATAACCTCTGTACTTTGGCTTCTGCTAATGCACACTTTGTAGCTGCGTTACATTAGCTTAGAAACCACAATAATCATGAGTTATTGCTACAGTGAATGATACTGTCGAAATTTAACTATTCAACTAGAACAAAAATAAGTATATAAATTTGATTAAAACAGAAATAAAAAAGTATGTAAACCTTTAAAGTTTAACTGTTAAACTAAACCAATTAATAAACCAAGCAATAATAAAGCATATTTTATATAGTGATTTGCGGTAGACTAAATAAAGTTATACTTTCAAAAGAAATAATGTTCCGAACTAAATACTGTTCATGTCACGAAAACCAATGCCATTAAAACAAAGCTAATATATATTCTACAGAAAATTGGATTTTCAAATTGTAAACTAAATTTTACAATAAACGTTCAAAACTGAATCAGCGCAAAAACGAGATCGTGCTTCAGAGTCCCGCAGTTAGCAAGGCTTCCCGCATACATCACATCTTGCTACCCCGAACGCCTGCGCCCCGCAAACATCACATCCTGATCCTGACAACCTGAGCGCTTGCGGAGACCACAAGTTTGAAATTCAAAATAAATGTAAGAAAACAAAATAAAGCATAGAATAGCTACGGCATCAAATGCCAAGCGCTCACCTTGACATGGAGGACCTTGAGTAAAACTGATTTAATCCGTTCTCTGGAAAAGATGTGACAACGAAAACGTAATGTTACAAATGTTTTTTAGTCGTATTAACGTAATGTTACAAATCCATTACATTTATTTACGTAATTAGTTTGTGGTTCCAATATGCGATTGTCCGCATATCGGAATCCGCGATAACTTTAGGAAATTTATCTCTAATTCCGTGATAGCTTTAGAAACCGCTCTTCCATAGCATTCGAGCAAGACTTTTCTCAACATTTTCTCGACGCTTCCGTTTCCGACGTCATTCTAAGTCTCCCTCTTTCCGAAGTTCAGTTTCTCTCCTAAATAAAATGACCTATGCTGCTTTCAGCAAACAAAAATGCAAGATGTTTGAAATCTTTTTAGGGGGAAGCGAAAGGTCCAACACCTTCGAGTGGGATTGTCAACTCAGTATTTGCTCGAGCAACGCCTGAGCAGTCCACGGTACAGCGAGCTTCATCGCGCTCTAGTGCCACAGATAACGTGACCGGTCACGACGCGGTATATATTGGTAGTAGGATGAGCAGAGGGCACACACGCACAGAGCTTGATACAATTAGCGAAGAAATCCACGAAATAAATGATACTGCCAACTCCGATTTGTGCGACGGTGGATGTGGTAAGTGGATAAGGGCGTTTTGACGCAGTAACTCGACTCCTAAAATTGCTTATTATTTCTCTATTTGTAATAGTCAACATGCAGTCTTCTAGCTGATAGGCCTACTTTTTGATTGAGGCACTCGGGCAAAAACAAAAATAAGAGTTGTACTTCCTCGCAAAGTTAAACATTTTCTAGCTTAGTAGCGTTCAAATGTTTATCGTAACTAAATCAGGAATAAATCCAACTTTCAGTCTCTTCGACGCGTTAGCCTCCGTACTTCGACTCGAATAAAACGTCTGCTAGCGTAAAAAATTAAACCCCAAAAGCCACAGTCATACGCGTCTAACGTTACGCTTATTTTCCGCACTTTTTTGCTGCTGTTGATGCTTTAATTAAGATAGTAGATCTTGTGATAAATTGTCAAATTAACACCTAAAACTGGATGAATAATCACCGTTCAACGTTTCCAACATGGTGTAGTAAAAATTTCATTGATGATTTTCTTCTGAGAGCGCTTTTGACTACGCTTTTGAGGCCAATTTTTGGTGAAAAAATGAAAACAGCCCCCCCAAAGGAAATTGGGTGCCGAAGTACATGTCGTGATTCGGCCTGAAAAAGCGTTTGAATTTCCGATTTTGGCTGAAAAATCCATCTCAATTCCGGTGAAGACCTTTTTTTTTTTTGGAGATCACCTGATTTTGGGCTGAAAAAAGCGTTTGAATTTTCGAGTTTTTCCAAGGAATTCCGTCTCAATTTTCGGACAAACCGTGTGATTCTGATTCAAGAACAATGAAAATTCGGGTCAAGGTCGTTTGCAGTTTTATCACTCTTTCAAAAAAGCCCCCCCCCCCTTTTTCAAATCCTGGCTACGCGCCTGCTCGCATCTCGATTCTTCTTGATCGCATGTTGACTTTCAAAGTAGCTGCGAATCCAAATTAGACTGAGCAGAGGTTGAGTCGAGGACACAAGGCTCGAGGCCAAGGTCAAGGCCAAGGACACAAAAAAAATCCGAGGCCAAGGCCAAAGCCAAGGACAGCCTTTCCGAGGACAGACACTCTCGAGGCCAAGGACAGGAATGCTCGAGGCCAAGGCCAAGGACCAAGGGCACAAGCGCAAGTGTTCTCCAAAAAAAAAAAACAGCTCTTCACAAAAATTTTTCAGGCGATCTCCACAAAAAAACGTTTTCCAAAACATTTTTCAGGCGCTCCACAAAATTTTAACAATTTAAAAAATAGTGCTGTCCTCAAGCCGAGGACAGGCCAATTTTCGAGGACTTGAGGCCTCGAGGCCAAGGCCAAGGACTTCAAAATATGTTCTCGAGGCCAAGGACGTCCTCGAGGACTCCACCTCTGAGCTCAATACAAATGAAACTCAATGCAAATCAAAATCACAGCCACCCAGCACGTTTCTTTCTGAAAAATGTGTCATAAGCCGTCTGCCGTTCTGAGTACCGAAAGCTTAGCACTAAATCTCGTCACTTACTTACCGTATACTGAGTTGTGACAGACTGTTTGCTCATTGTTTTTGTCCTTTGCCGAATTGCTTCTTGATTTACGATTATTCATTTTGTAATCAAATTAAAGTTAACAATTTTTTTTAATTATTAACTTACTAAGTACAAACTGTGCAGCAATAACTGCAATACATCATCACAACAGGCAGGTTTTCCAAATAGGCTTCTGAAACAAGTCAAACAACACAAAAGTTCTAAAGCTACCATTTTGCATTGTATAACTAGTAAAGCATCATACAAATAATGTGTTACGGATTCGGTTTAAATCTACGTCTGCTAGGTACAGAATTCGTAACACGCGACTTGGTTCAAAATATCAGCGGTTTTTAGAAAAAACAAACGTTAGGTAGCTTAAGAAACACAAAAAAATAATTTACGAAAAATTTAAACTTAAAAAGTTGTACAACGTTACAAAACAAATAAACTATATCGTTGTAACAAAAACAAAATAATAACCTTTGCACATAATTCGTTATCTCATCGACACAATTTATAACAGAAATTTACACAAATAATGTACATTTCACTTACCGATGAATTTGCGTTGCAGACGTAGCACGTAAATAATAACTGATAATTTGGTTGTAAATCAAATGTTGGTTTAGAAACTGAGACTTTGCCAAATCAGAAATTCGACTCCACCACTAACGGGAGCATAAAAGAAATATGAGGTGGAGCAAGTCGGTTAGATAATATCCAGGATTCACCAAAGGGCACTTGAGCGACGGCTCAATGCTAACTATTAAATATGTCTTTTAAACATGCTGCAAAGACCGCGATAACTTGACTTCAATATAAAAAATTTTGTTTTACCGACCACTCCTTGGTCACAGGAAACAAAAACATAGCTTCTGCTCTCCGCAGACACTAAACTTAAATGTGTGTCAACACCGCAAAGTCTCGGCTTGCATACTCCAAAAATTTGCATACAACACCGGGGTTGAAAACGATCAATCAAAAATTTCTTTCGTCATAAAACAATACAGAAACAAGTACTTACGACACAACCGGATTTGTCAAGTTTCAAAGTCTGCCAATTTTAGATAATTTCTTATGGTTTTTTGAATTTAGAGATAAATGAAGATAATGAGCCATGGCGTTGAGGGCAAAATACAACAAATGATAAAACAAGATTTGAAACTTTACTAAGATGAAAAGAAACAGAATGGCGCTACATAATGTATTTGCAGCATAGGCTAGTCTAAAAAATGAATTTCAAAATGAAATTGCTGCATGAAGCCTGACAGCCATGGAAAGTTGTCTAGGCTATTATAGACAGGACAAGACTCTAAACTTTCAAGGGGAAATAGGCTTTTCATTTTCAACCGGCCTATGGTATACTTAAAACTTTTGCCATTGTGTTCTGGCAATGGGTCGTTGTGTTTTTGGGAAAGACACTTTCCGCATATTTCGCATTGAGGCCAAGCAGTATACCCGCTGTGGTGACCCAGCCAGGGCCTCAGAGAAAAAATTTTCCAGAGGGTAGGAAGGTCGATAACGGGCCCCCAAATCTTATTGGGCCCCCCAAGCCTTATCGGGGCCCATGCCGTTAAATCATTTTTTGTCCGATGGGTGTAGATTTTCATTTAAAAGTGAGGGGATAACGATATTCGCATGCAGTTAGGACCTATAATGAAAAACACAACTAGACATAAAATCCGTTTAAATCCAGCTAGGGGGTCTGGGTGAGCGCAGCGAGCTCCCTTAGCGAGGTCCGGAGCAGAACCCCAGAAGCTTTAGCACTTTTTATGTTTCTCGAGGGTAAAATACAGCATTTGATCAACATCCCAGCTCCAAACTTGCTTAACCCTATCTGGACTGGGGGGGGGCTACATGTGCACGCGCTTTTTTTTAACGCCTATTGCTTTAAAGCTACTTGAAGATAGTCAATCAGATTCCTTGACTTTTTAAGTTAATAAATTCTGCTTCCATTGATAAAAATTTCAAAATTTTTTACGAACTATAAAGCGAGTTATTAACTGTTAAAGTCAGTACATAGGTCAAGTTCTGGTTTTCGTAAATAAAGAGAATAGGCGAGAATGAGCCACGCATGCTTAGCGACGCATATCGAAATTATGCGTTCTGAGTGAGTCATTGAAATTCTCGGCCGTCAGTCGAGCGCGGAATGGCAAGGCGCTATGACGAATAGCATTTCGTCATAAAAACGGCGGTTATTTTGTTCAGAAAAATCTTATTGATCGTAGCAAAGAATCTTTTACAACTAAGTGAGATCATCAATCAAACAAGCAAAGAATTTGTGTTTCCATATTACGGTCTTTCTGTCGCCTGGTCAAAGTTTCATTTTACTGTTTGTATTACAATTCGTGCGTACAAATTACAAAACCAACAAAATAAGTTCAATGTTACAGTTTTATTGTGCTTATTGTTATTGAGGTAACGCTTTTTGAATATGTTCGAAAAACAAAACCATAGTTTCGACTCAATGGGTCAATTATATTTAATTTTTCTTATTGCTGATTTGTGTACTGCATATTGCACAAGTACGTGGTACAAATGGTACATACAGCAGATGCAAAGCTTGAGAGCTGTCAATCGAAAGGTAGTTGCTGGCTTCGAAAATGGTTTCTTTTATCGCGTTTCGATACATATTGGCTATTGCAATATTTACGCCGCATTTTAATCAAACAATTAATAGACAAATAAGCAACTTTGACCAGCTATGTCTTACGCCAAAAGCGTTTATATATTTTTTTCTTGTTAAAATGCTGTTGCCACTGCCGAAGTTGCGTTTTTTATATGCACTTATGCAAATTGTGTTTCAAATAGGTGGGTTTCAACTTTCAATATTGTATTTTTAATAACTTTATGATAAATTTGACTGCAAGATGGTTTCGATACAACGGTGGAAAAATTACAGTGCTTTTTTTTTCTAAATTTTTCAAAAACGCGAGACAAGATTTAGATAAACTCTGCAATTGGGATAATGCCACTAAATTTAAAATAATGTGCATTTAATTGCAGTATATATATTTTTGCTGCTGCTGCGCAAAAATTGCGAAAATCAGGGCGCCACCAGAATTTTGCTAAGGGGGCTAGAACCCTCGGTTAAAATTGTCTGCATTCCAAAGTGGGGGTGTGGGAGCCTAGCCTACAGCTTCTTGAAGAGCCATCACAGCCCACAGCAAACGAAGTGGGTACTTGCCGAGAGTGAGGGGGCACTAAAATAAACTGAACTATTAAAATTTATCTCGCACAATTGAAAATTAAGTGCAATTCAAAAAATATTGTGTTCATGTCTAAAAAAAAGGCATTTAAGGCCGATAGCGTTTCTTAGCTTTTCGGTTCTGGTCCTTAATTGCTTGAAAAATTTATTTGCAATGGTCACTGTGACCTAAACAAGCTTGAGTATGCTCTAAAAACACAAAGAGCTAGCCATTAAAAAAAAAAACTAACTATTTTATCAGTCGACATCTGTACACTCCTACACACTAGAAAACATTTTGAACCAAGATTTTGCTAAAGGGGGAAAAGGAGCTTGAACCTAAAGTTGAAATTTTTTGCTTGATAAATGCATCAATTTCATGTCCAGCTAAGCAAAATGATGCAATTCAAAGGCATCAAAGACGGGGGTTTTGGGGGTGAAGCTCCCAGCCGCTGGAAGATTTTTTTTTATTTTTTGAGAAAAATAGCCATTTTAACGCCATTTAGATCACATATCGCACGTTTTTAAAGCTATTTGAAAGAATTAAATTGCTAAGTTTTGGAAGCCAATTGAAAAAATTAAATTATCCAGTCCATTCAGCCCTTGCTTTACTTACAGGTCAAGTCCAAAGCACATTTAAACGCCTGCATTTTAAGGTTAAAGTTACCAAGTGATTTGGCTAAGGGGGGGAGGGGGAGAGAACCCCTTGGTTGTACCCAGTAGCGTAGCCAGGGGGGGCGGGAGGGGCTCGAGCCTCCCCTATTGACTTGTGAAGTATGCCAAATCGCATGTTTTTTGTGCTTTTGAGGCCGATTTTATGTGAAAAATGGAAAATAGCCCCCCCATTCGAAAACAGCCCCCCCTCAAAAGTCTGAATTTGCGAAATTGGACGAAATATCAGTCTCAATTTTGGTGAAGACCTTTTTTTTTTTTTTTTTTTTTGGAGACCACCTAATTTTGGGCGGATAAAACCTCTGAATTTCGGATTTCGGCCGAAAAATCACTCTGAATTTTGGCGAAGACCTTTTTTTTTTTTTTGGAGATCACCTAATTTTGGGTGGAAAAAAGCTCACCTAAGTTTGGGCGGAAAAAAGCTTTGAATTTCCGAGCTTTCCGAGACATTTCGTCTCAAGTTTTGGACAAACCGTCTGAAACTGATTCAAGATCAATGAAAATTCAAGTCAAGGTCGTTTCCACACTTCTTACTCTTTCAAAATAGCCCCCCCCTTTTCCAAATCCTGGCTACGCGCCTGGTTGTACCACTATCCCTAAACGTTTAGCGACCTGATGTGCATTCCGACCCATGGTTTGAGAAACATTGACTTTAGGCTTAGAATTCTTTGAATTGCATATAATGCAAACACTCGTGGTTTTGAAATTGATATGAATAGCCTAATTCATGACCTAATGGGTTCAGAGGTATAAACCGTGATTGTTAAAGCTGGTATTTGAAACTTGAACCACAATACTTTTAATATTCAAAAACATTAATTTACTGCTAGAGTGCAGATAAGATTGAACGTTACCATTCCTTTTTCACATAATAGTTAGTTGTCTTTTTGTAACGTGATGTTCTAAACAAGTATCTTTAGTGAACCAAAAGGGGGGGCACAAGCAGCCATTAGGAGGCATGGTTTGGCCACTTGGCAATATTTGTAATTTTCCAAAATAAGTATTAACGCTATTTCGATGACAATTCGCTCGTGTGTTGAGCCATAAGCAACTAATCTTGTAAAGATTTGGAAACTTTTTGACAAAATTATACTACCGATAGCCGATTCAGTTCCCTTTATACTTTTTTGTCAAAAGAAATGGTTCAAAGCACGTTTAAAAGCATGCATTTTTGAATTAAATTTCCCAAGTGACTTGGCTGAGGGTAAAGGCTTCAGCCCCCTCAGCCCCCACTGGTTACGTGGCCGCTACTGGTCAAAATATAGTAGAAATTCAAAGCCACAGCATTCAATGAAGATTAGAAACAAATTGTTTCATACTACTGCGGCAAAGATTCGCTGAACATTACTTTGCGATAATTAGCAGTCCCATTGTCAAGGGAAGTCTGGGGATTCACATAAGGTTTATTTTTCACCCCACCCAAATCTTACTTGCATTATAGTAAGGTAAAAGGAGCGAAAAATCAGTAAAAATCATTGACAGTCAGTTGCTTGATTGCATAATGCAGTATATGGTAAATATCCGCATACTTTTCAATTTTTAATTACATAATTAATCGACTGGTAGGCTACAAGCATGTCATTCATCGTTTGGTTAGACAGAACACAAAATTCCGTTTGTTTAAAAATTGAATATTGCACAACAACCTATACCGGCAATTTCTTTTTCTACTCACGTTGACAGTTCACTAACAAATCAACAAAGCTTTATCAAAAGCTTAGGCATTGGTAAGATAATAAACTTTTGAAGTAAAATGTATATGCGGCATTGCATAAGTTGACAACCAGTGGCCTATATAGCTTTGAAAATATGAAAAAAAAATTTTAAACCTAACGTGTTTAATGTTGCTTAACAAATTGGGAGCTGTAGTTTTGAATAATATATTGCGCGATTTCGCTAAATCTAGTTGCATGGAATGCAGGCATCAAGAATCACAAATATATTGTAGTTCGCAGAAACTTGCTGCTTCACATTTCATTAATAAAATAATTACAGCCCTAGCCGGGAAAAAGGAAGAGGCTTCAAATTCGTTTTTGTTATATTTATTTGGGAGGGGGCACAAATTTCTTTAAAAATTTAACTTAAAAACAACAGTAAAATAATTCGATCAAACATGATCAAAGCTGATTGCTGGCTAAACATGCTTAAGATAAGCTAATCAAATAAGTGTTTATGTTTTAGGGGGGGCATGGGGGATACTCTGAGGTAAGTTGATAAAACTTGCTAGTTTTTCGAATAACAGATTTGTATCATGGCTAGAATTAAAATGAATAAAATTTTCTAACTACTATTTGAGGCATCGCTCTTTTAGCTTTTTTACGCAGCCATTTAAATCATGCTTTGCATTCCTGTTATGTGCGGTCTCATAAGCAATGATTTTAACCGAAATAGGCCTGAAATTGTTTTTTTGGTTTTTGCAAAAAACATCGCAAAATCTTTGAGCGCTGGGAGCAAAGGCCCCAAAACCCATTGTTTTCGGTAGCTGCGGCTTTAACCCTAAATCTCTAATAGCCTCAGGAATTTATTACCACTAAAACTTTTCATAATAACAAGAAACGAATGCAAAACTTTTGCAAATTGCATTAGCAAAACAAAAATTATTTGTTTTAAAACCATGCAGTCACCAAAATGATCGAAAAGATATTGCTCTTCCTAAACTATCCTGCTGGCTACTTGTCTGATAATTAGAAGAACGGCTTGATGAGCTATAGTACGCTACAGCATAAAAGAAAATCAATTATTTTCTTTTTTTGATCTATTTGTGAACTGCAGAGTAGTACTGCTGGGTCCTCAGAGGCAAAGAAAATTATGTAAAAACGTTTGTCGTTTGTATTTCTAGCATAAAGCAGTCCCTTTTTAAAAACGAAACCTTATATTTTTGGTCTTCACGTGTATTTCGCTTTCGCGGGCGGAAAAGGCAGTACGCGGACTTTCATCTCAAGCCAGATTTTTGTCTATTATTATGCATGTAGACGAAATACTTATTGCTAATGCACAACGTTACAAACAGATCAGGGTAAACGAAGTTGTGGGGCCAAAACCACAAACTAAACTATTGGAAATGCTAAAGTTTGCGTACAAAAACTGATTTTTGCGGCTGCAAATTTTTAATTGTGCATATGTGTAACTAGTTTAGTTGCGCATTTGCTGGTTGTTATGTTGCATGGTTCGCTACTATAAGTCCTTATACACTATACAGTCTAGTGCAGAGGCCGCTCGTGACTGTTTTGAAAGAGTAAGCTGCCAAACATATAAAAACATTTGGACTCCAGAAAGTCAACGTCGTAGATAAATTCAACTGCGACGAAAAAATGTGACTAAACGTATTACCAAAAATGACCTTTCCATGTCAATTGTAATCTACTTCGCAGTTACTATTGTGATTAATCAAAATTTATGCCTCATCTATTGTAATGTCTCAAATCCAAAAGCGGTACGCCGAGATGCGGGCATTTTTTGAGACATTTAAATATCGAAAGCACATAACCAGAAGCCGTTAAAGTTAGTGAAAAAAATTTGAAAGAGGCGCATTTAAATTATTCATCTGACTATCAGCAACCACATATTAACAATGTCATTTAACGCAATTGGGTCGCTATTTAAAAGCATAATAAAGTTCAGTCAAATTTGGATACAGCCGCGAAGTCCCCGTACATCACTTGCGATGTCACGTTCTAGCTTAGCGTATATCTTTCCACGACTCTACAGTCTACACCACCCGCAGTATCCTACAACAGAACAAGATGTAATAAATTCAATAGTTCAATGCTTGCCATCCAAAAACACATTTTTACATTTCTCAACAAGCCAAAAAGCTACGCGAGCCGCAGCTTATTTTTGTCTATTTATCAAAACAGGGAGTGAAGATAGACTAGCTGTGACGTCACCGCGTACATTTTTAATGCGTTATAAAAGCTGCAAAGTGAGCAGTTTTTCTCAAGAGTTTCCAAAATTTTTTTTATATTAAAATAGCTATGAAAATGCAATAATTTTCTAATTTTTGCGGTCAAGCGGGAAAGAGGGGGGGTAAAGATGATTAATTATTTACTGGTCGCCAAAGCTAAAAACCTCCAAACTAAAAATAAAAATATTATTAAAAAAAGAAAAACGATCAGACGATGCAGGATATGCTGCTGTTTTTTCAGCTTCCATCGAGCCGCCCCTGGTTTAGTGCTTTGTTGTCGACAACTTCTCAAACTATTTTGAAGGTTTTATAAAATCCCAAATGAAGAGCAAAATAAAAGTATTCAATTACAATTTTGTTGCTTTGTGGTTACCTTAGTGGGCGGAAAATATATATATTACGGTGTGCAAAGAATTAACTACGCCAGTATTCACAAACGTTTGGTAAAAATTTACCGCAAGTTTAATTGTTATGTTCCATCCTTGGCAGCGTTTAGAAAATAGCTAATATTTTATACGCTTCTACGCCTTAATATCACATATTATTAGATTTCCATTAATATAACACACTCAACGGTAACGCCTTTCTTTGAAAAGGGCCCTGAGTTATTTCCAAAAAATGGCCATTGTCTTTTCGCAAACTTTCTTCAGAAAGATTGCTCTGCATTTTTTTTTGTTGTTTCATTTTCCTGCGTGAATCGGTATATTTTTGTTTGCAGGAAAAACATCAAATTTTCAAATTGGGTCTATTTTCTTCCGTGGACTTGCAACGGCAGCACCAGAAATATTTTAGAATTTTTTCCGCAGCATTTTTTGGTAACTGCGAAAAATTCGGAATATCATGAAATTCGCTAAATCCCAATATTGAAGTTCCATTGGAGCATAATGCGTCAATATTTGATCAAATCTTTTGTCACATTTCAGAAATAAGCCAGAAAAGTTTCGCCAACTTTTATGCAAATCGATAAGATTTTTACTAAACACGCATAATTGCTGGTTGGAATTGTTTCAAACTAATCATACAAACATATTTTGATTTTCCACATTTTTACACTGGAGTGTTTGAATATTTAGCATACTTTTTTTCATATAGGACGCGACTTAAAATTAACTGCAAATTATAAGTGGTAATTATTTTTTTGTAAAATAAAAATGCTCGCTAATTTGATTGCTAATTCAATGTCATAATTATGTGCGAGTCAGGTGGTTTAGCCAAAAAGTTTTGGGTGTCATAAAAATGTTGTAATGAACAGTAGTGATGACGCTCGAGGAAAAACAAAATGATAACAGTAAAATTGCTTATTGAGGTATTTTAGTCATGTTATTGAAGAGCTAGATTTTTGCTATGCCCTTTTGACTTGTTGAAAAAGATTACAGATGAGTCAAAAGTCAAAACGCTAAGGTGGTCTCGCGATAAAAGTTTTGCGTGTCATTGAGTCATTCAACCGCAACCTGTCGACGCGTAACCGCTCTTGTTTCTTTTTTCTCTTTTTTCTGAAAATAAGCTGATTTTGAGTGGGGTCACAAAAACTAATAATTTCTTAATTATCATAAAGTTTTTTTGGAATATCAAACTTTGGCAAAAAAGTGTATAAAATTCTTGGCACATTGATGTTTTTTTCGAAACTTTAACACGTGTATTTACAAAGATATAAGCGTTCAAACAGCGCGGTTAAGCTTGACCCCCCCCCCAGTTTTCTATGGTGACCAAAAAGCCCAGCCTTGAAACGGTTAAATTGACAAGCAGAAAATGTGATATACATGAAAGAAAGTACATGAAGTGGAGATGATGACATTGACACAATATTATACAATATAATGACTTTAATGCTGCAAAGCCGAATATTTTACTGATAAAAGTTTCATCAATTTAGCTAGTCGGATAAAACATTTCCCACCCAAAATCTTGATTATCTTGGCAATAAGTTTATTTCTTAATATACGGGTAATATACCAGTGCCTAGATTGAGCTAGAGGTTAGATAGACATAAAAGGCAAATAAGGCAGGAGCACAGAGAGTGAGTTATTTAATGATAGTAGTATAGTATGTCAACTTTGACTCCGCTCTCTGAAGTTGAAATGTTTTTGGATCTCTGGAAATGATATATCCCTTGTACATTGTTATACCGTAGAATTCGGGCTCTCGAGTTAGAGAAATGTAACAAAACGTTAATTTCGGTGCAAGTGTATGGCTTTTGATACATTTTCTGCTTTTTTTAATCAAATCGGCCACTATTGGATGCCCTAAAGGCTGTGTAGCAAAAATAGCGACCAATTACTAGTACTGAATAGGCTGACTGATATTTTTGCTGTAGGCAAGTTTGATTATGGTGTTATGTTGCGATACCAAAACTTAACGCGGAAACCTGAACTCTTCCGGGCCCTTTGAGCCCGGGCCCGGGTACAATGTACCCCCTCAACCCCCCTCTCGCACGTCGTGGGCCCAGCCCAAAAGGGTTGTAAACAAAGCCCTAAAAAGTGCTCTTCGTGGGTGTGGTTAGACTGACGTAGAGTGCCTGGTTCAAACGAACGAACTTTTGCTATAGAGTGGTAGGTAGTGTTGGCACGAAATAACATTACAGTGAATTACACCAAAAGCGCAACAAATTTTGAAAGCACTACATTAAGCGCGAAGCAAGAAGCGCAACTAAAATATTTCAACTACTGAAATGCAGCGCAACTTTCGCAATGTTAAAAAACTTTCAAGTGCAACGCAATTTCCGCAATTTCGAAAGTTGCTGAAGTTGTGTTTTACCCACCTCGGTCGCTGTCTGATCATTTTTCGTGTTATTTGATCTCGTTCAACAAACGATGAATAAAGTTGCTTATTGCATAAAAACTTTTTACACACAATGATCGAATTACGCAAAACAAGGAACAATTTCAAATAATTTCTCAAGTTCAAGGCCGAGCGACATGGATTTTAGATCAGTTTTGAAATTTCGCGTCATGTGAAAAGATAGAATACCTTAAGGACGGATTTCAGTTCCGCCAAAACGGCTGGGATCATCAACACCCGAGAAGGTCGGTAACAGTTGCAACAAAAATCATCCATAAAATATCAACCAAAGCTATCCATCGAATAGCCCATGATTTCAAAATCGTTCAAATATTTCTTTTTCAGGCGCTCCATTATTCGCTTGCTGACGTCATTGAACGCTGCCGCAGTTCGATTCTCGTTTATTAACGCAGATCGCGATTCGTCGAAAAATACTTTTTTACTTTCGGGGTCGAATCGTTGCAAATATTTTAACAGGTGATTGGAGTCTTCAGCCAGAGACTCGAATCGCACCACGAAGTCATAGTTCACAGCACACGGGTTGCATAGAATGTTTTGGGGGCGCCAGTGCACATTTTCATCGTATAATTCATACTGATGCTTCCCCTCGAAAGCGATGTATCTAGAAAATACACAAATTATAATTATGGCAATTTTACGAGTAGTCGAGGTTTTGAATTTTGAGCAGAAAGCACCGAGTAGGTCTGCACCAGAGATGTACAACCTTTTCACAACTGCCGGCCGTAAAACATCCTATATATGCACTAAGAGCCGCCACTAGTTAAGGTTATTTTTTTACAAATTTGTGTTTCAAACCTTACAATTTTAACTACATATGCTAAACATAGAAAAAAATCAAAGTTTCAAGTTTGGAAAATTTAATCTACAGGTATTATTAATCCCAAAAGTGCTAAATGTGAAAAAAAAAGAAAAAATATATGCTAAAAAATACTAGATCCAAAAGAAATATGCTAGATTATAATTTCGAAAAAAATATGCCAAAAAACTGATAAATACATTTACTGTTATCTTGATACCCGAAACCAGACAAGAACACGGTGAACTAAGTGTTGCACTGATTGCTAACTAGCTAAAGGGCAGAGGTCAAGACGCCTTACCTTCAATATACCCCAGAATTATAACAGATCTACTATATTTTTCGGAAGTTACGTAGCAGATTTTGAAACATAAACTCCTTTTACCACGATAAGTTTGCACTTTCATCACATATCTGTTTTTCCGTTACGCTAGCGTTTCATCAGCATCTGAATTCATACATAGCCTATCCTGACAGGTGGCAGTCAACCTGAACCTTCAAATCACACTTGAGGGCATTTGTACCTCTTTTCAGATTACTCTGATCAAAGTCTGACAAAAAGGTCACCAGAAAGAGGATTTTCGACCAGTATCACATCGCTTATGTGATGTTATAAATGGTGTTCATGCTTAGTAATGCTAGCGCAATGCTAAGTGGAGTATCAGCGTGATACTGGCTGAAAATCCTCTTTCTGTTGACCTTGTTGTCAGACTTTGATCAGAGTAATCTGAGAAGAAGGTACAATTGCCCTCGCGTGTGGTTTAAAGGTTCTGATGGGTTGCCGCCTGCCAGCATAGGCGTAGCCAAGATTTTTGATTGGGGGGGGCAAACCACAAATCACATGTAATGAACGTCATCAGAAACTTCGAAAGAGGAATTTTTTGTGGGGGCAAAGATATCGTAGAATGGAAGATTAGAAGCCGTGGCCTGGTGTTGGCACGCAGTTAGGAATTCGTTCAAGGATAAGGGCTTAAACCAATAGTTAAAATGCGAAACTGTATAAATTGGGAGACGGGTTTGAGTAAAAGAGTGTACTGTAATTCAAACGTGTCACCCAGCCGCTGGACGATTTTTCGTAATTTTTTGGAAAAAAAAGCTATTTTAATACCATTGGATCACATTTCGCACGTATTCAGGGCCATTAGAAAGTACTAGGTTTTTAACATTTGAAAGCCAATTCAAAAAATTAAGTTGTTCAGTCCTCCTTTTGCTTGCAATTTAAGTCCAAAACACGTTTAAAATCTTGCATTTTGGGGTTAAATTTTGTAAGTGAATTAGCCCAGGTAGGGGGAAGTAAAGTACATTGCCTCCTGCAATATTTTAGCAGTAAATAACAATCCAGTCGAATATTTTTCTTAGAGATTATTGTTTTGTGATGAAAACAACCAGTTATAGGAGTACGTGTACGGCCAGGGGGCCCAGACCATCTCAATTCAAAAATTTGTTCAATGAGCATTCCCCTTACTGTAGCTAGTTTTTTCAAAAGTATTTTGTTTAATAAAAACTGACGAGGTGGAGGTGAATTGTTATTAAAAATGTACAATAGATAGTTACGCCTACAAACCATGTTCTTGCCCGGGCCAGATTTACATTGAGTTGGGCCCCTGGCACTTTGAGCTTTTTGCAATATTTTCCAACCAAATACAGGTGAAGATCAAAAAAGTCTTATCTGAGCGCGGGGCTCCTGGCACTGTGCCATATGTTAAATCCGTCCGTGGTTATTGCATTACGTTTATAAAAAGGTTGGATGAGGGCCTCAGTTAGCAAGTTTTAAGATAAAAACTTTCAATTTCACTCGGGTTATACGATTAAATTGATTGGCAAACATTAAATTCAAGGGGCCCAGGCCCCCTAGAACAATATTATTGTTGGGAGCCCATTTACATTGGGGGCCATTCAAATATTATTGCAGGGGCATTTTTAGTGGTCGAGTGGATAGTGATCAACCGATCAGTGGTCGAGTCGATAGAGCGTCTGCTACTGAAACGGTACACTCGGGTTCGATTCCCGGTCGGGTCAAACCAAAGACTAGAAAAATTGGTATACACAGCTTCCCTGCTTGACGTTCAGCAATTAAAGGGACAGTGTGAAGCCTCCATCATGCGTGGTAAACAGGTGGGCAGATGGCAGCTTGACTCGAAGACCGAAACCTCCCTTCGCTGTCTCCTGGCCAAGACAACTTGGTGAATAAAATGTAAATACAATTACAATTTTAAATTGGTTGGCAAAAATTAAATTGAAGGGGCCCGGGCCTTCTGGATCAATATTATTGTTGTGTGCCCATTTAAATATTATTGTTTGGGGCTCATTTAAATTGGGGGCCATTTAAATATTATTGTAGGGGACCCATTTAAATTGGTTGGCAAAAATTAAATTGAGGGGGCCCGGGCCCCCCTGGATCAATATTATTGTGAGAGCTCATTTAAGTATTGTTGTAGGGGGCCCGTTTAAATTAATTGGTAAAAATTAAATGGTAAAAATTAAATTGAGGGGGCCCGGGCCCCCTGGATCAATATTATTGTTAATTACTGTTGTACACGTGTGATGTTGCACGCGAAAATGCTAAAAGAAACTGAAGAAACAATAGTCTCTTTTGTGACATTTTTTTTTATCATTGGTAGCATTTCAATTGGGGGGGGCGGGACCCTGGGCTCCCCCTTGGCTACACCTACACTGCAAGGATAGGCTATGTGCGAATTCAGATGCTAATGAAACACTAACTTAATGGGGAAACAGATATGTGAGGGAAGTAACATATTTTATTATGTAACTTAGCATTAACTGAATCCTAAGCGGCGTAATAAGGCTCTCAATTCTAAAGCAATTTAACAGCAGTTTCACGTCAAAACTTAGTCAAGAAAAAACACGTCATTTAGTAGGCAAAAAGAACAATTCCAAAAAATCTGAGAAAAACTAACTCGTACGTAAAAATCATATCCATGTGACGTCACACTGTGAAATTTGTACACGGCATTAAACTAGCGTAAATGTAAAATAAAAAACGTGAAATTTTGACTGGCCAGTTGGTCGAGCGATAACGCGTTTGTCTCTGGAGCGGAAGGTATGAGGTTTAAATCTCAAATTGGACACAGTGTTGCCAAAGGCTTGCCACCGCTACGACATTTCTTCGAAAGAAGCTGTGTTATTTGGGCCCAATGACGTGGAGATGGGCCCCTCAAACTCGTTACACGCTTCGGCGTATTACAATGAGTATAATGAAAGATTTGATTTGAAGTTTCGGGAATAAACTAGTTAAAATAACTGTGACGTTGAAAAGTTACGCAACTATCCAATAAGAACTTTCTGGAAAGGACTCGTCTAGGCAAACTCTAAGCGATAAATAGTTGCGCATTGGTAAATAAACATCATCATCATCATTTCATGTTGGATCCGATATTGTCCCCGTCGACGGAGTTGGCCGGATTTCGTATGGTCATTGTCTTTACCACGCCTCGCCATTTTGTTCGATTACATGCATCCTCTTTCACCAGTCCATTTTTCTTCATCTCATTCTCTACTTGCTTTTTCTACATTTGTTTCGGTCTTCCTCTTCCTCTACTACCGCTCACTTCAAATTTCAAAGCCTTCTCTATCAATTTCAAAGCCTTCACTATCAGCACTGGCATATTATCGCAAATTATCGTCTTAATTATTAACCGCATATGAAAACAGCACTGGCATATTATCGTCTTAATTAACCGTACAGTTAGGAAATCTTAACTTTTCCTAGCAGTTATTTCTTAACATTTGCGTACATAAGCGGAGCCAAAGGAGGGTACCAGGGAGCCCAGACCCCGCCCCGCAATTGAAATGCCACCAACAACAAAAAATCTAACAAAAAAGCCTAATGTTTCTTCAGTTTCAGTTTCTTTTAGCATTTTTCGCGTACAACAGTACACGATCAGTGGTCTTGTCGATAGAGCGTCTGCTACTAAAGCGGTAGACTCGGATTCGATTCCGAGTCGGGTCAAGCCAAAGACTATAAAAACTGGGATTCACTGCTTCCCTGCTTGACGTTCAGCAATTAAAAAGGACAAGTGTGAAGCTTCCGCCGTGTGTGATAGACAGGTGGGCAAGTGGCAGCTTGACTCGAAGATCGAAAGGTCCCTTCGCTGTCTCCTGGCAAAGGTGAATAAAATGTAATTACAATTACACGCGTACAGCAGTAGTTACCAATAATATTGACGAACAGGGGGCCCGGGGCCCCTTAGTCCATTTTTGCCAACCAATTTAAATGTATAACTCGGGCGAAATTACGAGATTTTGTTCTAAAAATTCCTACCTTAGGCCCTCATCTAACCTTTTTATGAACGTAATGCAATAACCAGGGCTGGATTCATCATTAGCATAGTGTCAAGGGCCCTGCGCTCATATAGTTAAAGATTTTTTATGGTCTTCACCTATATTTGTCAGGAAGATGCTGCGAAAATCCTCAAAGTGCCAAGGGCCCCGGGCAATAACATAGTAGTTGGCGTAACAATGTATAGTACCATTTTTTAAAAGGAACAATTCACCTCCATACCTCGCAAGTTTTTAAGCGACAAAATACTTTTGAAAAATAAAATCGATAGGGGAAAATCACACTGAATAAATTATTGAATTTAAATTGAGGCAGCCCGGGCCCCTGGCCGTACCTGTGCTCCTGCAACTGGTTATTTTCATGACAAAACAAAAATCTCGAAGGAAAATCTTCGAGATGATCATTATTTAGTGCTAAAATATTGCAGGAGGCAATGTACATTACTTCCCCTCTACCTGGGCCAAATAAATTAGAAAATTTAACCCTCAAATGTAAGATTTAAACGTGTTTTGGACTTAAATTGTAAGTAAAAGAAAAATTGAACAATTTCATTTTTTGAAGTGTTTGAATTACACAACTTCACTCAACACGTCTCCCAATTTAGACATTTTAACTGTTCAAGTATTGGTTTAAGCCCTCTCCCTTTAGCAAAATTCTGGTTAAGTGCCAAACCAGGCCACGGCTTCTGACCTTCTATTCTACGATATCTTTGTCCCACAAAAAGTTTCTATCTCAAAAATTTCTGATGACGTCATTGCATGTGACTTGTGGTTTAGGCCCCCCAATTAAAAATCCTGGATACACCTATGGTAGCGTAGCAAAACATTTTAATGCACGGTCACAAAAACGTGCATTTTGAAGTACAGTACAATTTCACGGCCGCAAAAAATTATTTCACGGCCGCAGGTTGAGCACCACTGGCCCACACATATCAATCAACTACCGGCCAATTAGTATGGAGCGGTAACGCGTTTGTCTCTGGAGCAGGAGGTGTTATGTTTAAATTCGAACCGGTTAAATCGAACTTGAAGTTGTCAACGACTCGCCACCGCTGCTGCATCTTCGAAAGACGCTGCGATGGATCACGGAAACTCGTTACACGCTTCTGCGTAGTAGAGCGAGTATAATAAAAGATTTGATTTGGGAGTCTCTGCGAGAAAACTCATCAGTCATCACAAGCAAGGGTTTCGTTAATCAGACGTTAAGCTGGAACTAGCATGGGTGCCTCGACCTTGCGCCCAACAACATTTACACTTGTGCACCCACTGTAGAGTACTGTGCGCTTGCTTGGTGCCGTAGTGCTCCTCAACGGCAATTCTTGTCTGATTGATCCAATCATCAACAACGCGCTTCGCGCTGTGATTGGATGTCTCCCTCCCGTGTACACCAACAGAATATCTACCAGTTTTTGTGGGCATTCTGCCATCTGAGATCAGCTTCAAACAAGCTACTATTTTCCTAGCCCGCCGGCCGAGCTGTGGATGCAGGATACCAACGGACAGCATGATCCCAGCCCCAAACTACGGCATAATCGACGCTTGAAATCAAGACACCCCTTTATCTCTGCCGCTACAGATATCCAGTGGCAAACTATGATCAGACTAGGCGGAACATTTCTGGTATACTGAACAGAGTAATCGAATGGAACACAAATCTTCATCAGTTCATTCCCAAACATTGACGCTCTGCCGTCAGAAATGCAACTTCCAAAACGATTCTAGGTCCGGCTGAATTGTCTACGTATACTAGTGTTGGCCATTGGGCGTTTCCGTTCTTGCAGGCATAACCTATATAACTGTGGCATGGCTACAACTGCAGAATGTGGGAATCTGAGAACCAAATGGCAAACCAAATTGCAACAGACTGACCACTTTTATTCTCCACTTCAAGGTAAAGATAGATTAATCAGTATGGGTGAAGATACAACCAGTTGGCTGCCAGGACTTTTGAAGGGATGCTCAAATGACCAGACGAACAAACCAAACACTCTGCGTCTGTGTATAACCACACCAACGCAAAGCACCCTTTTTGGGTTCTGTTTGAAGTCTTTCGTCAGGCTGGTCCACAACAAAGGGTAGGCTGCTTGACTCCGATGGGAAATATGCGTTAATTTCAAGGACAAAAGGACGCATTGTCATTTCGATTATCGAACGGGAAGCCAGAATCTTTTTATCACTTACCGGTACCCAGCGCTCTACCAAACTAAACTGGCGCCGTAACAATATTTTTGTAGTACAAATGAAACAAATACATAAATACTACTAATTTACAATTTCAACAAATATTTCGGCGCTCCGCTTTCCAGGAAATTAAGAGTAAAATTTTCTGCTGAGTCTGGCGGCGAAACAGCTAAGTGAGATTAAAATTTACTATTTATGTTCAAATCTATCGTTTAGTGCTGAACGTTAAGCAGGGATACCGTGAATACAAAGTTTTATAACTTTTGGTTTGACCGGCCGACATCACTCAAATCTGCTGTTCCACTAGCTGACACTCTATCCGCTAAAATACTGGTCGGCTGCATCACGACACGACTTCTTCAAAAGAAATCTTTCATTATACTCGCTGTAACACGCCAAACCCATCTCCATGTCATTGCGGCCGTACAAAACAGCTCCTTTCAAAAAAAATTTGTAGCGGTGTCGAGTCGTTGGCAACTCCATGTCCTATTTCACCGGCCCAAGGTTTGAAGCTCAGATTTCTCGCTTCAGAGACAAACGCGTTACCGCTCAACCAACTTCAAATTAAAGCGCTGGGTTCGTTACAACAACAAGAGTTCGCTAACAAACAATTTTACAGCAATAAGCACCATCGAATTCTTCCAAAGTGTATGGCTTGACCACATAAGCGTAGCCAGGATTTTTGATTGGGGGAGCCCAAACCACAAATTACATGCAATGACGTCATCAGAAATTTTCAAAAAAGGAACTTTTTGTGGGGCAAAGATATCATAGAATGGAAGATCTGAAGCTGTAGTCTGTTGGCACTTAATCAGGATTTTTGTAAAGGGAGAGCGCGAAAACTAATCGTTAGTAAATGCAAATGTCTAACTTAGGAGACCTGTTGAGTAAGCTAGTGTACTCAAACGTATCACAGACGGGGGTTTGGGGGCGGATCCCCCAGCCGCCGGTGGCTATGGGGGCTGGGCGATTTCTGTAAGTTTTTGGGAAAAAAAGCAGTTTTAATCCCATTGGATCACATTTTGTACGTGTCCACAGCCATTTGAAACAACTATAGATTTTTAAGATTTGAAAGCCAATCGAAAAAATTTAACTGTTCAATCTTCTTTTTACTTGCAATTAAAGTCCAAAACACGTGTAAAATTTTGCATTATGGCGTAAAATGTTAATTGTAAGTGATTTGGTCCATGTAGGGGTAAGTGAGGCATATTGCCTCCTGCAATATTTTGGCAGTAAATAGTAATCAACTCGTAGATTTTCCTTCAAGATTTTTGTTTTGTCATGAAGTTAACCAGTTATAGGAGTACATGTAGGGCCAGGGGGGCCCAGGCCCCCTCAATTGACATTCAATGATTTGTTTAATGAGCTTTTTCTCTAGCTATTTTTTTTAAAGTATTTCGTGCGTAAAAACTGGCGAGGTGGAGGTGATTCGTTATTGAAAAATGGTACAATAGATGGTTACGCTTACCAAACATGTTATTCCTGGGCCGGACTTACATTGCGCTGGGCCCCTGGTACTTAGGGGATTTTTGCAACATCTTCCTGCCAGATATAAGTGAAGACCAAAAAAGTCCTATCATCTGAGCACTGGGCCCTGGCGCAGTGCCATATGGCAAATACGGCACTGGTTATTGCGTCACGTTCATAAAAAGTTAAATGAGGGACTGAGATTGCAATTTTTAGGACAAAAACCCATAATTTCACCCTGGTTATACATTTAAATTGGTTGGGAAAAAACGAATTAAGGGGTGCGCCAGGCCTTCTGGTCGTCAATATTATTTATTGTTAATTACTGTTGTACGCGTGTACTGCTGTAGGCAAAGATGCTAAAAGAAACTGAAAATGAAGAAACAAAGTTTTTTTGTCAAATTTTTGTTATTGGTAGCATTTCAATTGAGGGGGCCCGGGCCCACTGGGCCACCTCCTTGGCTACACCTTTGATTTTGAGATAAGATCGCGCCCTTAAGTTCTTTCATAAAAAAAAAACATTCAAAGCAAAATTAAAATAACTTTTTTTCCAAAACGTGGAGGACTCGAGTCAAGTCACTTGACAGTTTTTTGAAACCTCCAAGAATTGCATGACATTAATATGACGTGGACAGGTGGTCTTCATTATTATTACTTGCTTTTGTACGCATAAATCTTAAATTAAAGAAACTGCAATTCCGGACAAGGACAGCATACTGGCTATGTTCTCATTATATCTATCATTGGTAGTATTTCAGTTAGGGGTTTGCATTACCGCCTGTGTTGCAGCATTAAGTTCATAATAACATTAAACGAGGGTCTGAGATTGCAACTTTTAGCACAAAACTTTTAGATTTGTCACAGGTTTTGCGTATATATTGTTAAAATTTTCAATTGCGAGGCCACTGGCCCGGAACCCTTGGTCATCAGTTAGGGGCCCCGGGGCCCTCTGTTTGTCAGTTATGGGCCCCGGGGCCCCCTGGTTGTTAGTTAGGGGCTCTGGGGGCCCCTGGTCGTCAATTAGGGGCCCAAGGGCCTCCTGTTTGTCAGTTAGAGGCCACGGAGCCCCCATTTGTCAGTTAAAGGCCCCGGGGCCCCCTGGTTATCCTTTAGGGGCCCCGGGGTCTCTTGGTCATTAGTTTGGGGCCCCGGGGCCCCCTGGTTGTTAGTTAGGGGCCCTGGGGCCTCTGGTTGCCAATTAGGGGCCCCCATTTGTCAGTTAGGGGCCCTCTGGTTGTTAGTTAGGTGCTCTGGGGCCCCATGGTTGTTAGTTAGGGGCCCAGGGACCCATGGTTGTCGGTTAGAGGCTCCCTGGTTGTCAGTTAGGGGCCCTGGGGCCCCCTGGTTGTTAGTTAGGGGCCCTGGGGGCTTCTAGTCGTCAATTAGGGGCCTCCAGAGCCTCCTGCTTGTCAGTTAAAGGCCCCGGGGCACCCATTTGTCAGTTGGGGGCCTGGCGCCCCCTGTTTGTCGGTTAGGGGTCCCAGGATCTCCTGGTCATTATTTAGGGGCCCCAGGGCCCGCCCCCTGGTTGTCGGTTAGGGGCCCCCTGGTCGTCAGTTAGGGGCCCCCTGGTTGTTAGTTAGGGGCTTTGGGGACTTCTGGTTGCCAATTATGGGCCTTATGGGCCCCCTGTTTGTCAGTTAGAGGCCCTGGGGCCCCCGTTTTTCAGTTAGGAGCCCCGGGGCTTCCGGGTTGTCGGTTAGGGGCTACGGAGCCCCTTGGTCATTAGTTAGGGCCCCAGGGCCCCCTGGTTGTTAGTTAGGGGCCTCAGGACCTCTGGTTGTCGGTTAGGGGCCCACTGATTGTTTGTTAGGGGCCCCCTGGTTGTTAGTTAGGGGCCCCGGGCTCCCTCGTTGTCCGTAACTGCAACTAAACATCGCTAGGCTAAGTTGTCATAATTTTTAATCACTGGTGGTATTTCAATTGGTGGGGCCGGGCCCCCCTGGCTACGCCTATGCTTGGCCAACAGCTGGCATCGGACGCTGTTTAGTGACAGGAGGATAAATATGCAACAACAACAACTAATATATATAGTAATAATATCCAACTTACTCCATTAGCTGTCGGAAATATATTTTTCCGGAATTCATAACTTCAATATATTTCAAAACTGCTTTTTGTTGGGTGTTGTTCAGTTCATAAAAATTAGAATCTTTGATCAAAGTAACATTGTCCCTAAATAAAAATTAGCACTAGCACATAGTAAAAACAACTTATGCAGTATATAACCATAATCGCACGATCTGGGTTTTACTGTATCTAAGTTCTTTAAAAATAAAAGCATTTTACGATGATTATGTCTGCTTGGTGGCTTCGAACAGGCAGCAAATTCAATCGACAAAAATTTAAAGAAATCCAAAGATACAATTATAGATGACTGGAAGTGCTTAAGCAGATGCGGATTCCTCCAAACACAAAGCAGTTATCGTAAAGAAAAGTGTTTGAATCGTCCAATAGTTAGAGTATGACGCTGTCAGGTGACGAGGGGATAAATATGCACTACAACCACGCAAAGTGTAGCAACAAACGGTGTTGTGCACAATTTTTGTCTGACTTAATCACTTATTCAAAAGCACAAGCATAATGGAAATGATCTTATTAAAATATGAATACGATTGGCAATAATTTTTCAAGGCAATGAACACAAATGATCTTTAAGTTTAAGCTCACAGGCCAGTAGCGCAGTTATATTGTTTCAGCGAGTGCCTCGTCTCATCAAGTAAATTATTCGCAGTATATTTAAAGCTTTCCTGCTGAACGTTCAGCAACAAAAGGGACAGTGCAAAGCCTTCGTCACATATGCTGACAGGCGGGCTGATTGACAGAGCAAAATCGCTCCACTCACACCTCTTACTAAATGGCTACACGAGCCAACCCCAGATACACAAACTCGGCTTAACTGCCAACGAAACTAATACCTAAAAATCATCCACTTTTAGAATATTAGAATGAAAAACGACCCGCCTATTTATACTATGACAAAAGCTATCGAATATCCCAGAAAAATCCTTGATACGTCACAATAGAAAAAATACACGAGCTTACAATAAACAAATTTTGACATAATTATGATGTCACAAACTTCAAGTCTAAATATAGCAATTAAGAGTCGTAAACAACCCAAACATCGATAACTGCAGAAAATAGCAAAATGTACTAGAAAGGAATTATCTCAAATATCTCGAATATTCTAAATCAAAAAAAGCGGCAAAAGTAGTAAATCAGTCACGTACACGTTAAAATACAGCAAATAATCATATCTCAGGCATTCAAAATTATTATTCGTGACATTGAGTCAAAACTTAATTCGTTAACAAAAAAGTAACCGTAAACATTCACACTACCGTAAGATCTTGCAGTAGATTTTAAAAAAGGCTACCGGGTAGTAAATCTTGCAGTTCTGTGTAAACGCACCTTTATAGCGAAGAAACTTAGAAAATCGCAAAGTCGTGGTAAACAATTTCAAAACACTTAATTTGGCCACTTCAAAACAATCAATAACATGTAGCTGATTGGTGGTTGAGCAACTGCCAACCGAATTGTACTTGCTACGTCATAAGAACATTATGCCCAGTGGTGTTTTTCAAGTTTAGTGGCAACCGGGTCTGTAACCGGTTCTCCACATTTGAAAACCAATTCGTTCCAGCCTAAAGTACAGGATACCTAATCAAGAAATTTTCAGCAAACTGCGATCTTTGAATTAGGAACCGGTTTGTACACACTGTCTGAATAGCACCACTGACAGGTGCGCAATCACAATTTTGCGAAAAAAGGGGTTGTGGCTTTTTTGTTCAACAAATATATAATTCGGCGAAGCTGATGCGCATCACAAACGGGGGCCTTGGAAAAAAGCCTCCAGCCGCTGAACAATTTTTGTGATTGTTTTGGAAGAAATAGCCATTTTAACGCCATTTTGATCACATTTCGGATGTTCTTGAAGCTATTTAAGAGAACTAAATTGATAAGGTTCGGAAGTCATTTGAAACAATTACCTTGCCCAGCTCCTAAAGCCCCCTACTTTACTTACAGGTGAAGTCCAAAACACGTTTAAACGCTTGCGGTTTTGGGTTAAATTTTCTACGTGACTTGAGCTGAAGCTTGCTTATCCACTAACCAAATTGCGCCTTTGACCATCAATTACACTTCTTGGCGCCATTACTTCTACTGCATGATGCAAATATACTCACTAGGCATGGGCAGAGATGTTTAAAGCCGCATTTACACGGGCGACCTTTTTGCATCGCGATTCGAAGATTTTTTATGAGTGAAAATCTATCTCGCAGTGTGATTACTCACACGAGGCGAGACTCGCTTGCCGCGATCGCGTTTGGCAAGAATCGCCGCCCTGTAATCAGTGGTGTAAAGTAACGAAATACTTTTACTTGAGTAGATTACCTAAGTAGTTTTTTCCAGTAACGAGTACTTTTTGAGTAGTTTTTTTGTGGCTACTTCTACTTTTACTTGATTACTTTTAAAGTGAAGTAACGCTACTTTAGTAGTATTTTGATTCAGAAAAGTACAAAGTACTGTAAGTTTAAATTTGAACTACAAGTTCGTCAGAACGGTCTACTTTTCTACATGCAATTGTTCAATTCGGTTAAGTTAGTTGTCTTTTCCTTCTTTTTCGGCTGGCAACTCTTGCGTCAGAGGTCAGACCACAACAGCGACTGCAGCAATGCCGTTTTTCTCGGTCTGCTGGAATGTATCAGATCCAGTCTGGCGAAAAACAGTTCAAGATGGTCTTAGTTTTACATTTGTTGTTTGGGGTCTGCTCTTCAGAGATACAAATTGCCAAAAATACGTCCTATGATTACTAAACGTTTCTATTGCTAAGTTCTACAGAGTGAGCCAAAAATCACACACTACATATGCATTAAACGTTATTGTACGGTAGACTACTGTAATATATTGTGCAATGTAATTACAAAATGGTTTCAATGTGACGATCAATTTCGTCCCAATAAAGACCAAAACTATTTAAATGGGCTACCTACAATAATTTTGTGTGATTAAATGACGTAATATTTATAAGGCTTCTTCCTTCCTTCACATGTTGCGAAATAAATTAAGTTCGAAAAATCCACAATAATTTTGATTAATTAATCCAAAAACAGGTTATCGCAGAATTTAATGAAGTAGCTATGATGCAAACTTTTGGCTCACCCTGTAGTTACAGTAGATTATTTATTATACTCTGATAAAAAATGTCCACAGTGTTTTTAAATTTTAGCATAATTTAACAATGACATTTAATGAGTATTTGAGCAATGATTGCATAAAATGATTTTATTCTACATGGCATGATTTTCAAATCTCGAAGTTTTGCTGCTGTTGTTCCGTTAGATTAATTGTCTTGAATGTAACAACGAAAAACTTGCAAAAATTGATAATTCAAGACTTCTTGAGAGAATGAGGGGTTAAAAGACCAAGCGCTATGTGGCAGTTATGATGTGAAGGTAGTCGACCAGTTGTCATAGGCCGATTAAATAGTTTGCTTAATTAGCTTGAATACTTTCAGAAATACTTGTATTAGAGTAGTTTTTTACTTTTACTCAAGTACTTTTTTGGTCAGTACTTTGTACTTTACTTCAAGTAGTTTTTTCGTCAGTAACGAAACTTTTACTTGATTACAATGTTTGAGTACTTTTTACACCACTGCGTGTAAGTAACGCCTGCGATTTGCAATGCCGATTATATTTTGCGCGACTCGATGCAGAATCGTTCTCGCTCGTGATCACTTACATAAGGTCGATTTCAACGTTTCAAGAGTTCCAGGGCAAAGTCGCGCTCGTGTAAACAGCAAATCGTATGCAATTTACGAGTCGCCTAGGCATAGCGCAATGCACAAACGCTTTGCGAGTCGCTGTCTGCGATTATCTTAAATATACTTCATGAAATAGTGCGTTCATAGTACAAAATAATCTGTAGTGCTTTTACTGTAATTAGCTGTGATTTCGATACTAAATTTATTTCATATTATTTTGAAACGCAGAAGTAATGATTTTCTTGTTGATGCTGGCACTGGACTACTGCAGATCATGAGCTGATAACTGTGAAGCCAATCAAGCAGGACTTTAAACCTTTGTAAAATGTATGATAAATTAACCACATTAAACAGTACCTTAATTGTATTCTGCTTTTATAATACCGTAAGTACACTTTTTTTTATAAGACCCAGTAAATTTTGAGTTATTTTGAGTAAAATTGAGTAAAATTTTGAGTAAAATTGTGGAAAGCGAAAAAACGAGCATTAATTTTCGTTTGAACGAGAGCGAAAAGTTTTTTTTGTTACCTGTACAATTCGCAATAGCACTCTATAGTCTCAAAATTGTAGCAGTTCTACTAAAATTCTACTAAATCGTAACTTTTGATTAACTTTTTTGCGTGTGTTAAGAGTAACTTTGTCAAAACTATCTTAAAATCGCATGATTCCTTTGCCTTGAATGATATTTTTACCTTGAATAGCATTAAACCTGTTTAAAATACAGTATTAATTTTTTACTGATTTCCTTGTTTTAAAGTAAGTATTTGGTGAAAAAGTAATTTAAATTCTTTCGGTTTATTTGTTTTAAATTGCATGTTTTCCTTAAAAAACGGTAATTTTTTAACAATTTTTACCCAAGCAATTTTCTCAGACCTTAAATTTTATAGAAAATGTTCCAAAATATTAAAATGTGTAGTAAATCGCTTAGTTAAAAAAGATAATGTTTATTATTTTTAATCAAAAAGTCTAAACTTCTTTGTTTTCGTAGCCATAGTTTTGTAAAAAACATTTAAAATCTTGCATTTCTTCATTTTAAATTGAAACTTTAATTAAAAATATTATTTTTTTCTACCTTGAAACAAAAACGTTTACCTAACATTTTAAATTTGTTAATACTTTTTTAGTTTCACACTGATTTTTTACTAAAATGCCATAAAATTTAACCAAAATAGATAATGTTTATTAATTTTAGTCAATAAATTTCAACTTTTTTGTTGTGGTAGCGATAATTTTGCAAAAAATATTACGTTTTGTCATTTCAAATCAAAAGTTTCAGTAAAAAGAATCTTTTTTGTACTTTGAAACTAAAACGTTTACCTAGCATCTTAAATTTTTTTTAGTTTTACACTGATCTTTTTACTGAAATGCCGTGAAATTTTATTTAACTACACTCTATCTTGAGTTAAAACAAGATCTTTTGCTATTTTTGGTGTTATTCGGTATCGAACCTTGTCTTGTAGTCTCGAGTCATGAAGTTTTCGTCAGTTTTTGCAATTTTCTTGTTTGCATCAAAATGTTTTTTGCAGAAATATCTCAAAATCTTACAATTTTTTTATTCAAACGACAATTCAATTTTAAAACGAATACTGTTTGACGAATTTTTAATCTAAATGTCTACACAAAGTTGAGTTTTTTATTACTTAATCTTGTTTTAGAGAAATAAATTCATCAAAATATTTTAAAACTTAACGCTTTATTTGTCCTGAGTTTAAATTTTAACAGACATAATTGAAAAGCTTGCCTAAAACCTGAACTTTTCATTAATCTTTTTCTTTGTGTGCCGATAATTTGATCGAAATCTTGGGTTTCTTCATGATGGTTATTACTTTTATTTAAACTTACCTAATATAATAAAATTTTTAACCGTTTTCATGTTTTTATGAGAAATGTTTGATCAAAAAAAACATTCAAATACTTGCATTTTCTTTGATTTGAATAAGAGTTTTATCCAAAAAAAAACAAAAATTCGCCTTAAAATTAAGACATCTTGATGATCGCGATTACGGGTGGAACAGACTATAGGGTCTTAAATCTTTATTTTTTGACGTGTACTGTGTTATGTTATTCACTCTGAGCTACGCTGTCGAAGACTTTGTTTGAATCGGTTGAATTCAAAATCCACTCATCATATATTTTATTGGAATATTTAAGAAGGTGATAATTTTGTAAAACATTTCAAAAATTTACCTTCAATTCTTATTTGAAACCAATATTTTTTTAGTTATTCTGGAGAATCGTTCAAAATTAAACCTTTTTTCATGATCTCGGTTATAAATTTGCCTGAAAGATAGTTTATTTACTTTGAATCAAAAATTTTCTAAATTCTTAAATATTTTAACGATTTTCTTGTTCGTGGTAATTTGTTTAAAGTATGATTCAAAGTTATACAATTTGTTTGTATTAAAGAACATTTTTCGAGTTTTTTGAGTAATCGTGTTTACATAGAGGTAAATTTGTGAAAAAGTAATTGTATACTAACAATGAATATCATTCAATAACTTTTAATAATTCTCTAAAATCTTGTTTTTTATAAAATGATACTGTTTTTTATTGGAACAAATTCAATAAATTCTCTTCAGTCCTTGTAATTTCTCTGTTGTGAGCAAAAACTGTAACGTAACAATGAAAAGTGTTGGTCTGAAATCTTAAATTTTTATAAGTTTCTTGTTTACTTAAGAATAATTTGATCAAAAAGACATTCAAAGTTCAATTTCTTTGACTTGAATAAAAATTTTATCTAAAAAAAACGAAAACTTTTTTAAAATCTCACAAGTTTGAAATATTCTTGTTTATATAGGGATAGTTTTGTGCAAATAATTGAAGTCTTACAATTTTTTTTAACGATGATTTTGCCGTATTATTCGATAAGGCGACGGCAATAGCTCAGCGATAGAGCGTCGGGCTAGTGATCGAAAGGTTGCTGACCCCTGGTCGAACTGCTAATGCACCGTTGTGTCCTTGGGAAAGACACTTTACGCTAATTTCTCATTGCGACCAAGCAGTCTACACGTTGCTGTGGCCCAGCCTGATCTTGCGATAAGAACTCAAGAAGGGGTGCTCTACGTTGGTGTGGTTAGACAAATGCAGTGCCTGGTTCATACAAACAAATCAAAAATTTGATAACTTTTAACTAAAAATTCTTATTTTTTATAATGAACAACAAAAACTAATCCAAAAAACTCGTTTGATACTCTAACTTTTTATAAACTTTGTCTTTATGTCAGAGTAATTTGATCAAAATATTGAAAAATGGTCTGTTTATTCTGAAGCTGCTTTTATCTTAAAATTTTTTTAGAAATTTGCTGATCTTTGTAGAAATGATTCAATCAGAGACATTTGAAACCTTCCAACTTTAACTTAAAAATTAAAAATTTTGCAAAACTATTGTATCAATTAAAATGTAGAGACTTCGTTTTGGAGTGGTATAAAATCATATCGATCAAATTGCTTAAAAACAACACTAGGTTTTTTCTTCGGGAACAATTGAGAGACTTACTGCGATTTCAGCTTTCAATCTCAGGTAAAAATTGAAGGTGTCTGCTATGTATCGAGTCCTGTAAAACTTCTGCAGCTATGGAAATTTTTAGTCTTGATAGAATTATATTTTTGATGAAATTGAATAGATATCTGTAATGGTAAAAGTTTTTAACCCCGGTCAAATATACTGTAGCTTTACTGCTTCGGGGTGAAATCAGAGATGTCTGAGACACTTCAGGCTTCTAACCTCAAAAGTTTAAGGTTTCAAAGATCGTTTTTTTGTTTTTGCAAGGATTGTAGAAGAAATAAAGAAATCCAGACATGTGAGAAGCAAGTTATCTACTATTATGCCACGCTTAAAAATAGGTTTATGTTGCAAATTTGGGATTCGTCAAGTAAATAGAAATAATAAAAAACTCGCCTTTTCGTCTTGTTCAACACAACAAAATATACCAATGTTGATTTATTGCAATAAAAAACACTGCTTTTTTTTCTGAATTTCACACTTAAAACATCATAGTAAACTTAGGATGAACAGGTCATGACAGTTAACGTGTTTGAGTATTGATGGTGCAATTTAAGCTCGATAGACTCTCACTTTTCTATCAATTTTCACGTCACAGATGTTACATCGAGCAAAAATTCGCTACATTGAAAACAAACACCCAAATGTTTACACGGTTTAAAGACCACATCCCTTTCTTCTTTCTTGCAACTTTTACATTTTCCTTCTTCTTCCACAATTTTTCTTGCTTCTGCCAGAGTCATTTGTCGATCTTTAGGGACATCCAACAACGCTTGAAGGAAATCATTGAAGTTATAGAAATTATTGTCGTGTTCTTCATATCTTTGAGTTAAAACACGTCTAATTTTCGCCTCCCCAAATCCTAGCGTTTTCAGAATTCTCACATTTTCTCCATGATCCATTTCATTGTTTATTGATTGCCACATTTTCAATTTTCTGGAATCAGTAAAAGCCGGAGAAGTCTGAAGTTCTGGTTGAGGTTTCAGATACTTTATCAAATCTCCAACGAGTTGAACTGAAGAGGGATTTGTTATAATCGGACGATTCAAATCAAGGTGCTTTTTAACTTCGTTTTTGACAAATTCAACGCCTCTCTTTTTTAAAATCTATTCACACAACGGATACCATTTTGCGTGTTCTTGAAAAGGGTCATCAGTCAGTTCCCAATTTTTTAATCCACCGTTGCAGTAAAAACATTTGACTCTATCTCGATCACCGAGGTAGTAAAAACCAGCGTCAGCAAATTCACGATAGGTTGCTTTAATTCGTGCACCTGGCCAGTTGATCGATTCAGTAAAAGTCTCCAATCGGTCAGCGTACTTTTTCAGATGCCTGTTTCTGGGGAATAGACATTGAAACTTCGGCTTTTTGTTTGAGGGAGTAGAACTAACGGGTAGCGCAACGGAGTCACAGCAATCACCCATGATATTAGAATATGAAAAATGTGTGACTACAGGTGAATTTATATGTACCAGTTAAGAGTGCGAATAAAAAATGCTTAGTGTGATGCAGGCTTTAAATTTGCAGATGTGGCTGCAACAGCTTTTTGTTATTTCAATGCAAAAGTCGAAGGATAATACCACCGTTCCATATCGACTCACATATATTCTAGCAGTTGCTGTTGCAATATTTTAATGCAAAAGTCAAAGAATAATATTGACCAACTTGTATTCAAGATCGCCATCGTCGTGCTGAAACATAATACCGCAGTAATTAGAACTCCAGAATTAATATGCAACCATATTTCATACATTTTTCTGCATTACCGACTACAAAGTTTAAAATTTTATTTTGTTTTTATAATTTTTAATTTTTTTAGATTGAAAATAACGAATTGTTGGAACCCGCAAACTTCAAAGCGATTTTGCGACAGCTAGCCGCCAGTCCAAAGAACGGTGCATGACATTTCAAGTTTAGTCTAAAGTTTGAACTTTAGACTTTGACTAACCGCTTTCGGAAGTTCGATTCCCAGGAAAGTCTTGCAAATTTTAGACTTTAAGTAACCACCAGCGGTAGTTTGATTTTCAGGCAAGTCTTACAAATTTTAAACTTTGGACACACTACTTTCGGTGGTTCGGTTCCCAGGAAGTGTCGCAAATTGTAAACTTTAGACTCACCACCTGCGGTGGTTCGGTTTCCAAAAAGTTTTACCAATTTTACACTTTAGACTCACCACATTTTGTGGTTTGGTTCCCAACGGTTTTCAGGCGAGTGTTTAAAAGTTTGGGGTTTTTGCCGCATTCCTCCACTAAAGATTCAGTCCATCACCTGAGGTTGATAGACCTATTCAAGAGCACTCTTTGAAAAGCTTTTGAAAAAATTCGCTTTTAAATTAACAGGGATTTTCCTGTAGAGGGGATTCCCCAAAGCTCGCTTACGCTCAGACGCAGTTAGCAATTCCAATTAAAGTCTTAATTCTAATCTCATTCAGGAAAGAGATATGTCTGTGAAACTTTTGGCAAATATTTCACAAGAAAGTTCAAGCTTACAAGTCACAAATGTGTTACAAAGAAGGATCAAATGGGACAAAAACAGCTAAAAGAAGAAACGGAACCGCTTCTAAAGCAAAGACGACAAATACACTGAATCTATTCAATTCAAAGCTGTTGTGGAACGAGAAATAAATTGTGGGTTGGAGACCACAACAAAACACACTTTAAAACAACTTGAAGATTTAGAAAACGAGACCCCAGCTAACGATAGAGTTTGAATGAGTTTAAACAAACCTCCACTGAACATGCTACAGATAAGGAAACGTTTGCTAGGGATGATTAAGTAGACTCTTTTCAGAGTTTCGGAAGCATGGCTGATCATGGCTGGAAGAGCATAAAAGCTTTTTCGAAGCAAGGGTGTGTGCAAAACATCTTTAATTTTTATATTAACGATGACCTTCTTTCTATAAAAAGACGACTGTTTGGATGAAAGCAAAAGAGTCGATTTAAAATAAATTTTAGCTTTGGGTTTATTTTACGCGATTGCGGTGATAATAGTTTTTGATATTGGTACACGTCTAATAGTGTAGACCGTATTTTAGACCAACCCTTCATATCAGTAATTTTTCGGATTTTGAAACGGTTCAGAACAAAGTGTTTGAGCAGGGTATGCTTGAAAAAGCACGTCTTCCTCGACCAAATAGCTCTTGGGTTGTTGAAGTTGTTTCCAATATTACTTTTTTATATAAATAAGTTAAAGGAACACCCAACTGGTTGCGGAATAACCTTGCCTGATTTTATTGTAAACAATCCAGGATTAAATTCACTGCAGAAAAAGAAGAAGACTAGTAAATTGTATTTCGACAATTTGTGTTTATTTTAGTACCTTGCTCTTCATACTGGTTGCGTTTTGCAGAATTTAGAATCTAAAACCAAAGAATTGTTTTTGTGTTATTGCAAAATTTGCTCTTGCTGACCCTAAAACTTTCCAAGGGGTTACTTTGCATGATTTAGTCCAAATTGAAAACTGCTTTTCACGCATTGTTAATAATTGTGCCTTGGAATGGACAGAACAAGAAGTTGGCAAGATTGTTTAACGAAGTCGACATTTTTTTTCCTGCACAAGAAATCTCAATCTTTATGAAAATCCTTTTAGCTGTATAAAAAGCATGTAGTTGTACGCTGAGCGTTATGTTATACAGATATTTATAGCAGCGAATATATCGGTACTGGCTCTTGCACCATTGGGATTAAACAGGAGCAAGCTCTGTTGCGCCATGCTTGTCCCATATTCCAAGAGTTAAAAAAGAAGCAAAGATTAACAAAAGATAGTGATTCACAGCTAAACCTTGGATAGGTTAGCTCGTGTCAACAGCTGTTTTTTACCGCACGATTTCGCCACGGCGCCGAAAATTCAGCTACAGCACAACAGGAAACGTTTCAAGTTACACGAAACTTTATATTCCCAAATGTACAAAGAGACTTATAAAATATTCCATAGCATAAACTAGATAACCTTTTTAGATTCAGAAACTACCGGGTTCGATTCACAGGTTAGTTATTCACTTGAACTTTAACATAACCGGTTGAGCTTTAGACTTGAACCAGTTCCCAGGCAAACCACCGCAGGTGGTTTGATACTCAATCAAGACACTCTTCAGGTTTTGAATTTGAACCAAAGCCAGGCAAACCACCTGCGGTGGTTCGGTACTCGCGTAAGACACTCAGGTTATGACCGAGTTTCGGGTTCGATTCTTACAGCCAGCTAGGCTTATAGTTAGGATTAAGACTACACTAAACTTATGGTTAGAACTAGAGTAAACTTAGAGCTAAGACTACTAAAACACCGCATTTTGATAACGCCCCAATTGGATAACTTTGCAAACACCCTACACCTCAAACGCCCTACACCCTAAACACCCTACGCCCCAAACTCCCTACGCCCTAAACACCCTACGCCCCACGCCCAAAACGTACAGCATTGGGCTCAGTTTATACTACTCGCCTGGTATCACTGCAGAAGAACTCAAAAAGTAAACTTTAAAATAAAATCTACCAATTAGCATTTCGTATAATATGACAGCACAGATCTACTATAAAATACAAAATACTTGTGCACTATTAAAGAAATAAACAATGTCACACATACTTGGAGAAAAGGCAATTTCAAAAGTGTTTTTAGAATTAACTGCACTAAAATATTGGTAAATTTTATTATTTTATTTTACCAAATATTAGGTGTAACCAAACAAGAAACACAATCAGAGATGGGTTGCTGGTTGCAGTGGAGAAAAACCAAGACGTAAAGGGCAAATCACAGAATTTTATAATAAATTATGAGCATTAATGCCCGCTTGACTTTGCTCCATCCAAGCCAACTCAGAATGATACACAGTAAATAAGCTTTTTCAAGCGTTTGCTGCTTCATCTCTCACCTTGCATTTTCATTGCAAGTTTTATCGAAATTAGCTGCTTGATTGTATTCCCTGTATTTTATTTTACGCTTGTGTTAGCTTCACACAATTTCTTTTCAAAATTCCGAAGCGTGATTGTTTCAAATGCAAAAGCTGACAAGCTGCGCATTTGAAGTGCTTTTGCGGCAGTTGGCTTTTGCAAATTCAAAACCAGCAAGCCGCGCTTTGAAACTATCTCGCACCGTGTAAGTGAACCAGTGCGATAGCGACTCTTCCGCCGACTCGATTTTGCAAGAATCACTGGCAAGCAGTCTCAACGTGTAAGTGACTTATGCGAGTTGCAACTGTAAGCAAGCATTGCGTTAAAATCTCCCCCGTGTGACTGCTGCGATTTGATTTTCTAGGGGGCGTCTTTGGCGATATTGCGCAGACTAAATCTCACGTGAATTTTGTGCCGAGTAAGTGACCTACGCGATTTGAAAAAGAAAAAAGCCAAAATGTCAATTCTTGCAGCTAAAAGTTGCCCGTGTAAATGCAACTTAAGGGCTACGCAGCCAACAAAATTATTATCAGCCGTGCTGCATGACATTTTAATTTTTACTCAATTTTTTTTAATTTGCGCACAATAAGTCAAATCTATCTAAAATCAGTGCAAATTTTCTGAGTCTAAAAATTACATCCCCCTTCCTAACACGGAGACTATCGCCGCTTATGCCACCAGAACTAAATAAGCTTTTAATCTTGAGTCAATTAACACATCACTGCAAACAATAATCGTTTTCGAGTTCTACCATAATCATATTTGAACAGCGAGATAATAATCAGCGCAAAATTTAGAGTTTTTGGCAATAAATACTGCACGGCATGAATACGGTACGCAAAAAATTGCTTGCTTTATTAGTACTATTTATGTTCTTAAATTGGGTGAAGCATCCTGCCAATTCCAGTAGTTCACAATTGCTAAAATCGAAATATAATTTTTGAAATGTTTTGTTCTCATTTTGGGGATGCGGTTGCAAAGATATTTAACAAGTACAGATATATTTCTCCAAAAAAGTTTTTGGAAACCCTGAATCTGTTTTCTCAGCATGAACTTCCAGGGAAAAAGAGAGCCAAATATTATTTACCCTTCCAGTAACATCATACTTACCAACTTTGGTAAACCCTCCTTTTTCTAGAAACTCAGGCTGGAGAACAAACTCAAGATTTCCAAAAAGTTTTTGAGGGATATATTTTTGTATTTTGTTAAATATCTGAAAATAAAACTTTTCAAAACTTATTAAGAATAATGTACTAAGAAAATTAATAATAAGCTATAGACTGCATACAGAGTCTTATAGGCACAATCAAATCTTTGATTTACAGCCTAAGACATACTGTTTCGGAATCGACATTCGTCTTTTATTCCTCGTCAGTATAGCTAGGACTACGGGTATGAACATGAGCGCAAAAAGGCAAAGAATCGCAAATCAGTACCAGATCCTAAAACATTTTTTCCCAAAAATATTAAGTAATCGCAATATTACAAGAGATAATTATAATAGTCCAATTCAAAATAATTTCCAATAGCATGCCTTAGACAGCTGTTTCGCCCAATCTCAGGGCTGATCAGTACGCTAGCAAGGCCAAATATCACCAGTGACAAAAATATTCAAAACATGCATCTTTACCAATTTATCAATCAATGAATAAATCTTTACCGATTACGTTTATAATAAATAAATTTTTACCCATCCTGCAGTCAATTTCAGCCAAAATATGTAAGTAAATCTTAACTGAAAAATCTTTACCCAATGAAACTAGAGCTATTAATTAAATCTTTACCGAATGAAACTATTGCTATAAATCAAACCTTTACCAATTAAAGTACAAATCTTGCCTTACATATCGCAGAAGATCGATAGCCAAGTTAACAAACTAAGGTAAATCTTGACTGAAAAATCTTTACCCAATGAAACTGAAGCTATTAATTAAATTTTTACCGAATGAAACTATTGCTATAAACCAAATCTTTACCGACTAAAGTACAAATCTTACCTAACATCTCCCCGAAGAACGATAGGCTAGCTAACTCTCCACTCTCCTCATAGCTTGCCTTAAATGGCTACGTCTCCAGTAGGTTGAAAGGCTCAAAACTAGTGCCAAAATTCAGACTATAGCTAAACTAGGCGAACAGTCTTTAGAAATGAAACGCTACCAACACCCTCTGCTCTCCTCGTAGCTCGCCTAAAATGGCTACATCTCCAACAGGGCCGAGATGGCTCTAAACAAGAACCAGTGTGTCGCAGAAGAATGTGCAGTGACTCAGCAAATTTCAAAACTTATATTTCAATTTAAGTATAGTAAACAACTGGAATTGGTTTGAAGCTTCACCCCTTTTAATTACCTTATTTGTTTAAAGTGGATCCCAGGGATATAGAAATTGGCTTGTTTGAAAGCAATCTTTTTTCCAATGCCTTTCTTGAAATTAATCGATAAGGAACGATCCGTAAACTTGCTCGAATAGGCTGACACTAACCGTTCGTACGGATTACGGGTAACAAAAAATGTGGTGTAGGTCAGTAGCCGCTTCATAGCCTCTCGTTTCGGTAAGCTGAAAAGAAAAAAAAACTTTTTAACAGTCACTATACCGTAGTTTCACCTGTGTAATTACAGAATATTATTTATTTAGGGACTGGCAACCTGCGGCTACGGAGCTGCATGGGGCTCTTTGGTCCTTATGCTGAGGCTCTTTTTGACTACTAGAAGATGAAGGGTAATTTACTTTTATGTGTAAAACTATTAAAATTTAATTGCTGCTGCAGCGAGCTCTTAATTAAGTTTACGATTTTTTTCATTCTTCTCAGTGGCGCAATCAGAGGGGCTAAGGGGGCTTTAGCACTCCCGCCCCCCTCTTAGCCAAGTCACTTTGAACATTTATCAACAAATACAAGCGTTTAGAGATATTTTGGACTTGACCTGTAAGTAAGGTCAAGTAGTTGCAGTAGATATCGTAAGTTTGTAAGTTCGTGAGATTATGTAATTTTCGATTTTGACTGTTTTTTTTATTAAGACCAAAATGAATCAACTCTGCAATAAATTTGTTTCATTTATAAATTACAAAACACGAAACCACAATAAGTTTCTCACCACAAAAGAACTACAGATTTTGGCAACTAACATTTTTATGTTCAAACTTACCACCGAAATTTCTCTGACGTGTTTCTATCTTTATTTCAACATAATGATCAAGTACACACATTCTTTGCTAAGAATAGTAACTCTGTGCATTACCCCTATTTTTCCAAAACTGTCACCCAACAATTAATTATGTGTAGCGGAATTAAAATATGAAACACTATCCCTTTTGCTGTAGGAAATGTGCAGAGCCAAAATGCTTTCAAAAATAATTTAAAACGTTATTTGAAAATTAATTTCAACAGTTATTACGAATATTACCTGTTACATTGTAAGTGTACCTTATATAAATTCAGCGATTTTAACTACATAGAACAGTTTTACTGCTATGCTTGTCATACTAAAATAGTCTGTCTTGTAGCTTACAAGTCTTTCTCTACACCAGTGCTCCGGAACCTTTTTTAACCTGCTGCACACTTACACAACTTGCTGAATTTGGCGGCACATCGCAACAGACAATGTCAGTAAAAACACAAAAAACAGCTTGGATTTATTCTCGTACATCAGGTATTCTAAATCTTTTTTGTCTTGTTTAGCTCTATAAAAAAGATACCAGTCCAAAAAACCACCAATTTCTACGTCTCTTGGGGTGATCTCTAAAAGGAGGTCTTTGGGCAGAAAACCCACAATCATCTGCGGGTTTTGAGGTTGGGGCCTGTTTCGTCACAGACAGTATAAGTAGACAAACGCTTAGATTTGGAAAAAAAGCCTTTTTGTTAGTTTGCTAGAAAAATCACTAATACTCTGCGACACACCTGATATGATCTTGCAACACACCATTGTGTTGCCACACTCCGGTTGCGGAGCGCTGTTCTACCAGATAAATTTATGGTGGTACTAAATTTTTTTTTTTTTTATATATATTTTTTATTGTTTTATTTATTTATTTATTAACGTTTTGCATTCTGCTCTTAGATCCATTTGTCTTTGACGTCTATTTTTATGGCTGTATATAATTGAACATTTTGCCCACAAGCATTACTTGTTGTTTCTATAAGGTTTCATGGCGATACAGGCATACAGCAATGGCGTAATTTATCTCAACAATATTGCTATTAATTTTGTACGTTTTAGCCTAAGCCTCCAGTCTTTGTCATGTTTTCCTGACGATGTTCTAATGTATGCAGTGTTGTTGTAGCGTATTTGTTTTGCATCTTCGAAAAATATATCTGAATTTGAAAATTTGAAGGGGAAACTGAAGGGGCTAGACAATTTATTCTTTCATATGAATTTCAAGTTTAGCAATTCAGTGCTTTCAAATGAATTAACAATCGTGCAAAATGTCATCCAAATGGCGCTAAAATGGCTATTTTTTGTTGAAAAATCACAAAACACGCCGAGCGCCTGGGGGCTTCGCCCCTAAACCCCCGTTTATGATATGCTTGAGTTGCACCGATTTACTCAACACTCCGTTTAAATGAAATCCTTTTCAAACAAAGATATTCTAACTGTTGGCTCAAGCCCCTCCCCCCTTGAAAAATTTTGATTGAACGCCTGATTTTTCTGGTTTAGTTGATGTTTTACCATGAAAAGTTAGCCCGTCAGAAAGCCGATCTTTCACAAGGTCACATTTTGTATATTCATACGATAACATGAAAAAGCATGCACTTGAAAACCTACCGCAATTTCGATCCACGTGCACATGTGGGCAACATTTCCCAAACATTTTTTCAAAAATTTAAAATTCCAGATAAAAAACAGATATCGCACACGTCTCACAGATAACAGCTTACAATCATGTGTGAAGATGACAGCCTTCCAGCAACCCTAACGTGCAGATGCTTTGAACTGAGATGCTAATAGCAAAAATCACATTAAGTTTGATTGCATTACTTGCTTTTACAAATGCGACACATGACAGCTTTTTTATTAGGATCAAAAGAACAAAAAAAATGCTCAGATTGTTTGTTTTTTTTTGTATCGTGAAAATAATTTTGCGGCTCCAAGGGATTTTTATTTTATCGAATATTGGTTAAAATGGCTCTTTTAAGTGCGAAAGGTTGCCGACCCCTGATCTATATCGACCAGTTGGTCGAGCAATAACGCGTTCGTCTCTGGAGCAAGGGTAACAGGTTCAAATCTCTGGTCGGTCAAATCTGAAACATAAAATCAATGTTACTCGAAAACTTTTCGAACAAAACTAGCTGAAAAGTTAAATGGTACTGTTTAACGCTATTATTTGTCCTTTCAACACATTTTACACGGAGAGAAGCAAAATGCTCTCCAATCTAACTCCTAAATTGGATTTCATAGAAGCACCAAATTCGGCATGTGTTCACTTAATTCTGTTTAGATTAATTTTGAGTTAAAGACGTCAGCGAAGTAACGTATAAGGACCATTTTTTGACAAAAATGAAGACATTTTTCCATAGACGGCTGAAATTTAACAAATAGGTTTGTTTTTTGCATGTGTATTATGAAGTGGCCAAGCCAACGTGATTGAATCGTAAAAACGTCAAATGACATCATTAAAGTTAATTACGGGCCAAAATATTCCAATTTTTGTGAAATGGCTTCGACAAACCTCAAAATTGAACAACTTCCTTTTTCTGCAGCGATTTCAAACGTTTAATAGATATTAGTGAATAAATTTGACTCAATCAAATTAATTAGAAGTAAAATGCTTTTAATCGAAGAAATTCATCAATTGGAACCGAGAGAAGATTTTTTTTAATTTTAATATTTTCTGTATTCAAACTGGAAAATAGAACTAACTTACAAAATTAATTGCTTGATATATGGTGATGCCGATTTATGCTGAGCATTGGGGGGAAATTTGCAATTCTACCCGAATTTTGCCCTATTTTGAACATTAGGAGAGATGAAGCTCCACCGCTAGTTTTTTCACGTGATCAAATCAAGTAAAGACCAAGAAAAAAGGTCTTCACCGAAACTTAAAAAATTTTTGTCCCCAAAATCAAATGAAGACCAAAAAAAGTCCTAAGATCATCCAGCTCTCAGATGCAGACCATAGTCAAATTATTGGGGGAAATGCAGTCAAATTATTATGAGGGATTTATCCCCTCATCCCCCCTCCTGAGTTTTGGCACTCCTGTTGACAGATTTGTAAGTACGAAGTGTGATTTAAACGCAAAGCAAAAAGCAAAAATTTGAACAACCATCTTGCTTTTTGTTTCAACCCATACTCTTTGTGTTGACGACGAGACGAGCTATAGTGAAAACGTACAGTGAATAATATTCGCTAAAGTTTTCACTTATTTACGTTACGTTTCGATTGATTTAACGTTCCAGTTGAAAAGCAAATCTTTTATAATACTCGCTGCATTACGACTACGCGTGTAACGAGTTTGCGGGGCCCATCTCCGCGTCGTTGCGTTCGGGCAACACAGCTCCTTTCCAAGCAATGTCGCAACAGCAGCGAGCCGTCGGCAACACTGCCAGATTTGATCTGCCCGAGGTATGCACCTCCCGCTCCTAAGAGGACCTCATTATCGCTTGATCAACTGGTCGGTAAGTTCCAATTGCTTATTATTTCAATTTAAGCAAATTACAAAACTATTCCGATACAAAATCAATTGTGAGCACTTTTTTATAATGGCTTTATTATTTTTATTTTGCTGTCTTTTTTCGCGTAATAATATGCCTATAACTATGGTAATAAAAACGCGTGTTTTAAGCTTTTTTTGGTGCGATATTGCGTATTTAAGTAAAAATGCAAAATGACACATGCCAAATTGCGTATTAACTGAATATGCAAAATGACACAAAATCTGCAAATTGGCAACTGTGTCAAAATGCATATTTAGTTCAAGTCCATAATCGCAACTTCTGTACGGTCTGCAGCCCAGGCCTGGCGCCAGGATAGCGTGACTAGGGGGACAGAAATAAATTTTGGGGGTCACGGGGCACGAGAAGTTTATTCGAGTATGGATCAAACGAAAAAAGTGAAGACCAAAAAAAAAGGTCTTCGGTACAAAAATTTTCACAAATTCTGCTTGTCGTCTTAAAATTCTTGCGATTTTCCACGAATTCTCAAGTGAAGACAAAAAAAAAGAAAAAGGCCTTCGTCCCAAAGCTTTTATGAAATCCGGTGTGAGTCCACAAAAATTACGCAAAAACAGTTCTTGCTCGCGAATTCTAGGGCGGTAAACACCAATTTAGGAGTCTTAGGCCTCAATTTGCACTCCAGCAGCCCCGAGCCTGTTAATTTCTTCGGGGCACAGTCCTCGCTTGGGGGGGCACTGCCCCGAAATGCCCCCCGTGGCGCCAGGCCTGCTGCAGCCTGCGCTATGCGTGTGCGGTTTGTGTACATGGAAGTCGACCGCGAAAACATTTAATTATAGGCTAAATGGTTGGCTGTTAACACATAGCCTAACTTGTACAAATAGACGTAGCTTATGAGAAATGTGATGGTGATTACAGTAATCGACTTTCAGGCCTAAATTTGCTGAAAAAAAATGTAAGAAGTAACCTGGTAGCAGTAGTAGTAAACAGGTAAACGAAGCCATTAGTTTTGTGCAAGTTAGCATTTGAGCTGAATTTACAGTCTTGCAGTCAGACCTAGCATGGCCTTTGCTCTTTTTTTTTTTTGTTTAACTCATTCACCATTCAACCTAGCCTATTCTCAATGCCTTAATGTGGTTTACAAATTTTACGCCTGACAACCGATTAGTCTTATCACCATCACATTTCTGATAAGCTACGTCTATTTGAACAAATTAGGCTACATGCTGACCCCTTACCATTTTAGCCTATAATTAGATTTTACTCGCAGTCGACTTCCATTTACACAAATTGCACACGCAGAGGGCAGGCTGCACATTAAAGATAGCAACAGCGCAGAGTATGCGGCCCAGCGCTATTGTTGGTGCCAGAGTTGTAAGTCGGACTGGGCTTTTCGGACCGGGTTCGGGCCTAAAGTTGACAAAAATTTCGGGCTTAATTCGGGCCGAAGAAGTACTTTTTGTCTTCGGTGCACAAAAATATAACCAAAATAACTCCTCTGCAACATTGCAAAATTTTTCAGAACTAACTTAACTTTCGATTTTTTTCGGGCATGATTTGCGTTTTAAATTAATTTTCGGGTTCGGGCCGGGTTCGGGCCTGAACTCGTCGGCCCGTTTACAACTCTGGTTGGTGCACCGCGCCGCGCAGCGTGGCAACTAAAATTTGCTTTACGTAATAGCGTCAGCGCAGCGCGACGTACAATAGTTTTGTACATTTTTTTTACAATTATTGCTGGTGATTTTCTCTTTATGAACAACACTGGTTAGTCTGGATGTAACTATTATATGAATTGAAGACTATGCATGTTTACTAAAACAGTAAAAGGTGCCTTCGGTTCAAGTTTATTTTTTCAGAATTTGGACCGTCCTAGAATCGGCTATTTTGGCTACAAGAAACTTAGTTGTGATCGGCTGAACGTGTTTCTTGACACCAACAAAAAGATTTTGGTTTTGGTAGGCTAGACTAGAAAAGGTTTAGGACGTTCCGTGAGAAGATGAAACAAAGCAGACAATTGTAGAAGAAACAGGCTTGTGGGAAACAATCATCAGAGTAGAGACACAAAACAAAGCCTAGCAACATACCCACCCTGTATGCAGTAGGGAGTAGGCCTATGGTATTGGAACAAGCCCAAGGTTAGACAAAAGTTTCTACTACACATGCGCTTGCATTTCAAAGTGACAGAGTTAGTTCAGTGTATCCTATTCGTCAACAGGTCATGGCATTAAGGATTAGGCTTTCGGTTCTATATCTGTAGCCTATCCCAGATCTGGTAGGCCTATGTAGTAAAGTACGAAGACTAGGCTACACAAAGTTCCAATGACAGAATAGCCTACGTAGTAGCAGAATTTATTCCACAATCAAACACACATGCAAACGGCAAAGGTATAATGTACATAGGGTAGTTACATGCATATAAGGTACATAAGGCAGTTACATACAAGTGTAGTAGCTTGTGACAGCATGCAGAGCATGTGATACCTTATATTTTATTATTTGAGCTACTGGTTCAGGATTAGTACAGTTGTTGCATGGAATCATCATGTAGACTTGTAGATTGTTTTTGATTGCCGAAACATGGTGCAGAAAAACTGATAGAAAACACACGCAAGGCAAATAAAACCTGAAGGCCTATAATTAAAACGACTGATCTCGCGTCGCATGTTTTTTAGTTTTTACTTGGCCATTTTCAAAGTTAACGAGTGCGAAGTTTTTGACTTTTGCTTATAACTCGAGAATGGTTTGGTCTAGCTACATGAAATTTTGACAGCAGTTTGAGATTGATAAGTTATTTGTGTGTGCCAAATTTCAAGGCAATGAGTCACGTGCAATGTTCCCACTAAGCCGATTTTTTTCAGCGAATCGGCGATTTGTGGGAGCATGGGCAAAGAAGTTTAGCAATATAGTAAATGTAGCTTTAGAAAATTTGACAAAATAGTGGAAATATGACATTTGGTATACTTTAATACTGGATTGGTAGGCTCAAAATTTAGGGCACATAAACGTCTTTTTAGAACTTTGGGTACAATTGTTTAGAGAAAATTTGGGCACTCGCCGATTAGCCATAAAGCTAAAGGGGACACAGGTTACGTGACTTCTTCAGGTTTAGGACCCAAAAACTACCCAAAAAGTTTGGTGTAAAAAGCGGTCTTATTCAAAAACGGCTTAAGTACGGCAAGAAATAATTCATATAATTATATGTCGTAAGATATCTTTTCATCCCTACCTACACTTTTGGTCGCATCGAGTTTTTTTTCTTTTTTTGCTTTCTAAAGTTTGTGCACTCTTCTTCTCCTACACCACACAACATCGAAATCTAATTTTTGTGTAAATTTGTTGCGCTGCAAATGCAACTTTGTCTTCTGAAATTTTTTGAGGCTTCTCCCCCAGAACCCCCTCAAAATGGGCCCCTAAAAATCTATTTTTTTTAATTGCTCCAGCTAGGGTGATAGTTTTTTGTTTATATATATCACTAGATATTTAAGCTACAAATAGGTTGATATAGTATGGGGATACCACCCCCCCAGGGGCCCCCAAATGGACTACCAGAAATCATTTTTTTGAACGGCTCAAGCTAGGGCAGTACTTTTTTTTTTTATATCGGCAGATGTTTAAAAAACAAATATTTTGACAAATATTTTCACATGATTTGAGGGAGCCACCGTTCTAAAAACTCCAAAATGATATCCCTAAAATCAATTTTTTTATTATGTCGTAAGCTAGAGAGCTAATGTTTTTCTGATGTTGGTGGAATGTTATAGGATATATAACTTGCCGTGCGGCGCGGTGCAGCGTGAGCGTAGTTGTGTTTGGATGCGGTGCGGTGCTGCATGCGGACAAGGTTTGCGGATGCAGCGCAGCATGCGGATGCAATTTTTGTTATCCGTGCCATCTCTACTGCAGATCGTACAGAAGTTGTGATTATGGACTTGAACTAAATGTGCATTTTGACACAGCCGCCACTTTGCAGATTTAGCGTCATTTTGCGTATTTAGTAAAATATGGAATTTGGCATGTGTCACTTTGCATATGTAGTTAAATATGCAATTGGACATATTTGTCATTTTGCATATTCAGATAACTATGCAATTTGGCACGTCATTTTGCATATTCACTTAACTATGCAATTTGACACTCAAAAAAGCTTAAAAATAAGCATTTTTGTTACTTTACATTTTGCGACCCACATGTAACACCTAAAATAAGAAGTTTTGTGCGGTACCGTACTTCAAATTGGTGAGAGGCGGAAACCTGACTCGCTGATCGTAAGGTCACTTCAACGTCTCCTAGCCATGACAATTTGGCAGGTATGTGGTTCTTACGAACCAGGGGCGACATGACAGAACGTGCTAGCGAGCTCGTAAAGGCCATTCTCGCTCGCTAAAAAGCGCTAACGAGCAAAAAATCTTCGTAGACTAACTGCCATTTCTGAGCCGTCTCGCCCAACACACGTTAAAACAGCTCGCTCGAATTTCTTTGCGAGATGTTTGTAATTTGTGTTAGTACGTAATAGATATCTCATTGTGACGTCAGATGCATTTCTACTTGAAAATAATGCGTTCAAGCGTATTGTATGTACTGCATTGTTATGGAAAAAGATATTTTTAAGCTATGCGTGATTATTCTACGCAAGCAAATCCTTCAACTGATAGCAATTAGTAAATGAACAACAGAATTTAATTATATTTTTGGATCAATGTAAAATAAGAACAACTTTTTCCATACTATAATTTTTTAAATGAAGTAAAGCGCGCTTGAGGTTGTTGGTGGGTAAACTCATATGCTAAGAGTAACTAAAGGTCTTAAGGTTTCAAAATTTTTCAAAAGTGAGCAAGTCGAAGTACACTTCCTTTTTAGAATTGGTAAATCTTGAGTTTAGACTGACTGTTTTTAAATTTTTGCCGATATTCAGTCTCATTTGTTCTTGATTTTGTAAAACTTTTGAGAGCATCAATGTCAATTTCAGCGGGCATGTTTGAAACACTGTTTAATTCCTATAGCTCTGTTTGCTTAAGACTTAAGTGAAGACTTTTTTTTGCTTTTGCAGCATCGTAAAATTGCAAAAGAAAAAAAGCAAGCTTTTTTCAAGTTGAACAACTGCCGAAAAAATTTCTCAATTGCTTGCGCAGAGCAATAGAGCTTTATAACCTTGAATAGTTGCAATTTTGCTTGCAAACACAAGAAAATCACTGAAATTTTATCGTTTTGAATCAGCACGAATTTTAGTTTCTTTGATTAGTTTGAATTTTTTTTTTGTTTGTTTGTTTTTGGTTTGTTTTGTTGCCGAGGCTGGCAGTGTTTTTAATTTGTTCTTAAATTTTGAGCAAAAATGAGCCTCGTGTTTAAGAAAATCGTTCTTATAAAAGGAGTGCGTTACTATTTTTGTCAACTTGCACTACTTGACATTTCTTTATCAATCGAAACAGGAAATGGTTCTCAAGCAAATCGCTTTGTTTTAGCAGTCTAATAGCAAACATGGCGACGATTTGAATTAATTTTCAGCAAAATTCGCTTTGGTTAGAAGTTTTCAACATTTCGCCATTACATTTCTAAACCAAAAAGATTTCTCGCACGCTTAAAGAGTGCTTCAAGATCCTCTTTAAGTTGGCGAGGAAAATGTGACGTTTTTTACTCAAACTGCTTTCCGCAATCGCTCGAAGAAATTTAGCGAGAAAGAATGACGTAACGGATTTCGCAAGGCTTTTTGTGCAAAAATGCAAAAATCACCTCTTACGTTTAGCGAGTATTTCGTTCGTTAGCGCCTCTTAAAAAAAAACTCGTTATTAAAGCGAACGAGCAAATTTCTGTCATGTGCCCCCAGGGGTGCCGAAACCCTGGGGGGATATATCCCCCCAATAATTTGATTGTATCCCCCCCAATAATTTGAGTATGGACTACATCTGCATCCCACCCAATACTTTGAATCTAGTGTGCACAGTAGCGCAGCCAGTTTTAGTCAATTCCAGCGCAAAAAACAGTCTCAAAAGAGCTAAAAACGTGCTATTTTTCTTATTCTGCATTTTGGTTGACAGGCCAATGGGGAGGGCTCTCCTGGAATTGACTAAAAAGTGATTTAAAGCATCTTTTGAAACATATATTCAGGGGGGGGGTAATTGCCAAAAATTAAAGTCACAAATCAATGAAAACTTTAAAAAATGCCCAAAAACAGGCAATCAAATTTGATCGCTAGTGTAAAAACGATAAACACAGATTTTATCTACAAATATATTATAAACTCAGGAATAAGGAGAGGGAGGCTATTCAGTGTTATTTAATTACCAATCACTTCTCTCAAATATATTTCCATTAGCCCCCCCCCAATTATTTTTTTCTATAAAATATAGACAAAATAGATTACTCCGTGTGGATTTTATTGAATAATAGGATATTATGATTTACCATCATGTAAACAAGAGAACTGCAATGTTATCATTAGCCGCTTCCCATATAGCCCATTAATGCAACCAGTTGAATCATGTTGCACTGCCAATTTCTATGCCTCGTTTTAATAGCATTATTTTTTATTGAAATAGCTCTAAAATTAAGTTATTTTTGCAAAAAAATGCAAACTTTTCGGGCGCTGGGGGCTTCGCCCCCAAACCCCCAAAACCATCCCCGATTGCGAATTTCTGGCTACGCGCCTGGGTGTGCGTTTGAGCGCAGGTCTCCACTAGAATTCCGGGAAAAACGTGCTCCAGTTTTGGTGAAGACTTTTTTTTGGTCTTCACCTGAACTCTGGGAAAAAAAAGTGTTCCATTTTGGGCGAAGACCTTTTTTTGGTCTTCACTTAATTTGCTCAACTGAAAAAAATCGTGGTCGAGGTTCATCCCCCCCAATGTTGAAAATAGGGCAAAATTAGGGTAAAGTTGCAAATTATCCCCCCCAATGCTGAGCAAAGATCGGCACCCCTGTTACGAACACTCAATTAGCGCTATATAAAATTTATATCTGCAACGTGACGGAGGAATTAAACTACGGCCATTCCTCGCAAAACTGCTGATAATAAACTGCGCCTAATCACTTCCATGTGATTAATGAGCAATATTAACCCAAAATTGCCAAACACAAGTTGAAAACACTAGGCAAGTGGCAGCAAATCTCCTAAACGAATGAAGGCAAGCTAAGATCATTAGCGCTTGAAAGTAAATTTAAGTTGAGGAAGTCCAAAACTGTCGTTGTAAACACTCTAGTTCATGCAAAAGCTAAATAATCGAAACTTGTTTTAAAAAAATCTATTCTTGTAGTGCACATCGCGAAGCCATTATTTACTCTCAACATAATGTAATAGTTATTGATTAATTTATTTATTTTTTCATGATTTTGATAGAACTGTTCAAATCCGTACTTTGCATTCAAGGCTCATTTGGGAAGGATGAATAATAAAACAAAACGACATACTGGCGTCATCAACTACAACGTTCATGTTGCAAATTTGCGCAAAAACTGGAAGAAAGCTTAGTGGGCAACGCGACTTGCACAAATTAAGCTTAGTATGTAACACAAACTGCGCAATTGTGCAACATGCGAACTAGAGTTGCAAAACACCCACCTTGGCGTAAAACTCACCAAGCAACTGTTATTTTCAAAAAAACTCTAAACAACCTGGCATGTGGAACTAGTGTTAGCGGAAGGAAGAAAACTAGTTTTGATTAGTTGCTTGGCACGAATGTATATTTTAGGTTGCAGACTAAGGTTTTTTCGAGTCAGCGATGCAAAACGGTTTTACGCATTTTTAAGGGGGGTGCCACTCCTCGATGGAATTCCTCAGTCTAGAACTAATTCCCACGTGATGAGCAACTAGTCAGTGCGTGATGAGCAACTAGTCAGTTCACATGGCTTAGTTATTAAACGAACCAGAGGTGGAATCCTCGAGGACGTCCTTGGCCTTGAGGACGCCCACGAGCAGGGGTGCCGAAACCCGGGGGGATGGGGGATATACCCCCCAATAATTTGGGTGTATCCCCCCCAATAACTTCCGTATAGTCTTACACCTGCATCCCCCCCAACAATTTGACTCTGGTGTGCATCTAAGCGCAGGTCTCTGCTTTAATTCGGGGAAAAAAGTGTTCCATTTCTTGTGAGTACCTTTTTTTGTTTTGGTTTCACCTGAATTTGGAGAAACCAGAGTGTTTTGCTTTTGGTGAAGACCCTTTTTTTTTTTTTGGTCTTCACTTAATTTGCTCACCTGAAAAAAAATCCTGGTCGAGGTTCATCCTCCCCAATGTTGATAATAAGGTAAAATTGGGGTGAAATTGCTAATTATCCCTCCCAATGCTCAACAAAGATCGGCACCCCTGTCCTCGAGAACACATTTTCAAGTCCTTGGCCTTGGCCTTGGCCTCGAAGCCTCAAGTCCTCGAAAATTGCCCTGTTCTCGGCTTGAGGACTGCACTATTTTTTGAATGGTTAAAAGTTTGGTAGATCGGCTGAAAAATGTTCTTCTAGACCGTTTTTTTTTGGAGATCGACCGAAAAAAAATTTTTAAGACTTTTTTTCGTAGGAAAACTCTTGCATTTGTGTCCTTGGTCCTTGGCCTTGGCCTCGAGCATTCCTCGCTACCCGTAGTGCAGAAAGGTTGTAAGTGAAAAAACATGAAACTGAGAAAATCAAGTTTTATTGTTTGAACTCAAAAAGGAAATGCAAGCAATTAATTTTCAAACTTGGTTTCTCAATAAAAGTTTATGATTCACAATGAAATATGAATGCATAATAGAGGTATTGTAAATAGAAGTTCGGTTTCGGGGTAAAGGCAGATACAAACGTTTACCTCTAAAGAAAAGTCAAGAATCATAACAATCACAAGGTTGTAACTGAAGAGTTTTTGCCACAAACAGTCCTATTCTCAGCATTGTAAAGCAATATTTGAACCTTTTATTCGTCATCATCGTGATTTTCATGATCCTCAATATCTGGTTCAGTTGAACAGTCTCTGATGAGCAATTGGTGATGGAGATTTTCCTAAAAATTACGATGATTTGATGGAATGTGACCTTCTCTGCACAACTTAAAAAAATCTTTGTTCTTCGCATCTGCGGTGCTTGCCTTGCTGTGCTTCTCTTTGTACGCATTGGATGGTTGTGCACTTGTTACGGTTTTAACGCGTCCGTATCTTGTTCTCGGTTGATGGTGATAGAACTTAATTCCATATCATCAAGCTGGTATTTGAAATATATCTTTGTCGGTTAATTTTTTTTATATTGCTACCCTTTCACTTTCATCCATGACAACCCCCCTAGATCGTCGGTTGATTTTCGATTCGTAAAACATTCATCAGCTACTTCTTTGAAATCCAAAACATTAGATGTATTCACTTCTATAACTTCATATTTGAGTTGTGTACGTTTTGATAAACGAACAGCAGTGTACCATTCTGATGGTATGTTCATATCCAAATATTTCATAGCTCGCTCTTTTGTGAAGTGCACGGTGTTAACCTCCATTTGAGATGGCCCACTTTCAAAATATTTGTGGTTGATATTTACTAATGGCACCTACTGTATAGCAAGCAGGCACATCGCGGAGAAGTTGCAACTTCTTTGTTGCCCACTGCAAGTATCGCTGTAAAAAATTATTTCTTTTATCGATGAAGGTAGAGCCTTTATGTTATCATAGACCAGCGGTTCTCAACCTTTTTCCTACCGTGGCCCATTTTTATTTTAAAAATTTTCCATGGCCCTTTCTCGCAATCTTTTGCGAACTTTCAAACGATCTCCAAAAAAAGGTCATTGAATCGGACTGCGCGATTTTTTATCAATTCTTAAACGATCTCCAAAAACAAAACAAAAAGTCATCGCATGGGAGTCCGCAATTTTTTGCCATGTTTTAAACGATCTTCAAAAACAAAAAGGTCATTGCGTGGCAACTCGCAATTTTTTTGCCATTTTTCAAACGATCTCAAGATAAAAAGTAGAAATAAAAGGTCATCGCGTCAGAATGCGCGAGTTTTTGCACAAAAATATTTTTTGAACCAAATAGTCAATTTTTCAAATAGCTTTGTGGCCCAGCGCAAAATGCCCTATCGCCCTCCAGTGGGCCATGGCCCAAAGGATGAGAACCACTGTCATAAATAAATGATGCAATTTTATTCGGCCTCTTTTTGCCAATCCTTCATGCCACATATACCAGATGGCTGCTTTGGATGCCATGACGTATGTAGAAAAATTGTACGTGGACAATTTTCGGCTGTAATAAAGGTTTGATATCTTCATTAGTGGCGCCTGCAAAACTTTTTGCAAGTCAAAAATTATTGACCTAATGGAATTTGGATTTTCAATTGCACATCGCTTATCACTGGTCTTGGGCTGTCGTGATTGCTCCTTTCGTACTAGGTGCCTTTGATATGAGGTCATCAAATAAGATTCTTTCTCATTTATCGCAAAGGCTGCTTTCATTTTTTATTTGATTTATGAAAACTTTAATTATAATCCGAATAGAGTTTGGACCTGTAGAAAGAAATTTTCACTGAGTTTCATCCTTCTGCTTCTTCTTCACAGCGACCTCTGCACAGATCAAACATTGACTTACGTTGAGGTAGCTGTCGAAGTATTTGCGAGATGTTCTCTTTCTGCAGTAGTGAGACGTTAACGCAGGAAATGATTCGATATGCAATTTCACAAAAGCTCTGACACGATCGCTGATTGTATTTGGAGATGTGTTCTTCCCTCGATGATCCGGTGAAACAAAACCTTCAGTTGTTGCAGAAGCACATCCGTCAAGTTTGGCTTCATAAGCATAATACACTGCCCGCTGCTTGATATCAAGTTTATTTAAGAAAAATTGTTCGCAGACTTTGATGGTTTCATTGTCTGGCGTCAAATGATATTGGCGCGTTTTGTTTCTGCGTGTTCATACCACGTCGGGATCACCACTGCAGAAAGAACACAATCGACTAAACTCACCAAAAGCAATTTCAAAACAAAAATACTTGCAATTATATCTTCATTGTCTTTACTCCTCAAATCCAAAACCACAGTATAGCAGACCGCTAATTTACCACAATGTTAACCAAAATAAAAATCTCGATACAATAGTAATGGCTACGTAATATTTTACAAAGATAAAAAAAAAACGATACCTTAGCCCTATCAATTTATTTCGTATTCATTCAGCAGGTCAGAGTTGAAGCATTCACTTTTACTATGCAGTTGGTAGACCTGAATTTCTCTCCTCTAGTTTCTGGTCAAAAATGATGCAAATAATCCAAACAAAAATCTTTTTCGTTTAAAATTAGAAAAGTTTTGCGCGAAAAGCAAAAAAAGCATACTAACTGCCTGAGCACAATATAAAATTGCTATTATTTCAGAGATAAAATTTCAGTTACAACCTTTCACCACTGAAGCAACAGCACTTACAACCTTTCTCTGCTAACAGTTTTGCAACTTTTGCACTTACACCATTTTTGCTTTGCATAATACAAGCTGATAAAGCACGCAACAGTTTCAATCTTTTGCCAGTGAATTCTTTGAACCATGGAAGATGCAAAAACACCCGTAACTCAATTTTTAAAAAATGTCAGTTACAACCTTTCTGCACTAAGGTAGCGTCCTGTCCTTGGCCTAGGCCTCGGATTTTTTTGGTGTCCTTGGCCTTGGCCTCGAGCCTTGTGTCCTCGACTCCACCTCTAAAACAAACGACCTCGGTTTTTGCAACGTGCAAAAAATTAATCATTATTGTTGAAATATTTTCTTGATCAGGAAGATTGACCAAAAAATGTTTTATTAAATCCTTATGTTTCAATATTAGGTAGAGTTCATTTTCTCCAGAGTGCTTTGTGATTGTTTTTCATTTTTGAAAAAATTTCGCTTTTTAATTGAGGACGTAAAATATCAAAAATAGCATTGCTAAAAAACAAAAACAAAAGACTTTTTATTGATCATAAATTCAAATATGGCATAAAAGTTACCACTCACGTAATTAAGAGAGGCACTTTTGAATTTTTTCCAAGCACCATCAAATCTGCATTTGTTTCCATTACCTTAGTCGGATCTTTCTGTTTACCATTCAAATACCACATGTATTTCTTCCACGTCGTACAAGCCGCCTAAAGCAAGGCATCCAGTATCAGACAACATCTTATGTCCCACTGCATTTAAGCAACAACATAAAGAATCCATGATATTAGACATTCATGTTGAAAAACATAACTTACAGTTACAGCTAAACTCCAACAACGAAAAATAAAAAGGTAGCCCGAAATCAACTGTAGCTGATCAATAACATGTCGAAACAAACTGAAAGCTTCTCAACCAACTGACCATTAAAAAAAAAACCTGCAGCCAAATCCGATGAAAAATTTTAACTGAAGCAATTTATTCTCAAAGCATTGCCTAAAAATTTTGTTTTTGAGCGTACAACTAAGAATTAAAACAGAGCACGTGTTAAAACTTTCTTACTTTGGGCACGACGCACATGACAACTTTATGTCGATCATCGTAAACCATTCGCGATAAATCTATGCGAGCTGAAGCATTAAAGTTTTCGCACCGATGTCGCTGCTCTCCTCTCAAGCTCAGGTAGGGATCCTTTTCCCAGAGTACTTTATGATCGTTTTTCATTTCTGGAAAATTTTCTCTTTTTAATTGAGATTAAGCCGCCACACTTCACGGTCGTCCATCACCTCCATCATTTCGCTTACGTGAAGTTCCAAACGATTCTATCCAAGGTCCTCAAGGTAGACATAAGTGAAAAACAATAACATACCGTAATATTTGTCATGCGCCGACATAATTATTTTAAGCCGAATCAATTTCAGGAAAAGTCACCAAAAGCGGCTACGAATAGGAATTGAATCCATGGCAGCTCAAACCAACAATAAGATTTAAAATTTTGGATGCCAGCACTTCAATAGCATTGTAACTCAATAGTGCATGTCTTTCGGGCGGTCGTGATTCGCCAGCAGGACGGAGTGCAACCCTCCGCCATACTGGATCAAAATTGAACTAGTCTACTGTATCATATTTACCGGTGGTGATATTACCAGGAACCGTATGTGTACCGATTTTTTAAACTTAGCAACTGGTTCGTTCGAGCCAAAAGCGCAAGATAACTATGCAAGCAGTTTTAAACAACTGGTTCTTTGAATTTAGAAAGCGGTTCGAGCGACCGGCTGAGTAGCACTATTGATCATTACCTATTTGTCGAATATTACAATGTTGCTTTGGTTTGAATAGTATCTGCCAGCTGTTATCAACGACTGTCGGCGACTTCAAAACTGTGATTAATTACTCACACATATTCTGTACACAAAAAAAAAAGAAATATGAACGCTTATACAGATAACAAAAAAAAAAAAATTACAAAAGTTGATGGCTATAACTATAAATCAGTGCTTTTGTGAATTAAATCTACACCCTGCCTCTTGCATTTGCGGTTACAAAATGAATTCATTAAAATTAAAATGTCCGAGAATTGAAACAGGAGACAGCATCCTTCTGATCAGTAAACCGACCCTCTACTAACTGAACTATCCATTGTGCTAGTCATGATATTACTAAATCGGGTGCTGTTACGTATTCTTTTTTTATTACTTCGTTTTAAGTGCATCTGTTGCTCTAACTTTTGCAATTACGGACTGCGTTCGATTTGGTTGCCTCTCGTCAAACGTTTTAAGAGGAATTTCAGAAACTCACCCAAATAATTGCGTCCTTTTTCTGTCAGAAGAAGAAAGCGAGAACTTGAATTTGGATAATACAGCAAATTCAAAACATTTTTTGGAATATCACCGAACGAATTTGGTGCCTCTCGTGACGACATAGAAGCAGCGTCATCGCTCGCAGTTTTGTCATTGTTTGTCATCCCTTCAAAGGGTTGAAAAGCAATTGGAGATTCTCTAAAATAAAATTGCCGCGGATAAATTACGTTATTTTAGTGGAAACACAACAGTATATTGCTTTATCTTTAATCGAAATTGCAATTATATTTTTTATTACCAAGTTGCCAGGGTCAGCAGCATAGGCGTAGCCAGGGGGGGCCCGCGGAGCCTGCCCTCTCCCCCTTCAATCAAAAGTCCACCAATGATAAAAAAAATTATGACAACATAGCCTAGCGATGTTTAGTTGCAGTTTTTTTCAGTAATTACGCACATAACAGTAATTACCAGTAGGCTAATATTAATGACGACGAGGGAGTCCCGGAGCCCCTAAATAACAACCAGGGGGGCCTGGGGCCGCTAACTGACAACCAGGGGGCCCCTAACTCCCCAGGGCCCTTAACTGACAACCTGGGGGCCATGGGCCCCTAAGTAACAACCAGGGGGCCCCTAATTGACGACCAGGGGTCCCCTAACTAACAACCAGGGGGCCCTGGAGCCCCTAACTGAAAACCAGGGGGCCCCAAACTGACGACCAGGGGGCCCCTGGGCCTCTAACTAACAACCAGGGCCTTGGGGTCCTTAACCGACAACCAGAGAGCAGGTGGCCCCGGGGCTCCTAACTAATAACCAGGGGGCCCCTAACTCCCTAGGGCCACTAACTGACAACCTGGGGCCCCGGGGCCCCTAAACAACAACCAGGGGGCCCTAGGACTCTTAACTAACGATCGGGGGGGCCTGGGCCCCTAACTGACAACCAGGGGGCCTCGGGGCCTCTAACTGACCACCAGAGAGCTCCGGGGCCCCTAACTGACAACCAGGGGGCCCCGAAACCTCTAACTGACAACCAGGGAGCCCCAGGACCCCAAATTAACAACCAGGGAGCCCTGGAGACTTTAACCGACAACCAGGGGGCCCAGGGATCCTAACTGACAACCAGGGGGCCCCAGGGCCCTGACTGACGACCAAGGGTCCCGCACCACGGGCCCCTTAATTCAAATTTTTTACAATTTATATGCAAAACCTGTGACAAATCTAAGAGTTTTATCCTAAAATTTGCAATCCCAGGCCCTCGTTTAACGTTATTATGGACTTAATGCTATAACACAGGCGGTAATGCAAACCCCCAATTGAAATACTACCAATGATAAACATAATGAGAGCATAGCCAGTATGTTGTCCTTGTCCGGAATTGCAGTTTCTTTAATGTAGGATTTACGCGTACAAAAGTAATTAATAATTATGACGACCACGTGTCCATGTCATAATAATGTCATGCAATTCTTGGAGGTTTTAAAAAACTGTCATGTGACTTGACTCGAGTCCTCCAGGTTTTGGAAAAAAGTTATTTTAATTTTGCTTTGAATGTTTTTTTTTTATGAAAGAACTTAAGGGCGCGGTCTTATCTCAAAATCATAAGCGTAGCCATGGGGGTGGCCCAGGAGGCCCGGACCCCCTCAATCGAAATGCCACCAATGACAAAAATTTGACGAAAAAGCCTTGTTTCTTCATTTTCAGTTTCTTTTAGCATTATCTGGTACAACAGTACACGCGTATAACAGTAATTAACCATAAATTATATGACGACCAGCGGGCCAGGCGCACCCCCTTAATTCAATTTTTCCAACCAATTTAAACACATAACCAGGGTGAAATCAAAGGTTTTTGTCCTAAAAGTTGCTACCTCAGGTACGCGTCTAACTTTTTATGAACGTAAAACAATAACCAGCGCCGTATTTGCCATATGGCACAGTCCCAGGTCCTGCACTCAGATAGTAGGACTTTTATTGGTCTTCACCTATATTTGGCAGGAAGATGTTGCAAAAATCCCTTACGTGCCAGGGGCCCCGCGCAATGTAATTCCGGCCCGGGAATAGCATGTTTATTAAGCGTAACTATCTATTGTACAATTTTTCAATAACGATTCACCTCCACCTCGCCAGTTTTTACGACAAAAATACTTTTGAAAAAAAGAGCCAGGGAAAATGCTTATTGAACAAATTATTGAATTTTAGTTGAGGGGGTCTGAGCCACATGGCCGTACATGTACTCCTATAACTGTTTAACTTCATGACAAAACAAAAATCTCTAAGGAAAATCTTGAGTGATTATTATTAACTGCTAAAATATTGCAGGAGGCAATGTGCCTTAGTACTTCCCCCTACATGGACCAAATCACTTACAATTAAAACTTTACACTATACTGCAAGACTTTAAACGTGTTTTGGACTTGAATTGCAAGTAAAAGGAGGATTGAACAATTAAATTTTTTTGATTGGCTTTCAAATGTTAAAAATCTAGTTCTTTCAAATTGCTTTTGAACACGTGCGAAATGCATAGGTGGGCACAAGTCCGTTAATCGTTAATCCGTTAATAACGAAGCTAACTTTTTCATTAACTCGTTAATCCGTTAAAAAGTTTTTTCATGTTAACGGACTAAATTAACTTCCGTTAAGTGCTGTTAACGGACTAAAGTAACTTCCGTTAAGTTCTGTTAACTTCCGTTAAGGTTTTTATCGTCAATATCTTGCAGCTTCGTTGTGCATTTGAACTTGTTTTTATCTTGAAATTAGATTAGACTGTAAAATGTAACTTTCAAAACACAAAAAGACCACAAGAGCAATAAATATTTCCTTACAATCAGCTCAACAGCATCAATACGTGTTCTAGAAGCGAGTGCATAAAACGAAATGTAAATTACAGGCAAAATATTAACGGATTAACGGACTTTATTAACTTCCGTTAATTAAAGCTGAAAATAACGGATTAACGTTAACGGAGGTGTAAAGTTTGTTAACGGACTAGTGGTTAACGAAGCTAACGTTTTGCATTAACTTGCCCACCAATGGCGAAATGTGATCCAATGGGATTAAAATAGCTTTTTTTTTCCGAAAACTTTTAAAAATCGTCCAGCGTCTGGGGCTTTGCCCCCAGACCCCCATAGCCACCGGCGGCTGGGGGGCTCTGCCCCCACACCCCCGTCTATGATACGTTTGAGTGCACTAGCTTACTCAACACGTCTCCTAAATTAGGCATTTGCACTTTTTAACAATTAGTTTTCGCCCTCTCCCTTTACCAAAATCCTGGTTAAGTGCCAACAGGCCACGGCTTCAGATCTTCCATTTACGATATCTTTGCCAAACAAAAAGTTCCTTTTTTGAAAATTTCTGTTGTCGTCATTGCATGTAATTTGTGGTTTGGCCCCCCGCTCCCCAATCAAAAATCCTGGCTGCGCCTATGGTCAGCAGGAAACAGCGAAGCAATCTTTCGGTCTTCGAGTCAAGTTTCTACCGGCCCACCATACACGGCGGAGGAGTCACACTTCCATCTTGAGACTGAACGTCAAGCAGGAAAGCAGTGAATCGACATCCACTTTTGCTGGCCTACCAAGCTGGCTCTTTTTGACCGAACGGGGTTGAACCAAACCTGCTGGATGAAGATGAAATTGAAATAGTAAAAACAACTATGGATGAAACGACTCAAGTCAGTGATTCGACTCGACTGGAAAAGAATTGCATTTTTTTGACGACTCGTATTCAACTCGAGTCATTTTCGTTGTTTTAGGAAATAACTCTTGCTCAACTCTAGTCACATTTATGTAAAAGACTCTACTCGAATTTTGTCCCAATGTCATATTTTAAAATTTATTCGCAATCAGGAATCAACAACAATCCGATCTTGTTTCTTAAGCTGCATTTACATGGGCGACTTTTTTGCGTGCGATTTTTTGACAAAAATGGATCTGGCAAAGTTGCATTTACTCAACGGCGGTTTTGTTCATGATAATTGGGATCTTACGGATGGAAATGATTGTCTTAAGTTGTTTTCATACCAATATTGTTATAACTAAAAACTTTAGAAGAGAATCGGTGCTGCGATGAGAAATCGCAGTGAGATCAGCTCCGATTTTGTTTTAAAAACGTTTAGAATATCACTATCAGAATAGAAACAACTTGAGACAGTTATTTTCAGCAGCAAGATAACTTTTATCACAATGAGAACCATTATTGAATATATGCAACATTGCCACATCCATTTGTATCAAAAAATGGCACGCAAAAAAGTCGCCCGTGTAAATGCGGCTTTAAGCAGAGTCCCGAGCCCTGAATAATTTTTTTGTTATTAATGGCTCAAGACTAGACTCGAGTAACTTTTTTATTAATGGCTCAAGACTAGACTCGAGTAACTTTTTTTAGTGACTCAAATTCTCTTTTTGCTTTTTTAAAAAATAACTCTAGTCACTTTTGTTCGAAAAAATCAACTAGAGCTGACGTGCCCTGTGATTTGACTCGCTTCGAGTCACTGAGAGAGAGACAAGTATCTAGCCTGCAAACAACGTTGAGAAATTTAATCTAAAAACGAATTGTAGCCACAGTCCATCGGTTTAGTTGCTACATTAAGACAACAACGTATAATGTCAACTAAATCCAATGACATCGTTTTGTGATGTTCATTGTGACATCGTACATGGTCACGTTTTAAACCCGGTTTTTGGTGCTGGTGTCAACTTGATCCTAAGTCATGCCAAAAAGTGCCAGATTAACTTTAGACCAAGGTGCCAATCAAAAGCTGATATGAACACAAATAATAATAATTGCAATTTATATCCCTCTTGAATGAGAAAACACCAACAAAATGTCGATGCATCTGACTAAGGGGCTGTAGTAACATTCGAATAACTTTACAGAAATAAAATTATTACACAACAGTGGTACTAATTCTACAGCAATAAGAGCAAAATACTGGCATCAAACACTGGCAACATCCTCAAAGGTTAAATTGAAATCATATCATATGCTTTTTAACGTTTCTTGAAAAGGGACAGAGTTTCAATTTCACGCAGAGATAGTGGCAACGAATTCCATACCTTGGGTGATGCATACGAAAACATAGATTGGGATCTAGCAAAGTTTAAGCTAGTTACCGTTTGAAGCAGCCAATTATCATCATTAAAACCACACGCAAGCTATATCTTGCCGAAACAAAACGAGATTTGATTAATGTTTTCAAATACAGTTTGTAGGAGCATAGAAACGTCGCGAATACAAAAGAACGTCGTTACTAAAAACTCGTTGATCGAGACCGCTCTTCAGAAATTTGACACTATTTTGGCATCATTCAGCAATAAGTAGAGGCATAGGCATTGGAAGCAAAACTGGACCTAAAAAGCGGGCATGTGGAAATAAAAACGTTAAATATCGCGCGACGCTTAAAACTTTCTAAGCTGGCAAAGTTATTCAGTCGAGACCTTCATGTTTTTTGAAAAAAATTATATTTGCGATTGATATCTAGATAATCTAGATAATCTAGATATCTTCAGCTAAAGACTGCAGTCAGATATTTGCGATTGATGAATTTTCGGAAAAAAATAGAAATAAAAAAGCAAAAAACAAAAAAATGACAAAAATGACAATTACATACTTAAAGGCGGTGAATCATCCAGCCAATTCCAGTGGTTTACAATAGCTAAAATTGAACTATAATTTTTGATATTTTTTGTTTTAATTTTGGGACTGCGGTTGCAAAGATATTCAAGAAATACAAAAAGATGTCCCCCCGAAAAAAGTTTTTGGAAACTCTGAGTTTTGATCTTCCCGCCAAAACCACATTAGGCCTAATGGTTTAGAGAACTGTGGTAGGCCTAATAGTTTAGTGATAGTTTATTTTCAAATAGTTTATTTCTAAATAGTTTAGGCCTAAGTAGGCCTAACTATCTCTAAACTATTAGGCCTAATAGTTTAGAGATAGTTAGGCCTAATAGTTTAATAAGATTGCAGTAGGCCTAATAGTTTAGAAAACTGAGGTTTTGGCGGGAAGATCAAAACTCAGAGTTTCCAAAAACTTTTTTCGGGGGGACATCTTTTTGTATTTCTTGAATATCTTTGCAAAGGCAGCCCCAAAATCAAAACAAAAAATATCAAAAATTGTAGTTCAATTTTAGCTATTGTAAACCACCGGAATTGGCTGGATGATTCACCGCCTTTAAGAGCGTAACAACAAAATAATTTACTGTACATTAAGTTCTAGAAAAATAAATACCAGATTTTACTTTTAGAATAGGAAGTTAAATTTCATCATGCATTTGTACTTGTATATAGACATTATAGATCAGGATCTAAAGGCCGGAAGGTCGTGTTTTCCTAAATTTTAAAAAGTATCAACTAAAATTTTTGCAACTGACTACCTTTTTGAGGTAGTGACCAAGGTTTCCCGACCCAAAAAAATAACCTTTTCTAGTATATAACCTAAAACAGATATCATTGAATTACGTAAATGAACAATATGTTGTTGTTGTGTTGTTGTGTCACCACAAAACATCATTTCGAAAAGATTGTATAAGCAAGCTATCAAACTCGTACACTATATACGAATTTCTAGACTTTAAGAATTGGACTCGGCCATGTTATAATTAACCAAGTGAGCAAACAAACTTAGGCAGAAATCTTCCAAGTGCGCTTACACAGGACTCGAAGCAACCAAAATTTGACGTCATTGACAACTTCCGCAAGGTACCAACCGTTCACAAACTTCGCGAACGGTTGCTTATAACTTTTAGACAAAATTGTTTTTCAATGGTTGAATTTTTTTGAGGAAGTGACGTAGGCGACCACTCGCGTTGACAACCTTCGTTTCGTGTTGTTTTGCGTCCACTGCAAACACACCTTTACGCTACAAGAGGTCGAGACCAAGTTCAGGTCTTCTATAGAGTATACCCAGTATATCTGCACCGCAATTCAAATTCCTGTACCATTAGTTTCTATGATATTATTTTCCCACCCACGAAAGACTAGACTAATTATAGTAGTACATTTAATGATAATCTTCTGCCTATAGTCGCTACTCATAATTAAGCTTATTAACAATTAGAAGGATTAGGTCAAACATACGTCCCGTTATTTCCGGGACAGTTTCAGTTTAAAGGCTTTTCCCAACGTCCCGATAGATCAAACAAAAGCCTCCGTCAAGCATTATTAGCTGGCAAGAACAACCCGTTCGACATCAGTGCTCTTAGAAAAATTTAACCCAAATAAGAAATCTAATTTGAGAGGTTGAATGAGCTGCAGTCTTCCTACCTACAGCAATTTGGTTCTTAGAAGTGATTTAAAAACTTGCGAAATTTATCCAAACTGCGTTAAAAAGGCTATTTTTCCGAGAAATTACAAAAATCGCTAAACTCGCAACTGAGAAATTTTCGAAGTTGCCCAGAAGTGCTCATGCGTCACGGTCGGAATTTACTAATCCCTTGTAGAAAACTCTGGTGCAACTTACAGTACAAGGTATAGCCTTGGCGCTTAATCGAGATAAAATTGATCAAGTTCACAAACGAACAGTAAGTGGTAAAAAAACTAAATAAAAAAAATCAACATTCCAATTTACAAAAAAAAAAAATTATGTTTTAAACTTATTACATTTTTGCAATGCACTACAGTGTACTGACAATTAGAGGCATTAAACAACTTTTTCGAGCGAAATAAAGGAAGCAAAGAAAAGCTATTACGCTGGGCGTCTCGAACTGCAGTTGTCCCCCTAGAATTGGTTGTTTGTAAAAACTGCAGTTGTCCCCCTAGAATTGGTTGTTTGTAAACGCTTACTTGGTTAGTTTTATTTTTCCTGCATTGTTTCTTTGCTCGGTAATCCAACCCGGAATATAAACCTTGTAATAAAATAGCATCAGGAGCAAAACCCCGGCACCAAGCAGAGTGAAATTTCTCATACGCATACCGGTACGTCCTTTGCTAGCCTTGAAGCAGCACTACGAATTAACAAAACGCAAATGGCTAGTTAGGTTGGTGAAACCGATGTCTAAAAAAAGTAAATTAAGTAATAATAAAATCACTGTTGCAAAAACATTTGCATTTCTTAAAAACAATGAAAAGTATTTACACATAAACCGAATGTTTTGGATTACGGTACATCATGTTATTCTTCATCAGGATCCAAAAAAGTATGTTGTCACTGGCGCAACCAGAGGCGCTAATAAGGGGCTTAAGTCTCCTCACCCTCATTCAAGTCGCTTTGAACATTTAACCCAAAAATAAAGCGTTTAAAACGTGTTTAGAACTTGACCTGTAAGTAAGGGGGAGGGGCTAAAGAGCCTGCGCTATTTAATTTTTTTCAGAATGGCTTCCAAATGGCTTTAAAAACGTACGAAATGGGATCTAAACGGCGCTAAAATGGCTATATTTTCCGAAAAATTACAAAAATTGCTTAGCGGCTGGGAGCTTTGTCCTCAGAATGATCCCCATAGCTTTTGGCGGCTTTTTTCTGACCCCATTGTTTCTGGAGGCTTAGGGCTCCGCCCCCAGACCCTCTTGTTTGATAGGCAGGAGTTGCACAAGTTTTCGCATCACCCAGCAAAAATGAGACATCTTTTAAACAAAAATATTTTAAGTTTTGATTCAAGCCCTTAGCGAAATCCTGGTAGTGCGTCTAATTGCAGAAGCAGTGTTTTTTTAAGGCGATTTGAGAAACCAAAACGGTCTCTCTAAATTGTCCTGCACAAAGCTAAGTACTCTCTCGAACAGTAGGAAAAAATATTTTTAAACTAACTGTCAAAGTTGTGTTTTACTTTATAAAATCCCGGCGTGCCAGTGTAAAGGAAATCATCACAATGCGACTTTTGAAATCGTCACAAACCACTTTTGTAAAAGTGAATTGTTACTATTTCACTTCTTGTTTCTTTCTTCTTTCTTCATTGCCCGCTTTTCCCGGAGAGTTGCGGGGGCAGCAGCTCGAGATTAAGCCGCCACACTTTACGGTCTTCCATCACCTCCATCATTTCGCTTGGGTGAAGTCCCGAGCGATTCAATCCAAGATCCTCCATGCAATTGGTCGATGTAGTTCTTGGTCGTCCAACTGGTCTTCTCCCATTTCCTTTGGCAAGTAAAACTTGTTTGGAGAGTCTTTCCTGAGGTATTCTGCTTACTTGGCCAAACCATCTAAGCTGAGATCTTTCAATTTGGAGAATTTCTAATCTCAGAGCTATGCACCTTGTTGAATAGTGTAACTCCTTCGATTATTGGTAAAAACCTTTTTTCGGAAGCTTGCACACGTGATCGCACTCTTTCGGTCATTACCCGAGATTCATGACCATAAGTGAGAATGGGGACAAAACTGTTTTCAAAACTGAAAGCTTTGCTTTTTTCGACAATTCTCGTTTCATGACAACCGAGTAGTGCAAAGATCGCATTACTACACTAGCCTTGCCTATTCGGGTATCTACTTCTTCGTCTTGCCTTCCGTCACTCGTGAATGTAACCCCAAGATACTTGAACCCACTTCAGTGTCGCTCCATTCACTTACAATACGCACTGATCAGGGTTTCTTCAAAGATGAAGTGCCTAAGTTTTGTTCGTGCTTGTTTTCATTCCGGCGGTGTCACATACATCTGCAAAGCTATTCAATGCGCGCTGGAGGCCAGATTCTGTGGAAGAAAGCAGAACCAAATCATCAGCGAATAGCAGACGACTGATTTTGCTATTTCCAACCGTGGCACACTCATCACATTGGCTGCTTACGTCAATCAAATTCATGTAAACAATGAAAAGAAGAGGTGACAAAACGCACCCTTGCCGGAGTCACAACGCCCACGTGGAACGGCTTTGATTGCTTGCCATTTACCCGAACACAAACCTCCGGTCGTCAGTAAAAAGATTTAATGGCGCGTAACCACTGACCATCAACGCCATACTCCTGCAAAACCTTCCAAAGTTTATCCCTAGGAACTCGGTCAAATGCTTTTTCAAGATCGACAAAGCATGCTGCAGAAAGATTTATGCCATACTCCCAAGATTTCTTGAAGATTTGCTTCAGGGTGAAGATTTGGTGCGTGGCGTTGCAACCCGAACAAAAACCGCACCGGCCATTCTCCAGTTTTGATTCCACTATTTCTCGGTATTTCCTTTCAAGGCATTTGGCATATACTTTCCCTGGCAAACTCAGGAGTGATATCCAGAGGTGAGTCGAGAACACAAGGCTCGAGGCCACGGCCAAGGACACAAAAAAATCTGAGACCAAGACCAAGGATAGCCCTTCCACAATCAGACCCTCTCGAGGCCAAGGACAGGAATGCTCGAGGCCAAAACCAAGGACTAAGGACACAGGCGTAAGTGTTCTTCAAAAAAAAGGACTTCAAAAAATTTTTCAGGCGTTCTCAAAAAAAAGATGTTCAAAAATTTTTTTCAGGTGATCTACAAGATTTTAACAATTCAAAATATAGTGCTGTCCTCTAGCCGAGGACAGGGCAAGTTTCGAGAACTTGAGGCTTCGAGGCCAAGGACTTCAAAATGTGTCCTCGAGGACGTTTTCGAGGCCAAGGCAGAGTTGAAAGTCGGGCCGGGCTTTTCGGGTCGGGTTCGGGCCTAAAGTTGACAAAAATTTTGGGCTTAATTCGGGCCTGAGACGTGCTTTTTGTTTTAGGTGCACAAAAATAACTTGGCAAATCAAAATAACTTGGCAAAGTTGCTAAATTTTTCAGACCTAACTTAACTTTCGGATTTTTTCGGGCATGATTTGGGCTTCAAATTAATTTTGGGGTTCGTGCCGGGTTCGGGCTTGTATTTTCGGGTTCGGGCATGAACTAGTCGGCCCGTTTACAACTCTGGGCCAAGGACGTCCTCGAGGACTCCACCTCTGGTGTTATCCGCCTGTAGTTCGTATATTGCTTGCGATCTCTTTTCTTGAATATCGGAATAATCACACCTGAATATCGAAATAAGAAACTTGGGTATTCTGCATCTTTAGAAAAAAAATTGCATGTAGCATGAGTGGCTGCAGAGTAATGGCTATTTTTATGATTTTTGTCACGTTGCCACGGAAACGCGCTTGGAGGAGACGCAAAATAAAAATTTAATTAAAAAATTTTGGTGGTAAATTAAATTGGTAGTTGAACCAGAACTTATGGAAGAGTTCCTAAGAAATTGAAGAAAGTCACCAAAATTTGGTACAGCCTAGGCAACAGTAGCGTAGCTAGGGGGGGCTATAGCCCCCTTCCCCCCCATTGGCCTGTCAAACAAAATGCAGAATCAGAAAAATACCACGTTTTTAGCTCTTCTGAGACTGTTTTTTGAGTTAGAATTGACTAAAAAGTGATTTAAAGCATCTATTGAAACATATATTCAGGGGGGGGGGGCTAATTTGTCAAAAATTAAAGTCACAAATGAATAAAACTTTTAAAAATGCCAAAAATAAACAATCAAATTTGATCGCTAGCGTAAAAACGCCAAACATAGTTTTTTTCAACAAATATATTATAAACTCAGGAATAAGGGGGGGGGGGGGGGGGGGGGCTATTCAGTGTTAGTTAATGACCAATCACTTCTCTCGAATATCTTTTCATTACCCCCCCCCCCCCCCCCCCCCAATTATTTTTCTTTATAAAATATAGACGAAATAGATTACTCCGTGTGACTTTTTATTGAATAATAGGATTTTATGATTTACCAGCATGTAAACAAGAGAACTGCAATGTTACCATTAGCCATTTCCCACATAGCCCATTTATGCAACCAGTTGAATCATGTTGCGCTTCCAATTTCTATGCAACGTTTTAAAACAATTATTTATTTATTAAAATAGCTCTAAAATTAAGTTATTTTTCCAAAAAAATGCAAAATTTTCGGGCGCTTTGGGCTCCGCCCCCAGACCCCCAAAACAGCACCCCCCCCCCAATGCGAATTTCTGGCTGCACGCCTGCTAGGCGACACGCATGCAATTTTTTAATTGCATTCAACGGCTCAAGAGATCGCTATGTTTCGATATTACGAACAAAATTAAATAGGTTTAAAAACTTTGATTGGCGCATTTTTTGCCGCAAAAGTTCTTTTGTACGTCTAGTTTCTTGTCTTCGTAAAATATAGTCTCTATTTTGATTTTAGATTTGTAACAGTAAATTAGATTAAAACAGGCTACAAGTTATGTACCAAACCATGCAATTTGCCTAGTGTTGCCATTTGTTTTATGTAATTTAGTCATAGGTGTGCAAGTTAATGCAAAACGTTAGCTTCGTTAACCACTAGTCCGTTAACAATCTTCACACCTCCGTTAACGTTAATCCGTTATTTTCAGCTTTAATTAACGGAACTTAATGAAGTTCGTTAATCCGTTAACATTTTGCGTGTAATATACATTTCTTTTTATGCACTCGCTTTTAGAACACGTATTGACGCGGTTGAGCTGATTGCAGGGAAATATTTATTGTTATGGTGGTCTTTGGGTGTTTTGGAAGTTACATTTAACAGTCTAATCTAATTTCAAGATAAAAACAAGTTCAAATGCACAACGAAGCTGCGATCGAAAAATCTTTGGAAATTGTGAACTGCGATAATTAATAGACATACGAGGCTATGGGGATGCAGTTTATTATTTGTGTAAAAAAAAAACTCCTTTCTTCGCTTTCTTCTATAAAACTCGTGCTAATATGCAACAAGTGTTACCAGTGCAAACTGGTTTGTACCGGTCCGATGAATGAATGGTGCAAGATATTAACAATAAAAACCTTAACGGAAGTTAACAGAACTTAACGGAAGTTACTTTAGTCCGTTAGCAGAACTTAACGGAAGTTAATTTAGTATGTTAACGTGAAAAAACTTTTTAACGGATTAACGAGTTATTGAAAAAGTTAGCTTCGCTATTAACGGATTAACGATTAACGGACTTGTGCCCACCTATGAATTTAGTGATACGCTAAAACCGAATAATTAACTCAGCAGCGAAACCAATCCGTGCTAGCTGGTAGGTATTAGTATTTGGTGAGTAGGCCTAAGTCAGAGTAAGTTTTTGATATGGTACTGATCGCACTATTTAGGCTATATGTTGAGCAATAAAAGTGCCAAGATAGCAAGCCCATCTGGGCCCCACGTGTGTTTTGAACTGGGCTACTAGGCGATTGGTTTACGAGTGAGCTAAGCACGCTAATTTAACTAGGCCCCTACAAGGCAATCTTACGTAAAACTTTTTTCAATTAGTTTTACTGCTATGCGTTTATTTTTAATGGTTATGATGTAAATTTTCTTAAAAAAGCGCTTAGAATACATATTGTTATTATTTTTAGTAAGTTTTGTGACTGGGTTGTCGCTGGGTTGCCCACTTCAATTTTGTATTTGGGCAACCGAGTTGCTACCCATGCATTATTATATTATGCAGCCCATTGAGCACTTATAGCGTTTACTTTGGAGCGCTTTTTGTATTTAAGTTTGCTGTATCTAAAATTTTCAAAGTTGAAGTTTTTTTTCTTTTTTTGAAAGCATTTTGATCGCTTACTTTGGATGAAACTGTTAGAGTTGCCTACTTACAATGTTTTCGGAAGCACAAATTTTACAATTGCCAATAAATCAGGCACAGTGTTACAGATACGAGCCTAATTTGCTTGAGTAAGCCTATTACTAGTAATGAAGCTAAGCTTGAAAAACGTTTCCAGCTTCAAAGGGTGTGTTATTGGTGGAAAAATTGTACTAATGAAAGTCGATTATGCTAACATTATAAAAAAAAAACCTGCAAATATTGAAAAAAAATTAACATTTTGAAATGGTCACGTTGCCGCGGGTAAAAAAAAAAAAAAAGCAAAATTTACCAAAAGTGCCAAAGTTATAGAAAAGTATGTCACTAAATAAAGTGAATTACGAGTAGGCCTAGTTAAGTGAGAAATTACTTCCAACTCTTGCTAAAAAATGTTATGCGTTTATATTTTGATTGTGTTTAAATAAGTGATATGGATAGGATACTAAATACTAGCCTATTTTAGAAAAGCCTACAATCTGACAGTGGTACTGGACCTAGCAGTTTGGTAGTAGGATTTAGATCAGCCATTAAGATTGTGCAATACAATTGACTAGCCTATGCTGTTCTAGCATATTAGCGAACTTACCACGGACTAACAATGAAATCAGTAGGCCTAACTGCTATAGCTTACTGCCGGTTACTGGTAGCCAGAGGTGGGCAGTATTGTGATGCAATTATCAGCAATAGCCTACTCGCGGTTAGTAATCCCATTCGAAATTTGTGAAACTCGTGGAATGAAGACCTTTTTTTTCTCTTTAGAGATCAAGTCGCAGAGCTAAGAGTTTGCCGAAATTCTTGAAGCAAATCTTATACGTCTGTATCGGCACGCTCTTCCCACTTTATTTGACACGCTACAGTAACACTAAACTTGTGTCAGATAGTGAGTTTTAGGTTGGTGCAAAAATCTAGCGCAGCGTAGATCAGGGTTGGAAATATCGATTAGTAATCAATAATCGGTACTACATTCTTTGCATTTCTGTTATCGATTATCGCAGATGCTTTGCTTTCAATTTTTTCTATCGATTATCGACTTTTCTATGCTTTTTGCTTACATGTTGTCGATTGGTAGAATCTTCAAACTTTACTTTTGTTCTTATTGAGTCTGCCTAAGCTTACATTGTTTCGTTTCTCTTATACTATATTGCTTTTTTTAATCATCCAAAAAGAGTATTTTCAGCCTATATCCTTTATAGTACGATAATGATTGTTTTTCCACTCACAAGTTTCATTTAATGGTCAATACAGCAAAAATTTTAGTGCATCCTAACAGGCGCGTAGCCAGGATTTGGAAAAGGGGGGGGGCTATTTTGAAAGAGTGAGAAGTGTGCAAACGACCTTGACTCGAATTTTCATTGATCTTGAATCAGTTTCAGACGGATTGTCCGATAATTGCGACGAAATGTTTTGGAAAGCTCGGAAATTCAAAGGTTTTTTGCGCCCGAACTTAGGTGATCTCCAAAAAAAAAAAAAAAAAGGTCTTCGCCAAAATTCAGAGTGATTTTTCGGCCGAAATCCGAAATTCAAAGTTTTTTTCCGCCCAAAATTAGGTGATCTCCTAAAAAAAAAAAAAAAAAAAAAGGTCTTCACCAAAATTGACACTGATATTTCGTCCAATTTCGCGAATTCAGACGTTTGAGGGGGGGCTGTTTTCGAATGGGGTGGGCTATTTTCCATTTTTCACATAAAATCGGCCTCAAAAGCACAAAAAACATGCGATTTTGCATACTTCACAAGCCAATGGGGGGGGCTTGAGCCCCCCCCGCCCCCCCCTGGCTACGCTACTGCATCCTAATGAAAAATAGAATGAAAATTTTTGTTTGCATTTCGGCATCGATTACTAATCTTTGCTTTTTGTTTCTGATATTTTTGCTTTTTTTTCTTTGGTCTTTGCTTTTTGTTTCTATTATCGACTATCGACAATTCTTCGCTTTTTGTGTGATTTATCGATATCGATTCGTCTTTGCTTTTAAACAGCATCGACTTCCAACCCTGGTGTAGGTGAACTTTCCAACCTGGGATGGGGTTAAGATATTGTTGTTGTTTTTTAAGCAAACATAAAGTAACCGGTGTTCTCTCTAACTTTTTGGCTAATCAGCAAGTGTACAAATTTTCTCAAAATAATTGTGCCCAAAGCTGTACCATTACAGTTTACACCTGTACACTTATGTTCTCTCAATTTTGTACCAATCTGGTAGCCTATTAAGATAGATTTGAAACCATATTTCGTCTTGTTGGTCGACTTTTCTGAATCTACCGACTGTATCATGCTGCCAAAAACTATTTGCTCTTGATTCAAGAAATTGCTAATTCACAAACAAAAATCAGCAGAGCAGGAACACTGAAAATAAAACAATAACTTTGTCAAAAAATCAAACCAGATTTAATACTTAATTACTAAATTTTTTGTGGTGCTATAATTTGGTGTATACAGTAATCTATTTAATGGAATACCAGACTGTCAGAATGTACAATAGGGTAGTTCAAAAATACACTTTTGTTTCAAAATCAAGAGGGGATCCCCAAAATTTGTTCAAATTCGTGAAATAACGCCGCACAAAAAATTTCAGCTCGATCGGTTAAGAATTGGCCGTGCGAATCCACTCTTAAGTTTTAGGGGTATTGACGGCTTTTTGGGGGGACAAAATAACATAAGCTATAATAACTTTGATCCATACATCGCATAATTGCGTTTGATCACTTAAAATTTGCAGAATAACCGCAGCTTTCCGTTTATAACGAAATTATTTTTGTGTTGTAATACAAACCGAATTTAATAATAAGCTATAGACAGCATACAGAGCCTTATAGGCACAATCAAACTTTTGATTAACAGCCTAAGTAAGACATACTGTTTCGGAATCGACATTCGTCTTTTATTGCTCTTCAGTATAGCTAGGATTACAGGTATGAACATAAGCGTAGAAATTTTAGCCAAAATAAGGAAATCTTAACTGAAAAATCTTTACCCAATGAAACTAAAGCAATAATAAATCTGTACCGAATGAAACTATATGTTACAAATCAAATCTTTACAGACTGTTCTCGATTGATGGCTGTGCCCAAGGCGGAATGCCTAGGTCTTCACTGTCTGGTCCTTGCGCTCAAGAGGCTAACAAAGGAGATTCAAAACAAACTTGTTTTAATAAAAAGGCAAAATAAACAGGACCAGTCCAGCAAAAATTTATCGAAGATTACCCGGCTGGGCGATAAACACTTTAAACTGAAAGAGCAAATTTAACAGCATAAAATAAAAAACCTCTTGACGCTACTGTCCAAAAATAAAACTGATTTAACCACCGTGCTAGAATTAAAACGTTGCTACAAAAAGGTGATCAAGCAAACGCAAACGGCGCGTCTTTCAAGCAACTTTGCAAAGTTTCTACCGAGCGAATTATGAAAGACGCGCAACTTAAAAGTAATATGCAAATAAGGTAAATGGACGTGTTAACGACAGAACATAAAAACGTTGGTTCGAATCCAACTATAAACCATCGTGCTGTAACGTAAGCGGCCCCTTTGAAATCTTATCCATGGGTAAGTTACAAACAAAAAACACATAGTGAAAGCACAGATCGCGCTTCGACTTAAAACCTTACTAAATGAGTAAATGAAGTAAACAAATTATGAAGGGGACTTATAAATCGTGAGTAGCATCACAAAATTATGACATCAGAAGAACGTAAACAAACAGTGCAACAGTAGGGCAGAGGGCAAACTTTTAAACAATAAAATGTTTATGATTAGAGTTAGGGGTTCACAGTATAATATAGCCTATCACGATCACGAATAAATTGCAGTTTCACAAAAAACGACGTTAAATTCAAAATCACAATTCGGATATCACGATAAAATCACAAATAAAGTTCACAAATGAAATGGTTAAACAGACAGGAGCTATTTTGGCCAGATCACGAAGAACATATTCAATCTCACAGTTGCCTGCTGTAGAGCAGTTTTTCAAAACGACCACAGTTGTCCTACGAACTATTTTTTCCTTTACGCAACTGTGGATGCAGGTTATGAATGCGTCCCAATCTATACACTCCTTTTGAGGCAATGTCTTCGGCATCCCCTACAAGGACTAACTGTCCAGGTACAAGGTTTGTTTGAAGTGTACGCCATTTGTTACGGCCCTGGAGACTGGGTAAATATGATTTCATCCAGAGAAGCCAAAAACGGTGGGCTAGCGTGGAGTTATACAAGTAATCGTTGCGAAGGTCCCCCTGATCGTGCAACCCACAAAGAGGAGTGTTAGGGGCCAAATGCTGTCCCAAAAAGGACGAAGGTGTAATGGGGCACAAATCGTTGGGCTGATCGCTAAGTGTTGCTAGGGGGCGGTCGTTCACAATTCTTACGGCATCGATGAAAAAAGTCTTTAACTAAATTAGAGAAGGTTTACGGCGAGTCTGTTCCATAACCCGACCCAACGCAGTTTTAAACAGTTTTACCATGCTTTCCCAACTACCACCCAGGCTAGGAGCATACGGAGGAATGTTAATCCAATTATATATTTAACTTACGCAACGAGTAAACAAATTCAGAAGACCAACATTTTTGGCAACTTATCAGATGCGGCACGGAACGTCGAAGCGTTGTCCGAATAAAAAGTGTCCACTGCCCCGCGCAAATTAACAAAAGCGGGTGAAAGCAAGGAGAAAGCTGTTTAGGTCCAGGCTTGTCACCAGTTCTACGTGCAAGCAACGTGTACAAAGACACGTAAACAGCAAGCCCCAGGCTTTGCAATCACTGCGATTCTGTCGAAAAATATAAGGGCCTAAGTAGTCAAGTCCGGTAAAATTAAAAGGTTTGTTGCAAACAGTAACTCGGCATGATGGCAAATCTGCCATTAATTGACAAACAGTTTAGCTTTTAACTAGGCACATTTTGCGCAATTCGCGATGTAAAATTTTACACTGAAAATGCCATGAATAATCCAAAAACGTTCGCGGGTTTTCATTAACGTATATGCCGGACCACCATGTCCAGCCTACTCATGCTTATATTGCACAATAAGTCCAATCAAAGGATGCCTTCCAGGTAAAATCAAAGGGTGGTTAGAATCAAGTGGCAAGTCTGCATTTTCGAGCCTGCCTTCAATACGCAAACAATTATCCAAATCCACGCAAGGGCGCAAATTACGCAAAGTTTTTAATTCATTTAAGCGGCATTTAGAATCAGGATCATTAGTTTTGCTGCCTAAACGTTTAAGAATAGATTCAAATTCATCAGGTGATTCTTTACTTAAAAGTTCAATAGCGGCCCCAAACCGCTGAGATTGAACATACTTAACAATATTAACAAACGCCTTATCCAAGTAACCAGCATTCAGAACAGGTTTTTGAAAAGCAACTCCTTTCGCCTTCGCGACGACAAACTCCGAAAATGCAGCCAGATATGCACAGCGCTTCTTTAGCGTATATAGACTTGGAGAAGCTTTAATGAGCCTATCCAAAGCTGCGTCGCCAGAAGACAAATCTACGCTGCTTGCCAGAGTTCTGCGCACGACCACTGAGTGCTCAGAAGGCCTGGCACCCACCTGCTCCTGCAAAAGAAAGGAGGGTCCTTTTAACCACAAATCAAGTGAACTAGGCTGTTTACAGCTCAGCGCGCGAGTGCCCACGTCTGCAGGGTTTAAAATCGTGTTAACGTAGCGCCAACAGCTGGATGACACCACAAGAAGAATCCTGTCGACACGTCGTTTAACAAAGCGAGCAAGTGACAGGTTTGGGTTCACAATCCATTTAAGAACTACCTGCGAATCGGTCCAACAAAAGATTTTACAGTTAAGATCGTGTAAAGCTTTTGAAGTTTGAAGTATCAATTCACTTAACATCTTAGCCGCTTCCAACTCTGCGAGATATAACCCACCCTTTTTGATGAGTGATAACTAACTTAGATTTTCCAATCACAAAACTGACTTGTGCTTTACCAGCACTAACGCCACGCAAATAGATTGCGCAAAAAAACGCACAGAGTCCGAAGCATCACAGAATCCATGCAGTTGATATTCTTCGTCATTTCTGAGCTCAATGTGTTCCTAAAGGAAGTTGCGAGGAATGCAAAATTCATTTAGTATATTCGAAGTTTCAAGTCTCTTTTTCCAATCTTTTTTAACTTCATCCGATACAGCGTCGTCCCAGTCCACTCCAGACGCAGCGACTTTTTGCAAAATCAACTTTCCCCCCAGAAGCAGCGGCGCCACTATACCCAAAGGGTCAAATTGACTTGCAAGCTGACTCGCAATCTCGCGTCTCGTGGCTGCCTCGACAAACATGCGGCCACTTATCTTCAGCGTGTCACTTTCTGGGTCCCAGGAAAGGCCCAGCGCTGTAGAGTGCGGCAAAGGCTGCGACCCCATGTCAATCCTGCCAACTGAAGGGGCATGATCGCATTGGGGAACCTGACGCAAGACAGACTTAGCGTGGCCATTGGTCATCCACTTTCGTAACTTGAATCCCCTGCTTTCAAAGAGCTCAATCCCTTCTCTAGCAAAGGTCTCCGCATCTGATAAAGTGTCGCCAGCAAACAGCAAGTCATCCATACATCTGTTTTGAGTGATTGCATTTAAGGTCACCATACTTGCATGCGTGAGGTTGTCAGCCACCAGCCGATTGAGCGCCATGAGTGCTACATAAGGGCTCGAGTTTATTCCCCACACGTGCCGAGTAAAGCGAAAGATTTGAATTTCACCACTGTCCATGTTATTATCCTTAAACCAAATAATATGGAACCAATCTTGTTGATCCCGAGGAAGCTTAATTTGAAAGAAGCACTTACTCACATCGGCTACGCAAGCGTATTTTCCGATGCGAAAGCGCATCAACACATCGACCAAGCCATTTAAAAGGTTTTCACCGGCTAAAACTGCCGGATCTAATGACTCGCCTCCAGCCGTAGCAGCGCCATCATAGACAACTCTAGGCTTAGCCGTCTTAGTAATAAAAAATGGTAAGTACCATTTTTTGTCAGAATCGTTTTCATTTTCATCTGCAGGCACAATCCAATCATGCTTCAGTAATTCAGCAAACGTATCTGTCAAAAGTCTCTTTTAACTGCGAGTTTTTTGCAGCAGTACGACGCATCGACAATGTTCGCTTTAACGCAATATCGTAATTATTAGGAAGTTTCTTAAGAACATCAGGTTTAAACGGAACCGGCATTTCATACCGACCGTCTACAACGCGAATAAATGGTTCAAACAAGCTGCAGGTAAGCTCATCGTTTTTTGATGGCAATACCTCTTCATCAAGCAGCTTGTATTCGCGTAAAGCATTATTAACCGTGAGAAGTTCTTGTTGCAACTTATTACAAAGTCCGCAGTCTGGGTCAGTAGAAATCGTCTCGACTCGCAACGCTCTCACAGATTTAGAGCTTCCTTGAACTCTACCTCCGCTAGCGATCGGTCCAAGTCGTGTGATCACCAGGTTGGGTTCATTCGAGTTCGAACCCTCAAGCTCTTTCAAAACAGTAATTAGTGCTTTATCAGACTGCTCGATCAAAATGTCCACGCACTTACGTTCGGGTATGACGGGAATTTCCACTCCATGGAAATGTTTCAACTTACTCGTATCCACTGCATGTGGAAGAGTACTTTTACCGTCAGAAAAGGCTGGCACCACAAGGGCACCAGTAAGTCAAGGTTATCACCAAAATTGGGTTATTTTGATTGTCGAATTTGAAAGTTTAGCAATACAGAATGACTAGAGTGTAATCCAAGTTCACTAAATTATTGTTTTATTTAATTATGTTGCGGCAATTCAAGAAACAAAGTACGAGCACTAGAAAAAGAAATGAAATTGCGTATGAAGAGTGGTTGATTGGGGCTCGTAATCTAACTAGTTGCAGGACTCTTCGTGCCAGATGGGAAAATAATACCGATTTGCAGTTTTTTTAATTCTGATCGTGCAGTATTATTTATGTTTGATTTTTGTTTGCAATAAACTGCTGTAAGAAAAACTAGTTAAACTGCATTAAAAGCGCTATGGGCAAACCAATCAGCTAATTTCTGAGCTATCTAACGCCTATTGACATGCTATGAGCGCTACTTTGTTTTTCTGGACTGACAATTACTGCATACACTTGCGCAACGTGCGTAAGTGCATCAGGGGGAGCCCAGAAACGCAAAGCAGTGCTCAAAGATTGTTGATGGGCAGCCATTGGGCTTAAGGTGGAATCTGGTTGGGCTGCCCAACTGGGCAGCATAGAGTTTCATTCAGTAAAGATTTAATTTAATAGCTTTAGTTTCATTGGGTAAAGATTTTTCAGTTATTTTGGCTAAAATTGACTGATTGATTGGTAAAGATTTATGTATTGTAAACATAATCGGTAAAGATTTGTTCATTGATCGATAAATTGGTAAACATGTATGTTATGAAGATTTTTATCACTGGTGATATTTGCCTTTTTGGCCTTGCTAGCGTACTGATGAGCCCCGAGATTGGGCGAAACAGCAGTCTAAGGCATGCTATTGAAAATTATTTTGAACTGAACTTTGATAATAATTATCTCTTGTAATATTGTGATTACTTAACATTTAAAAAAAAAAATTGTGTTATGATCTGGTTAACTCTATATATGGACGGAATCTTTTTTTTTTTAAATTGCTTGTTGACTTTTTTGTGTGTTGTTGTGCCCCAAATAACGAAAAATCATCTTGTTGGAAAAAAAATTTAAATGCTTCGGTTTTTTTTTAACGTCACAGATCTGTTACATTCGTTCATTTCATGAAACTACCTTCATCTTTCTAAGTTTAGGGAAACCAAACAAAATGCGATTTTACAGATACATGTTACAGTCCATGTATTTCAGAATAGAAATAACAGAACAAGACTCATTTTGAGGAAGTTTAGTTGCCATGTTTTTTCTAGAAAACAGTTAGGGCTGGTTAACAAATGTTTACTATTCATATTTCAATTGACCTAGAAGAGAGCCAAAGCAATTGAAAGACTCGGGCTCCTAGTCTGGTAAAGCCAAACATAGCCTACTTTAAACTTACGTAGCACACCCATCCTGCTTAACTGCAAGAGTTAAAAATAACAGTGTAGATCTTCCCTACCAGCTGGAACAGCAGTAAATTTTTTTCGGCCATAAAACCGCCTTATATTCATTATTAGAAAAATGTCTACTAATCCTTTGCAACTGTAGAATATAATATGTAAAATTAGCGAGACATAATGCTTGCATATCAAACCACATCTTGCTAGGCTAATCTAAAAAAACACCTTTTTGCTTGTTTGGTAACTTCTCTGTTTTTGCATGATTGCACATCCAAGCGGTGTTTTTCCCCATCAAGCAGCCACCACACAAAATGAGGAAACTTTCGAATTTGATGATAATATTTCGGACTTTTTATATCAATCACTGAAACCAACCATTAAGAGTTGCGAAACCTACGACCTTAGTAGACTAACACAGGCGCGTAGCCAGGATTTGGAAAAGGGGGGGGGCTATTTTGAAAGAGTGAGAAGTGTGCAAACGACGTTGACTCGAATTTTCATTGACCTTGAATCAGTTTCAGATGGTTTGTCCGAAATTTGAGACGAAATGTCTCGGAAAGATCGGAAATACAAAGGTTTTTTCCGCCCAAAATTAGGTGATCTCCAAAAAAAAAAAAAAAAAAAGGTCTTCGCCAAAATTCAGAGTGATTTTTCGGCCGAAATCCAAAATTCAAACGTTTTTTCCGCCCAAAATTAGGTGATCTCCAAAAAAAAAAGGTCTTCGCCAAAATTCAGGGCTATTTTTCTCCCAATTTCGCAAGTTCAAACGTTTGAGGGGGGGCTCTTTTCGTATGGGGGGGGGCTATTTTCCATTTTTCACAGAAAATCAGCCTCAAAAGCACAAAAAACATGCGTTTTTGTATACTTCACAAGCCAATGGGCTCGAGCCCCCCCCGCCCCCCCCTGGCTACGCTACTGGACTAACATATGACTTCAATAGTAAACGCTCGTTCCTGCTCTTACACATTAACATGTCATCCTTACAAGCTCATATAGATGAACTGAACGACCTTCTTTTGTTATCTCAGAAACCCGTATTAATATTAACCCTCAAATTAATATAATATTCCAGGATATGTTTTTCTTCATTTTCCCTCACCCACTAAAGCCGGTGGAGTTGGTGCGTATGTTTTGAAATCTTTAAAATTCATAGAAAATGATAGTTTAAGACTTCAAGTTAGAGGTTGTGAAGACCTTTGGCTCGAGGTTGATTTTCCCAACGCAAAACGCAAATTTGTATTTTCAGTTATTTACTAACATCCTGGTAATAATACAAACGCATTAATTGAAGCTCTTGATGATAACATGCGAAAGCAACATAAAAAAAGAGCCAGGGTGATAATCATGGGGGACATCGATATAGACCTAAGTTTAAATCATCATTCCCTCTCCCAAAATGATTACTTGAATACAATAAAAAGCAATGGTTTCTCCAGTTTAATTACAAATCCTACTCGTGTTACTACAACGTCGCAAACCATTATTGATCACATCTTAACCAATGTTCATGACTCGGTTTTGACGCCCGGAGTCTTCTATTACAAATTAGCAGACCATTACCCAATTTTCTGCAAAGTTTCGACTTCCGTCGGCCATACGACTAAAAATGACGACTCTTACATGCAGAGGTGGGCAGTACCGCGGTACTTTTTTAGTACCGTTATCGGTACCGTCGTTACTTTTTAAAAATTGTACGGTTTTCGGTACCGTCGATACTTTTTTCGCACTTTTATCGTCGCTACTCGGTGCAATTTGTGGAATGGAGTTTAAATAAAAACTCCGTCAAAATAGATGCATAAATTTTACCGCGTTTTTACAAAGCATGAAAGGAACGATGCTGGTAAGAAAAGACGTTGTTTGTGTGGATAGATAGGCCTAGTAAGTTGGGGTGATTGTAAAGAATTATTTTTGGTTGGAAATTCTGAATGGAATAGAATGAAGAGCAAATTAAAAGATAAAGCCAAGGCCCAAAAGTACAAATGGCCATTAAAAAGCTACGGGAAGTCTTAGCCAACAATGAAGTTGCTGTATGCGTGCCTTTGGTTACAGTTTTGATAGATTCGATTAAAAAACGATTTCATGAAGTTCTGCACTGCACAGAATATGAACTTGCGGCAGCTATTCACCCTTACTTTCGCCTATCTTGGCTTAGTTGGCTGTATAATAATGATGAGGTCGCTGTTGTAGAGAAGAAAAGCCAACTCGAAATGAGACTTATTAATGTTGTTGAAAGACAATCCAGGAGCCATGAGCAGCGGCGAAGAGGTGTTGGTGGAAGACCCGAATGATGATTTTTTTGGCTCTCTTTTTGAGAGCCAAAAACGCCGAAAGACCAGTGTTGCGAAGATGGTGGAGTCATATTTGAGAGATCATCCAAACAAAGACATTTTAGCTGCCCTTTCTGTTTGCAAGAACTTGAAAAACGTGTTCATAAAGTTGAACACTCCTCTGCCGTCGAGTGCGGCGGTAGAACGCCTTTTTTCGTTGGGAAAGGATGTTCTTAGGCCCAAAAAAGCTAGTCTTAGCGATGAGCATTTCGAGATGATGGTGTGTTTGAAAGGAAATTTAAATAAATAAATAAATGCAAAACTCTTTTTGTGTAGGGGTTGTGACTTGATTTTTTCACTGTCCTACTTAAAGTAGACTCCCGAGTTGATAGTTAGCCTTGATTTGGTCCCCCTAAATGCAAGATCCATCACTGCTAATTTGTTCTTGATATTGACTTGAATTAAGTAAGGAAACCTGCAAAGCTTTTTTTTGATTTGAGTAACGTTTGCTTCTATGAACATAACAAGACCTCTTGTACATAACAAGACATAACATGCCTCTTGTACATAACAAGTGTTGCGTTGATAATTATGTCTTTTTCATTTTTTGCTGTTAACTGAAACTGAAGCAGTAAGTAACAGTGTTGTATTACTTTAAGTCAGTCTGGTTCGGTAAATTTAGACTACTGGTATTGCTTTTTTCCTAACCCAATGTAACATGGGCGATTACAGTTTACTGTTGAATAAAGTTGGCTTCTTTGTATCGAAAAACTTCGCTGATTAACTCAGTAAAAGCAAGCAAGTTCGTTTTACTACGTCACCCTTTCCCTGCAGGCAGGGCATAGCCATTCCGGCTCAGTGAGGTTCCTACCACTTTATTTATTTTATTTGGTTGCAGTTTTATCCTTGCATTGTGAAAAAGCAACGGAGTCGATAGGCTATACGAGCTCACTTATGAGTTGCCGGCCATCTCTCTTACTGTCTACCACATGAAGAGGGGGAGTCCCGCTAAGTGCCTTTCCCAACGGCACAAGTGAATTGCAATTGCCAGCTTGTTCTTCACACTATCCCTTTAATGCTGAACGTCAAGCAGGAAAGCTGTGAATACCTATTTTTAAGTCTTTGGTTTGACCCGACTCGAAATCGAACCCCTGCCAGTGGCAGTTCTCTTGAGATATGCAGAGAATTAAGAGGCTGTGCCGTTGCAGCAAAGGCAAGATAGGGCGGAGCTTAACTTTCTAGACAGAGTAAGCAAAATAGCGAAATTATATTAAAAATGGGCTAAATCTATCATTCGAAAAGTACCGAATGGCGGTACCGAGTACCGTTATCGTCGGTACTTTTTTTTAAAAGTACCTAATATCGTACCGTCGGTACTTTTTCGGAAAAGTATTTGTACCGTTATCGTCGGTACTTTAAAAGTACCGAATACCCACCTCTGCTTACATGTTTCGAAATCATCAAACTGTCGAAGGTCAAAACTTCCGCAATGATTTGGAAACTGGCCTCTTTCCTTTAACCTGTGATTTACTGCAAGATAACGTAACTTCTCAATTTCTTGAAAATAGTTTTGAAAAACTGGTTAATTCCATTACTCATGTGATTGAAAAGCATGCGCCTTTGCAAACTGCATCTCGAAGACAAAAACGTATTCAGAGAAACCATGGTTAAATAAAGATTTTGCTGAAAATGATTAAGCTTAAGCAAAAGTTACCCAAATCTCATTTTATTAATGGCACTGAACCGGATAAACTTTGTTTTACGCAGTTTGCCAACAAGCTAACTCGCATGAAAACGCAATCTAAAAAAGCATTCTACTATTCTGTCATCTCGGAAAGAAAAAATAATCCGAAGCAATTATGGGAATTTATAAACTCTGTTATTCATACCAAACGTACGACTATTTGTCCCCTTCTTAGAGTAAATGTGGACAACTACGAAACGGATGACCCGGGTGAAACTTCAGAAATTTTCAACGATTATTTTGTAAAATTGGAGAATCAATTGCTAAAAAAGCTAAAACAATAAATGACAATGCTGACCTTAAAACTTTTCTGAATAATTCTGTATCTCAATCCATTGTGCTTGAACTTCCCCAACCTATAGAAATTTTTAACATCATTAACTCATTAAACGTCAAAAAAGCGGTAGGTCCCGATAATATCTCTTCGTTTTTTCTACACATGGGAGGGGAAATTTTAGCACCTGTACTATCCCTTTACTTTGGCCACGCTTTTGAGTTGGGTTTATTTCCAAAAATTTTCTAAAACCGCTAAAGTTATACCAATCTTCAAATCTGGAAATAAACAAAATATTCAAAATTATCGTCCCATTTCTCTTCTTTCCAGTTTGTCAAAAATTCTTGAAAAACTCATCAAAAACCGTTTGATGAATTTTTTCGATAAGTATGAAATCATTTATGATTATCAGTACGGATTTAGAGAAAACCATAGAGTTGTCTATGCGCTACTTGATGTAAGCGTTCAGACCTTAGACGCCATTCAAAATAAGCGACATACAGCACTATTACTTATGAACATTAGGAAAGCCTTTGACATAAAGTACTACTTCAAAAACTGTATCATTATGGAATACGTGGATTCGCGCATAAATTACTCGAAAGCTATCTTGCTTCTCGCAGTCAATTTGTAACGGTGCAAAACTGCAACTCTTCTTTAAAATCTATCAATATTGGCGTCCCCCAGGGCTTCATATTAGGACCTCTTTTCTTCTTCTTTATATTAACGACAAGTCAAATGCCACTTGGCATTTTGCTGATGATACTTGCTGATGATACTTTTTGCTGATGATACTTGCCTAATTGTGTGTAACTCTACTTTAAGTGGCCTCGAACATGAATGTACCGGGAAATGCGAAAACTCTATAAATGGTGTTGTGCCAATAAACTCCAGATTAATCCCGAAAAATCGTAAGCAGTAATGATCCCCTCTCAAATTTCTGCACCTAAAGCAGATCTTATTATCACATACAATGATAGTCCAATAATCATCTGCATCGAAACATCAAAATACCTTGGCATAAAGTTAGATTCCAAATTGAATTACAAACCCCACATTACCTTAGTCGAGAACACGGTAGCTAGATCGGTCGGTATATTGAGTAAACTACGCTATCTTTTTCCCACCTCTACACTCCTCTTGGTATATTATTCGTTCATTCACCCCCACTTTTTATTTGGTCTACCCTTATCTTACCAAGCTTCTACGCCTTCAAAATAAAATCGTTCGTATAATAACTAACAGTGAGCTAAAAGTGTCAGTTAATCCCCACTATTTCAAATTAGAAATTCTAAAACTACCTAAACTTTATACATTGGAAATTGCTAAACTAATGCACCAACGCTATAAGCAAAACTTTCCGCACTGCTTCACAGAAGTTTTCAAATCGCTTAACGCTGTTCATGAGCGTTCAACCAGATCAAAGTCAGAAAAAAAAACTTACCGAAACTTTCCACTTCACGATGTCAAAAATCTTTCAAATATCATGGTGCTAAAATTTGGAATTCCATCCCATTTGAAGTAAGAAAGCAACCGTTCAGTAAATTCAAAACTAATTTTTAAAAAAAGTCTCCTCGAAAGCGATCGCTAAATGTGTATTATCTTATAGATGGGGCCAAAATACAACATGTTGCAATGTTGCATATATTTGCAATTTTTTTTTTTTTTTTAGTTTCTATTTTTTAATAATATGTCACAATTGCAGTTTCTGGGTGGCTGCTTGACTAGAAGACCTGAAATATTGGTCACTTCGTAGTCTCCTGCTGAGATTATTTTACGTGTCGTTTTTGGTATTATGATTCATTCTAATCGGTGAATAAATTCTGTCTGTCTGTCAAGCATGGGCGAAGTCGTCAGATCTGTAATCTTTAAACAAACCGGCATAAAACGTAGTTCTGCATCAGTTCGATGAATTTGAATTATAACATACAAAAAATCAAATTCTAAGAAAAATTTTCTGTACTTCCACAGCAAACCGAAACTCTCTCTCAGTTCTACTAAAGTTTGACCTGATCTGCCAAACTTCCAAACTAGCACAACCTGCCTGCTGATCACTTAATTTCTGAAAAACTGTTTCTGTGGTCAAGTTGCCAATATACTTCTTTTTTCCTAAACTGTAACAAAATTGACGCAACCGGCTTTTACGAGAAAAAACAGATTTCTACCAAGTAAGAAGGCGTTCTATCAAACGCGACAAATTCGATGTACACGGTTAATTTGCGATTTCTGGACTTTCTACGCTCATACCTATACTGACGAAGAATAAAAGACGAATGCCGATTCCTAAACACTAAACAGTATGTCTTGGGCTGTTAATAAAAGGTTTGATTGTGTCTATAAGACTCTGTATACTGTCTACACTACACTTTATTTCTCAAAAGTTACGTTTATAGAGGCGGTAACAAAAACAACATTGTTTTGCCATTGCCTGTGAGTTGTGACTATATTACTTGTGTTGAAATTCCATGCGATTGCTTTGTCTTGACTAATCGTGCTTACTGCGCAAGCGAGAAAAAACATGGTTTGACGCAAACATACATGCTTCAACGCATCTTATGGTCTGTGACGCTGTGGTGTGAAAGAACTGATCACGTTCAGCGCGGGCAAATACTGCACACAGACCATGTATCACATGATTTATCCGAGTGAAGCAAAGCCCACCTTCTACATCTAACGACTTTGCGATAGGCAACATGATGGAACAAGCAATTGATGTAGAGGATGAGCCGCCACAAAATCTGGCAAGAACAGTAGATTCTCGAAGTGACAAGGTTAGTGCAAATTGTTTTGACGCGTTACTTTTGTCATTTTTGGAGCTATCTGCACCATTTCAGCCAAAAGCTACACCAAAATATTCTGTGCGTCATCATATTTAGACAAATGGGCCATGAATGTAAATTTAGCGATTTTCTAATTGTACATAATTTTGTTTTGTTTGTACAGTAAATTTTGTTTGTGTTTCAAAGTTTCAGTCAAGAGAGCACAGGCAAATTTGAGTGGAATTTTGTTTCGTAATGCTTAGTACGAGGTAGTTGATCTCGATGTAATCTATTTTTTAAACTAATGTGATATTTTGCAGCATCGTGTTTGTGGTCAAAAGCTGAATAGTTCTGTTTCACCCTCTAGCCGCTAAACGTTGTTTTTGTTCTGTGATTTTTTGTTTGTTACCCTTTTGTTATTCGCATCAACTTTGAGCACAGCAGCCATCGCACTGGGTTTTCTGCTCCTCATAGCAGCGCCCAACACTGTCGGACGCCAGAAATCGGAGGCGACGCCTTCCCAGGCGTGCGCTCATTGCCGACAATATTTCTTCCGACCTTTTTTTAGCTGCTATGCTTACTTGTTCAATGTTCACTTTTTTAGCAAGCACTTGCTTCATTTCAGCGCTGACGATCATGCGAGTCATGATCTGCCACTAACTGGCTCAACTGCTGCTGTTTACAATCCACATGCTCTGACGAGACATGATCATTCGCCTCACAGTAACGTTCACCACAACTATGTATAGACCCATGACTGTCCCAGAGTGAAAAGAAAAGCGACTACCAGCAGTCGTTTCGTCTTAACGAAGGACGCACATCACCATGGAACCCCCATTGTCACTTTGCTTGCATATTGTTATATGTTTTCTGTAATATAGAACTTTGTGTTAGACCGGCATTGTTCTTCGTTGTTTTTCCACCGGCCAAGAACCGATTTTTTTAACAATGATACAGAGTCTGCAAATTTTGAGTTCATGGGAAGCAAATTTAGGAAAACTCGATCAAATGTGTTTATAAGCCTAATTAGTTCGATTACTAACCCCGTCCTAAGCACTACTTTTACTGTCGTATTATTTTTATCTACATATGTTTTGGCTGTTGTTTCAACTACCATTTTCGTAAAACATATTGTTTCGTCTCTGAAAACTAAAATAAGTTGCAAGGGTCGAAACCAGCAAGCGCTACCTAACGAATATTCACAATTCATAATTTTTGCGTAATGTTATCACATTATTTTTAAACGTGGTAAATATCATAATATGTATCATATTGTTTAATCATATCTCTCCTTTATATATTTGCATTTCGGTATAATGGCTAATGGAAAAATTTTTAGATCATCGTGACAGGCGCGTAGCCAGGATTTCGCAAAGGGGGGGGGGGGGTTGGAAGCTTGAAACAACAGTGAACGAACTTGACCAAAATTTTCATCAGTCTTGCATCAGATTGAGGTGATCTCAAGAAAAAGGTCTTCACCAAAATTCAGTCACTTTTCCTGACCAACTTTGGGTGAGCTCCAGAAAAAAAAATCCAATTACAGCAAGTCCTTCACAACTTCTGATCCCCAATCCCGTTGGGGAGGGCTGTTTTCATTTTTGGAGCAAAAATCGGCCTCAAAAGCTCTAAAAACGTGATATTTTGCATACTTTTCAGGCCAGTGGGGGGGCTATGGCCCCCCCCCCCCCCCCCCCCGCCTACGCTGCTGCATTGTAATGTGTTCAACAGGAAGTTAATTTCTTTTGGTCGGCTCTGGGCAGTGCGGGACGGATTCACAATCTTGCTCACTTCTTCGTTGAAGACTGGTTTAGAGCGGGATTGTGTCTCAGCTGTGCATGGTCTGAAAGGTGGCGGAATGGAGTGACCGCCCTAGCCTCACGCAATACTGTACTGTAGCTGCAGTGCATAGTAAATGTTTTGTGTTACGTTCATATTATGTAAAATAATTCAATAGTTAGCGCTAGAGACTGAATAAGCAAATATACATTTTTTAAGCATGGAAGAAACTGATTGATTTTCAAACAGCAGTTTTTACAGTACATAGAAAATAATAAATGTTTAAGTTTTTTTTGCCATGTGTTTTTTTAGAAGAATTAATGTTACACTTTTTCAAGTTCGCTTTCATTTTCAACATCAAGCGACACCGGGATTTGGGTCACTCGGATAGAAGTAGACGGAAGAAGGAAGGAGAGGAAGACATCAATCAAGCCACACCCCATGAATATTTTCCTCATGCCACCACATCTTTATCGAGCGAACCCCACATCAACTTTGGTTAATTGTCGAGCGAACCTTTTTTCCGTGAAGAGGACTGTGGGGTGAAGGAACTGATCACGTTCAGCGCGTGCAAATGCTGCAATCACACAGATCATGTATCAGATGATTTTTCCAAGTAAACCAAATTCCGAACGCTTCAACTTGTTTTTGTGTCATGTTTTTGCGATGTGTCAGCGTTGCTCAATATCTGCCTCTTTTGTGTGATTCAGATTCGCAAGACGAATGGTTTTTTATCCTTCTGTATGCATGGGCGCGCGAGCTCATGTTAGTTTCTTTTTACCAAATATCGACGCCATTAGGACAAACGAGGCAGAAATGGAACCTGTATGTATATGGCTTGTTTGGGGATGGCGAAACAGTTTTTTTTAGAGATTTACAGTTTGTGCATTTTCTCAGAGTTTTACAGAGTTTTTACAGTTTAAGTTTCTACAGTTAGAGTTGTTGCCGTAAAGAGTTGTTACAGTTGTAAAGGTTTGACTGTTTTACAAAATTACTGTTAACACGATCGATTGCAAGCTTATTGATGGTTGCTGCACACTTGCTCAGTCAGAAGTCAGATCAGCGCATCATTATTCTAGTTCCATAACGCTACAAAATGTCTTGCACGTTTTTCTACAGCGCAAAACTCTCTTGTCATTTTTTCTCGTTAGCTCCAGGGGTTTTCAAATTGTGTGTCGCCATAGGATTGCAGCTTGTAGGTGTGCCATGAAAATTTGCCGACCTATATTACGGTACATACATGTAAATGTTAGAGAAAAGCAACTGGCGTACAGTCAGTAGCGTAGCCAGGGGAGGCGGGGGGGGGGCTATAGCCTCCCCCATTGGCCTGCCGACCAAAATGCAGAATAAGGAAAATACCACGTTTTTAGCACTTCTAAGACTCTCTTTTGCACTGGATTAGACTAAAAAATGATTTAAAGCATAGTTTGAAACGTTTATTTGGGGGGGGGGGCTAATGGACTGCCGACCAAAATGCAGAATAAGGAAAATACCACGTTTTTAGCACTTCTAAGACTGTCTTTTGCACTGGATTAGACTATTTTGAAACGTTTATTTAGGGGGGGGGCTAATGAACTGCCGACCAAAATGCAGAATAAGAAAAATATCTCGTTTTTAGCATTTCTAAGACTGTCTTTTGCACTGGATTAGACTAAAAAATGCTATAAAGCATAGTTTGAAACGTTTATTTAGGGGGGGGCTAATAGACTGCCGATCAAAATGCAGAATAAGGAAAATACCTCGTTTTTAGCCAGTAGCGTAGCTAGGGGGGGGGGCGCGGGGCTATAGCCTAGCCCCCCCTCCCATTGACATGTCGACCAAAATGCAGAATGGGAAAAACACTACATTTTTAACACTTTTGAGATTGTTTTATGCACTGGAGTGGACTAAATAGTGATTTAAAACATTTTTTGAAACATATGTTCAAGGGGGGGACTAATTTGTCAAAAATAAAACCAACAAATAAATAAAAACTTAGAAAAATGGTAAGAAATAAGCAATCAAATTTGATCGTAAGTGTAAAAATGCTGAACATAGGTGTCATCAACAAATATACTATAAACTAAGAAATAGGGGGTGGGGCTATTCAGTATTTGTTAATTACCAATCATTTCTCTCAAATCTCTTTTCATTAGCCCCCCCCAACTATTTTTCTCTATAAACTGTATACGAAATAGATTAATCCGTGTGAGTTTTATTGAACTATTCGATTTTATAATTTGCCAGCATCTAAACAAGAGAACTAACATTTTATCATTAGCCACCTCCCAAATAGCCCATTTATGCCACCAGTTTAATCTTGTTTGCACTGTCAATTTCTAAGCCACGTTTTAAAAGCATTATTTTTTAATCAAAATTGCCCTAAAATGAAGTTATTTTTGCAAAAAAAATGCAAAATTTTTGAGCGCTGGGGGCTCCGCCCCCACGACCCCCAAAACAGCCCCCCCCCATTGCGAATTTCTGGCTACGCGCCTGTGTACAGTGCAAAAATCTATTAAATGGTAAAAAGTTCAAATAATATGCATCAATTTCAATACCATCAAACTGAACCGCAGATGTCTATCTTGTGCAAAGGGGTTGGTTAATGCGTAAATATATCGAAATTCTGAAAATTTGAGAAGTTGGTGATCTTAATATTGGTTCATAGCTGGAAAAAAAAATTGAGGAAGTGATGGCCCGCAAATTTGTTTGATATGATATACACAGTCATCTATGCCGCGTTTACATGCAATCGACTTGGAGGTTGGGTCAATGTGTGCTTCGGTTTGTTTTGTTTGGCCGATCAGTTTTCTTAAAAACGATTGGAATTAGACTACGTACCCTTTTTTTATAAGAACACGAGGCTCATCTTTACTCAAACTTTAAGAACAAATTAAGAACAAGGCCAGTCTTAGCAACAAAAAAATAAAAGAATAAATTTCAAACAAAAAAACAAAAACAAAACTAAATTCCGTACTGACTCAAAACGATAAAACTAGAGTGATTTTCTGGCATTTACAAAAAAAATTGCAACACCGCGTAGGCAAGTAAAAAAATTTTTTAGCTCTCTTTAAAATGAAAATGCTCGCTTTTTCGTTTTTGCAATTTTACGATACTGCAAAAACAGCAAAAAAAACGTTTACTCAAGCTGACAGAGCATTGGGTTAAAACAGGTTTGCAAACATGGTCGCTAAAATTGACATTGATGCTCTCAAAATTTAAGAACAAATCAAGGCCAAGACTTGGCAAACAAAATTAAAAACAGCCAGCAGCCTTAACTCAAAATTTACTGAATCTTTTTTAAAAAAAAAGTGTAACAGAAGAATGAATTGATATGGCTGTTTGATTGATTGCGTGCAACCGCTGTCATATTCTTGATCATTGTTTCTTAAAAGGGTGAATGGTTTACTCCAGAGAGCACAATAATTTTGCAAGGGTGAATCAACAAAGAGCGGTGAACCACCAAAGACAGAATATGCCTGGAAGCAACAACTAATTACTTATCGCAAAGGTTTCGACTTTCTTGTGAAGCAACAACGCAATACTTGAGTGCTCAGTGCAACGTCACACTTGAGTAATTTCCCCCGTCTTTTCGTAGTTGCAATAAATGGGGTTTTAGCCCCCAGCTTAGCCAAGTCACTTAGAAAGTTAACCAATAAGAGCAAGCGTTTAAACATGTTTTTGAGTTAATCTGTGAGAAGGGAAGTGGACCTTGAAGGGCCTGGGCAATTAATTTCTTTAATTAGCTTTTAAATCTTAGCAAATTAGTTCTTTCAAAAAGCTCCAAAGAGGTACAAAATTTGATCCAAACGGCGCTAAAATAGCTGTTTTTTGCGGAAAAATCACAAAAATTGCCAAGTGGCCCGAGGTTTTGCCCCCAAACCCCTATAAACTTTAGTGGCTAGCTGGGAGCTCCGTCCCCAAACCCCCGAATGTGATACGAGTGAGTGCAGTGCCGTCGCTACGGGGGACCGTGCCCTCCATAACGGCTGATTGTGTCCCCCGTTTTGGTTTACTCGAAATAGCTGTTTTTGGAACACCACGCAATGACAAGACAACAGACAATGATGGGAAAAGGAATAATAACGTTTAAACATACTTCTTCTTTGATGTTTTCTCGACTCTGCGAAATTGCTGGCAACGAACTGCTGTACATAAATGTGACGCAATATTCCGTCTTATCAACACGCCTTGACAGATGTGTGGCGGAAGAGACCTGTAACCCTATAGAATCGTTACCGGTACTACGTTAGTGATTGTGACATGAAATAATACGTGAAAACATTTTTTTCAAAGACCAGCTGTTTTGATTGTTAGAGCGCAAACAAGATTTAGAGGTAGCAGTAAGAGGCGCAACCAGGGTGAAGGGTAGGGTGACCCATTTTGCACGACCATCACCAAATTTTCCATCGGTCTCAATTTATATGCAATTTGGTTTGTTGTATCCAAAAATGCCAAAAAAAATTTGATGGAAATACGTTTGACCTTGATTGACCCTTACTTTTTGTATCATTTGAACCAAAAAAATTTTGCGGTACTACGCCCGTTGTTTTTGGCAAATCAATTCATGCCGTGTATAAGTAATCAACATAAGTTTATGACGTAATAAAAAAAAATTGTCCTATAAACTAGTTACGATAGCTTATGCCCTTTAGTTTTCAAATTGCAAAGATTGCAGAAAATAGAACCGGTAATAAATAGAGAAAATCACTTGGTTTTGGAAAGAAATGCATTGAGATAAATAGAGATTCGTTATGATTTAGGGACCTTTAGCTCTTGCCAAAAAGAAGTGTTAATAGGAAAGTCATCTTGTCCAGTAGTTTTTCAAAAAGTAGTTATCATCACACTCATCCGGTGTGATTATAATGATCAACTAATCTGGTATGTGCTGCATTGCCATTGAGATAGCAAAATACTGAAACCTCTTGAACACGCTGGTAAGAAGTTTTTGCTATCAGTTCTAACATCAAGAAACAAGAGAATCTGCTGTCAATCGTAAAACTCGAAGAAGGAGAAGGAAATGCTAAAAATGAAACTCAAAGAATACTGTGTGTAGAACGAATTAGGAATTAGCAGAATTTTTATCATTTGTCCAGGGTTTGGCACCACATCTGTGGCCACTGGGCCGCGTAATGGAATAGTATTATTTTGAGAGTAGCTGGTAGAGGCACTTCCACATGATCATCTTGAAAGCATCACCAATTCGGCTATTTTCTTATGCCTGAATTATGTTGAAAGTTGGACAACCTTTTCAGTTGCATTGGGTGCTGCAAAGAATGAGTTAATGAAACATAAAACACTGCAATCCAATCTAAAAGCCATGCAAAAACATCCCAAGAGATATCCTGATGGCTCCTCGAGCATGACTGCATCCATGTTAAAGAAACTCTACAACTACCTTTGGTATTTGTCGGAGCGTTTGGTTGTACTCAATTTTTTTGGTGATAAGCTTTCCTGTTTATGAAAAACAGGCAATTGCTACAGCTTTATTAAGGTATGAAAGAAAAGATGTTTCTTTTTCCAATGAGCTCCTGCTTCCAGTGCTAGGGAAAGGACTCAATTAAAAGATCTGGTTGGTGTAGATTCATGGCAGTTCTTCAATCTCTTGAATCTCTGAGTTTCCTTTCTGCGTAAACCAGCCCGGTTATGGCCTGATGAGCTTGAATACCAAAACGCCAGAAAAATGATACAAAATTTGAGTGTAGTAAATGATTCTGCAAAAACAGCTTTAGGCCTGGTATCTGAATTTCACACCAATAAGATAACCAAAGATTGCCAACAAAAGCAATATTTGTATCAGGTAGTAAAGAGTTTGCGATTACAGCAAACAAAACTCAAAGAAATTTGTTCAGACTCATCAAACAAGGCTGTTTGGTCCAAAATGTTGAGGTAGACTGATTGCCACTTCGCAGACTTGTGTTGAAATTGCGACTACCATACGAATAGTAATATACATCGTGTTTTGATTTGCATTTGTTCTACATTTTTTAATTAAGTTAAAATGTTGACCATACTCTGTCTCTGACGCTTACCGATACTACTACGATATAGCAGCAAGACATGCACATTCTAAACAGCTATTTTTGTAATAAATTGATAAACCAAAGGTTTACATGTTGCATAAACAGCATTTTTAATATATTTCCAGCAGAAATTTAGCGAAACGATTGAAAAGATTTTTATAGGCACTACTATAATTTCTGGCCATCGCTGAAAATGCTTGATTTTTTTCATTTTTGCAATTTACTGGGATTCTGAGAGAATTACAAAAAAAACTTTTCTTAGGGCAGATAGAAACTTGCATATTCTGCATCTTTTAACACCAAAATCAACTTTATAGTGTTAACGGTTATGGAGTTACAAAATTTTGCATTTTTTTTTACAAAAACATAGGGGTCAACCAGGGTCAAAGGACATCTAAAAATATTATTTTTTATATTTTTCCATTAAGTACACCAAATTGCACTTAAATTTACACCGATAGACCTCTGGTTCAAACTTTTCGGAAAATCGTGCAAAATGGGTCACCCTAGTGAAGGGCTTTGGCCGCTTTAGCTAAGTCACTTAGAAAATTTCACCTCAAATTATGAGCGTATAAACGTACTTTAGAGCTTACCTGAAGTAAAGGGGGGCTGAAGGGGCTAAACAATTTAATTCTTTGAAATAACTTCTAAATTTTAGCAATTTGGTTATTCATATAGCTTCAAAAAGTGTGAAATGTGATTAAAATAGCGTTAAAATCCCTGTTTTCTGCTGCAAAATTACATAAATTGGCTATAGCGGCTGGGGGCTCCGCCCCTTTGCCCCTGTTCACAGTCATTAAATATTAAGTGACTATATGCCCCGTTTGTGACACGCTTGAGTTGCATAAGATTGTTCAGCACAGGGGCAAAATCAGAAAACTTTTGTGCAAAAAAATTACTTCAGGTTCACCCCCCTTAGCAAAATCCTGGCTGCACGTTTGAAAGCATTTGTTGCTGTAGATGGATTTTTCAGGCAATTATGGACCGCAGAAGAAACGAGCTAAAAAACGTTGCCGGCCTTATTCTAAAATTGCGCATATTTGTAGCCGTACAAGATCTAGATATCAATTTTTATATGCAAAAGTTCAGTTTAGTTTATTGTCCCCCCCCCCACTTTCGGCTGGTACCCCCTCACTTCATTTGCGCTGGCGACAGCGACGACTGGCGATGGTGACCGGCACTGGTGAGAGGAGGTAAGCAAAACCAAAATAGTTTAAGAAGAACTGGTTTTGACTATTCATTTGTATTCTGCTAATTGGATAAATTGCGTGGAGAAATTTGTTTTTACGAAATGCTATGTAGCCGACATTGTTTATTACTTGACTTTATTTCTGCCAACCCAAAACATAGCAATTTAATTCAGCTTTTAATATCATTATTATGTATAAATATGGCCTTAAACGAAATCATGGCTGACTTCCTTTCTTTAACTCTAACAAGTTGAATTCTCAATGTCTAAATAATTCAATTTTTTTTAGTTATGCAAAAGTTAGTTTTTTTTCTCCGATATTCAGTGGGAAGTTGGCACCACTTAATGTTGTTTTGAGCTTTTCTTGTTCGATGCCAAGCTTATGAGATTATATCTCTAACTGTTAAGTATTGCTAAAAGGTGCATTTGATCTTTCTCCGCTTTTTCCTGCCTGCATACTTTTAAGCTCTTGGTGAAATAAATTTAACTTGACTTACTTTGAGCATAATCACTAAATATTACATGTCATTAATATGTAATATTTAGTGACTATGCTTTGAGTGTAATGATTTTTTGATCCGTACCATATAATGAAAAAACCATACCAAAGGAAAATCGTTAGAGAAGAAATCGCTTCACGCGTGGCGAAGCTCTCAACCACTTGTAATTTAGTTGTATTTCAAGGATCTACGGTATGGCCCAGAGGTGAAGTCCTCGAGTACGTCTTTGGGGACACAATTTGAAGTTCTTGGCCTTGTGTTCTCGACTCCACCTCTCTTCTTTTGGTTTTTGTGGATATGTATGAAGTTTGGAGATTGTGGAATGGTAGTGGGAGTAGTATTGAGCGCTGAAGACACTTTTTCAAGCATCCACAGCTGCTCTGAGTGAAGATTGTTTTACCAGCTGACTCAGCACAAAGAACGCGTTACCGCATTCTTAGTGCTCTGAGCGCCAGTGATTGTTAATCGCTGCAAACACCAATGAAGCATTTGCAGTAACCCTGGTAAAACTATCGCGGCGAAAGAAGCTCAAACTACTAAAGGTAGCCGAACTAGCTCTCCTACAAATCTTTTCAGAAATTAATATTAGTGACCCGCGATGATAGCAGATCCCAAGCAATAATCCTGAAAACCATGATCTCTTGATCTAATCTCACCTCTGGTAGAGCCTATTCTGGAGAATGTGAGTTTTGAGGAGACTTAGTCTAACCATGTACTGCTTATTAGTAGACTGGAAACTGACAGTTTGTCTTTTTTACTTCACGGTTCATTTATTTTACAATATACCGATTCGTCCGATTAGCGTGCCTTTTTTCTTCACGGTTCACTCGTTCTTCAAATATTCCAATCAAATCAGTCGAATTCGCGTGCCGGAAAAAACTTTCGTAACAAGACAAACTTTTTTTCAATGCTCTTCTTTTTTTCTCCGCTCGTCTGTTTCCAGTCTACTACATAAAATTGAGTTATAGTTCTCGGGGTTTAACTATAACTTAATAGCTCTCGGGTTCAAGGTTTTACTGCTACGAGGGCCAGATCAAAACCTATTTTTACTTTTGTTTTTATGCTTTGTTCATTTTTTCGCAAGTTTTCTAATTGCTAAAAACGATGTCTCTTAAGTGTTACTAGAAATTAAAAAACTTATTTTTTTGAGTTACTCTTAATAGAATGTCTACGCTGTGCTTAAAATCGTCAGCTTACGAGCGTGACCTTATAGTTTGTTTTAAAGAAAAATTCTGCAAGCCCAGCGTTCCACCTTACGGGAGTGAAATTGTTAGCGAAAAAAATTCGCTAACAGAGCAAATTTGTTAAGTTAGTACCGAAGTACAAACATCATTCAGTAGGTTCGCTCAAAGCTAAAACCATTGTGACGTGTGTCCGCATTTTGCGACAGCCAAGCAAAACTTTGGAGTCAAATGATGTCATAATAGTGACATCGTGAGCGGATTCGAATTATGGCAAATGATAACAATTGTTCTAAAATTTAATGAATTTTGTCTCCACCTTACGAAATTAAGTCCTTCCCCATTTTTTACGGCCCTAAATATTGAAGCTCACCATTTTTCACAACTGACGTAACCCTGACGTAACTTGACGTAGCTTTCGTTATGCTTTTTGGATCGAAATAAAATTGGTACCAATAAATGCGTTTATGCTCGGGCTTTGATTCACTCCATTCCTTACATCACTTGTGTATGACGTCACAAATTCACAAGCGTAAATATAACCCAAAACTGGAACTTTTCGTTCTTTCGGTAGCTTTTATAGTTATGGGGGGTTTTGCTCGCGTTTGACCCCAAACAGTTTTATTTTGCCCGCAATTTGCTCTGCATCGTCAACTAGCTTTCCTGCAATTTTCGTTTTAATTGCTGAAGAATTTACGAAAATATCGTTGGTTGTTTGCATAACATGGTCAAGTTATAACGATGAATGTAGCATTCAACAGCCGTTGGGCTTTAACTGAAACAACTTAATTACTTTAAAATCTTCGGAAGTTGCATTATTTTAAAATCCTATTCATTTTGGTTTTTATAAAATGTACTTTTTGGCCTACGATTTGTTGCTTCAATTCACGTTGCACGAAAGTGATAGAACTGCCTTGGAATTCATTGCCTCCTACAATGAAGCAGGTTATACATTTACCGGCTTATCACAGCGTACAACTTACGCTGTTCAAGTTAGTTCCCTTTAGCTGTTAAAGTATGAGTACCGGTATATACTCGTAAACTACTGAAATTGGCTATGCACATGCAGTTAACGTACGCTATTTTACGCAGGGAAGGGGGCAAAAATGCCCTCGAGTAAACTAGGGTTAAAATAATTTTTGTGCAAACAACATTAAAAAGCATAAAATAATATAAATTCAAGAAATCGGGAAGTTTGCGCCGCCGATATTGCTACAAATGCTATCTATATTCAATAGTGCCGTTCAAACGATTCGCACCGTTGTGCTAACCGGTTCCTAAATTTAGAGACTCGGTTGCTCACAATCTTTGACTGAAATATACCGTACTTTTGGCTTAACCAAACCGATTGCCAGAATTGGGCACAAAAAGCATACCAAAAGCGCAACAATCTTTTCAACCAGTAAAAGCGAAGTGCAACATGCGCAATTTAATTTTTAATTTCTGAAGCGCAGCGCAACTACCGAAATGAACTTTTTGATTTAGTTGAAGGGCAATGCGATTCCCCAATTGCAGAACGGCATTTTCTTATCAAGTTAAAGCGAAAACTAACTTCCGCAATTAAAATTTCACAACACAATTCAAATACCGCATGCTTTGTGATTTTTAGACAGAAAAAAAGTAAATAATTTGCTAAATAAGGCCGACATTTACCAATATTAAGATTGAAATGAGCAAAAATAAGTTTAATGTATAGATTTGCGCTATTAACTGAAAAAAAATTTTCTAAAGCGCAACAAGTTTTAAAGATTTTATAGTCCATAATGCAACTTCCGCAATGTTTCAAAATAAAAAGTTAAAGCGCAACACAACTTCCGCAATTCCGGAGGTTGCGGAAGTTGCGCTTTGCGCTATTAATTGCGCTTTGCTCACCCCCGCTGGTTGATAAGTTGAAAGAAACGCTTAAAGATCCGGTACCACAAAAATTTAGATAGCAACACTGGCTCTACAGTATTACTAAACTTTTAGGACTAGGTCTACTCTGTGCCTAAACTTGTAAGCGTACGAGCGTGTTTTTAGTTTATTTTTAACAGAAATTCAGTAGTTCGACTTACCGCCTAACCAGCGTACAAGCTATCCCTGGGTTAAAATAGACTAAAAATACGCTCAGTCGCTTACGGTTTTACACCCAGGGTAGACCATACTTACAGCGTTAAAAGTCCATAAAAAATCTCTTAAAGCACCCACATTGTATTGAAGAGTTGGTTGGTTGTACAGAACTTGAGAATTGCCTTAATTAAAATGTTGATATCTTTGCAGCTTTTCGTCTGACACTTGTCAAGAAGAATCGTCAGAATGGAGAGCGCAGGAAAATGAGCGGCTATTTGTAGGAAAAAGCTGAGTCGTGATTGGTTTGAAAAAGACCAATGAGAGAGCGTCATTAGTGCACAATCTTTAAGCTGTACACGAATTCTTTTTGTTGAAAGTGGCTTCAAGAGCAGATAGATAAAAAGGTGAGCGGCCTTGGGCAAGAATAAAAAATCTACTGTCATCATAATGTTGAGCGCGGGTAGGATTTTGCAAAAGATGAGTCCAATGACTGAGTCAGAGGCAAGAGGCTGGGTATTGGTCTGGGTGGAAAATTTGTACCGACGAGCAGGAAGGAAGCGTTTTGGGAAGGAGAGCAAGAACGGATAGATTTGGGGACATGTTGTTTAACTCTGTCCTGCTGCCTTTGAGAAGTACGGCCTTCATACCGACTGTCACAGTGGCATGAGAATTGATAAATCACGTTGCTTTTCCGTAAAGCAGGCAGGACATCCTTGTTGGTAGCGGAGAGAAGCTCGTTGATAGAGTAAGCAACACGTGGTTCCACAGCGGAAAAGCACTGTTTGACAGCAGACTTTACTTGCTTTTCAAACCGCGTAGAAACAGAACCGAGCCATTGGAAACGTAAATAGTCGGGGCATTTTTCGGGTCCAAATTTGGGCAGAGCGTGAAATTGCTTCATCTTCTTAGCCATAAACGACTTGATAACATGCTCAGGGTATCCATCAGTCTGTAGAATGAACTTGATTTTGTCTAGTTCCGATGGCAGTCTTTCAGGAGAACAGATGGCAAGAGCCCGGTGAGTTAAGGTCAGGATTACGTTGGTTTTGCGTTTCCGTGGACTGAAGGAATTCCAGTGTAGTTATTGACCGGTGAATGTGGGTTTCCGGTAGATGGAAGAAGTGAACTTGGAAGAAGAAATTTCAACCAACACATCCAGAAATGGGAGAGCCAGGTTCGATTCTTTTTCGAAATTAAAGTACAGAGAAGGTTGAAGCGAGTTGAGTCTGTCTAAGACAAGAAAAACATCACCAATCTATCCGATTACAAACTTTCTCCTACAGAAGAATTCGTGCTTTCGCACGGACTCAACTTCTGCCTTCCACCTACCAACCCCAAGAGAGAAGGAATTTTCGCAGAGTTTATAGTCGTAATTGGTCAACTTCAGCACCATCGCCCTCAATCACCCGAAAAGTACTCCACTTTAAAAGCCAAACTGAGCGATTTGGCCCACGCTTACTGTGGCACACCTGTTGATGCTGGCGATTTTCTCGAGCACATAAGAGAATGTCTCAGTGCTATCAAACCCCTGCGATCAAACAGCAACATTCTGATTACCAAACAAGACAAACGATCAGGCCTGGTTATTTTGAACAAAACTGACTGCATCAAAAAAATGAACTCCATTCTTCAAGACGAAACGAAATTTTTGACACTCGGCCCATCAAGTGAAAAAGTCAACACCTCAAAGATCGAATCCCGGATACAACGCCGCCTGCTGCAGTTGCACAAAGACGATTGGCTCCCTGCAAATTTATACGATCTTATTCGACCGACTGGCTCTCAACGGCTGCGCATGTACGGCCTTCCCAAAACACACAAAAAAGATACGCCACTCCGACCTATTCTGTCTATGACGGGTTAAGCGCAACACCAGCTGGCCAAATATCTCTCTTCTTTTCTCGAACCGGTTCTCACTCTCTATTCGAGCAACTGCATACGGAACTGGTCCACCTTTGCTGACATCATTAAAACTTCAAATTTGTACTCTTCCTCCGTCTTTCTCTGCTCTTTTGACATTTCGAGTTTACTTACTAATGTCCTGCTTGCGGAAACTATTCAAATCTGTGCTAACGCTCTCTATAGTTTGGAACAACCTGGTGCACCTTTTCTGCGGCAAATCTTTGTCGAACTTATGGAGATGGCTACTTCTTCTGCTGAGTTTAGCTTCCATGACATCATGCATCGCCAGATCGACGGAGTCGCCATGGGATCACCCCTTGGACAAGCCCTTGCCAATATTTTTGTTGGCTACTATAAATCTAAACTTTTTCTGACCACTTTCAAACCGGTGATGTACTACCGCTATATGGATGACACCTTCGTAGTATTCAGCAACGAAGATGAATGCGATCTTTTCTTAGACAGACTCAACTCGCTTCAACCTTTCTGGATGTGCCTCAACACGCTTCAACCTGGCTCTCCCATTTCTGGATGTGTTGCTTGAAATTTCTCCTTCCAAGTTCATTGCTTCCATCTAACGGAAACCCACATTCACCGGTCAATATCTACACTGGAATTCCTTCAAGTAAGTAAGTAAGTAAGTAATTACATTTTATTCACCAAGTTGCCTTGGCCAGGAGACAGCGAAGGGACCTTTTGGTCTTCGAGTCAAGCTGCCACCTGCCCATCTGTCTACCACACACGATGGAGGCTTCCCACTGTCCCTTTAATTGCTGAACGTCAAGCAGGGAAGCTGTGAATACCAATTTTTCTAGTCTTTGGTTTGACCCGACCGGGAATCGAACCCGTGTCTACCGCTTCAGTAGCAGACGCTCTATCCACTTGACCACTCGATCACACTCTATCCACTCGACCACCGATCGCTCTATCCACTCGACCCGTGTCTACCGCTTCAGTCCACGGAAACGCAAAACCAACGTAATCCTGACCTTAACTCACCGGGCTCTTGCCATCTGTTCTCCTGAAAGACTGCCATCGGAACTAGACAAAATCAAGTTCATTCTACAGACTGATGGATACCCTGAGCATGTTATCAAGTCGTTTATGGCTAAGAAGATGAAGCAATTTCACGCTCTGCCCAAATTTGGACCCGAAAAATGCCCCGACTATTTACGTTTCCAATGGCTCGGTTCTGTTTCTACGCGGTTTGAAAAGCAAGTAAAGTCTGCTGTCAAACAGTGCTTTTCCGCTGTGGAACCACGTGTTGCTTACTCTATCAACGAGCTTCTCTCCGCTACCAACAAGGATGTCCTGCCTGCTTTACGGAAAAGCAACGTGATTTATCAATTCTCATGCCACTGTGACAGTCGGTATGAAGGCCGTACTTCTCAAAGGCAGCAGGACAGAATTAAACAACATGTCCCCAAATCTATCCGTTCTTGCTCTCCTTCCCAAAACGCTTCCTTCCTGCTCGTCGGTACAAATTTTCCACCCAGACCAATACCCAGCCTCTTGCCTCTGACTCAGTCATTGGACTCATCTTTTGCAAAATCCTACCCGCGCTCAACATTATGATGACAGTAGATTTTTTATTCTTGCCCAAGGCCGCTCACCTTTTTATCTATCTGCTCTTGAAGCCACTTTCAACAAAAAGAATTCGTGTACAGCTTAAAGATTGTGCACTAATGACGCTCTCTCATTGGTCTTTTTCAAACCAATCACGACTCAGCTTTTTCCTGCGCTCTCCATTCTGACGATTCTTCTTGACAAGTGTCAGACGAAAAGCTGCGAAGATATCAACATCTTAATCTACACATTGTTTTGAAATATGGGCTCCATTCAAGTCGAAGCCGGTGATGAGATAGACGTTGCCACATTAGCCGTAGCAACAACGTTTTACGGGATACCAGAACCAGTGATTAATGCTACAATCGCAAACATCAGTTCCACGAGTTACGTCATTGAATGGGAGCATGAGAATGGTGGTTTGAGATTTTTGAATTACACGGTAAATTTTGAATCTGCAACTCTTATTTAAATGGCAGAAAACAGATTACACGCCCGCTCAATTCCGATTCTCAGATTTTTCAGGAGTCTGTAGCAGGGGTGCAGCGACTTTAAGCGGGCCTCACAGTCAGTGCTAGCCAGAATTAGAAACTGGGTTCTTTGTGAGATTTGATGCAAAAACTGGCGAAAATATAAGTAAAGACCCTCCCCCTAAAAAGGTCCTTGCCGTATTTTGATGTAATTTTTTCCGGAATTTTAGGTGGTGACCAAACGAAACAAAGGAAAATTGATGTGATATCTTGCAAAAGACCTCAAAACGGGATTTGGGCAGCCCTGGTTAACAGCGAAAACTTTCTAGAGCGAAATGTTACTTGCAGTTTTTCGACTTAGCGCTCAATATCGAAAAAAAACAGTGTGGACTGTGTTGGAGCCTCCACCACGATTGGGTGGTATACAAATGGGTAGGTGGCAGCTTGACTCGAAGACTGCAAAGCATGCAATGCTGTCGCCGGAAAAATGAAGTGGAGGGGGCTCAGAGCCAAAATGAGAAAAGGTACTAAAATTGAACAAAGTTACTTTATGCTGCGTTAAAAATTACAGTTGATCAACATTAATACAATTTCCAAAATTTATTGCTTTTTTCAGATATTAATAATTGGTTCAAACAAAGTTAATACGTCAGTAAAAGTTTGCAATCGAACAGCGACAAGTCGAAATAGGTTGCAACAGAGGATTGACACCTCATAGTTTGCACCAAATTTTCAACTTCACTTTCAGGTAGGTAGGAGTGAAACTCCATAAGATTTTATCCCTTATTATTGAACAAGGTATTCTATGGCATAGTGGTCTTGTTTGTTTAAAACAGGACTGCCCAAACTGCGGTTTTTGGGCTGCATGCGGCCCGCGTAAGAAGATTTTGCGGCCCGCGACTGGTCTCAAAACTTACTTGAAGATTAATGTCGCCAAACATTTACAGATTTCCGCTGAACGTTGTATAAAACTTTCTGATAACCGATTTCTCCCGACGAAAGGGACTTCACATCAGGTTGCAGCACTGATTGTGTAACCTGCAAAAGTTCAAATAAGAGCAGACCGTAGAGATGGGCGTTTTGCACAGTAGTTTGCAAGTTGCGCAAGCTTCGCAATTGCGCAACTTGAGTTTCGGAATTACATTTTTATGCTGTAGCGCATTTTGCGTTTGCGAATCGGGAATCGTAAAATCCGTAGCGCTTTAATTGCGCACTTTTTTCGAGATGGGCAATCGCAAAGAGATTTTTAAGTATTGTTCTGCAGGTTCCTTTCACCAAAGTCATGGTTTTGGTACCTATTTCCAGTTTTTCAAGAAAAAAAATTTTTTGAACGTTCTAAAGACGTCATTGATGATGTTCTAAATCATTAAAAAGTCAATTTAACTATGTAAAAAAATTTTTGAATGTCTACTATGGGATCACTTATCTAAATTTGTCGTAGGCTTTAAAGCAGGTGCGCAACCAAGACATTTTGCTAACAGAAGCTTAGCCAAAAGTTAAGATTTTTGCTTTCAAAAAACGTCTCAAGCACGGTGTGCTGAGCATGAGCAAACTGGTGCAACTCAAGCGTCTCGCCAACCCACTTGGCAATTGTTGTGACTTTACGGAAAAAAGTAGCCTTTTCAACGCCATTTGAAACACATTTCGCACGTTTCAATGCCATTCAAAAAATCTAAATTGCCAACCTGTGGAAGGTAGTTGAAGAATTAAACTGGCCAGCTCTTTCAGCCCCCCTTTACTTTAAAGCAAACTCAAAGCAAGTTTAAACGCTTGAATAATTGGGTTAAATTGTCTGGGATGAGGTGTGACGTAAAGTTCAAATATAACGTAATTTGACTCCGTTAAATCTTAGTAAAGCAAACGCCACAACAATCTGCAACTAAAAATGTTTTGTATTGCACTCCAATTACCAAATAAAACTAAATAACTTTAAATTTGGTAAATCACTAAATCTAAATAATATACCAAACAAAATACATGAATTGAATTTGAAATGAAGACGTCGACGTTGAAATAATGATTGATGACAAAAAACAATGTCGCTTGAATGTTCCCGATTCCAAAACGAGTGTCCAAAATAATTCGCTGCGTCTGAGTTCGGATAGTGAGTAAAATGCAACGTCACGCCACCAATCTGCGATTGCACTGAGCAACCTTCCTGCAAATGTCACAAGCTGGTTGAACAGAACAAGGCTTCGATTCTAGGTGAGGTGACAGCTGTCACAGAGGGGGAGACTTGGAATACTAACAGTATTGCAAACAAAATTATTCCTACACGGTTAGTCGGTCAATGGCATCATTGGGCCAAAGTAATTTGTTATTATTTCTTAGCGTGTAGCAGAAATAGAACAGGACTTTTGGTTTTGCGTTTAAATTTATTATAAATTTTTGGTGTGTCAAGTCAATTCATTTTTATTTTTGTCGGTAACTATAATGCTACAGTAACAGAAATCACAAACTCAACAATATACGATATTAACAAACAGAATCATGTACCTCTTAAAAATCAGTTTTCACGACAAGGAAGTTGCGAAAAGACCTTATCGGTCATCGAGTCAAGCAGTCACCCAGATGCCAACATATTATAAATTTTGATAATAAATAGAGATAATAAATAAATAAATAAAAAAATACATGAGAAAGAGTGTGAGTTATATTATTAAAATAATTCAACAAGTTAGGTTGAAATCCTAAATTCTAAGACTCGTATGATTCACAAAAAAGTTTTTCAACTTTACCTTAAAAGAAATTGGAGATAGCAAACGTATTGAATGAGGAATGGAATTCCAAATTTTGACGCCCTGGTACCTAATGCTATTTTGCAATCTGTTAGATCGAAATCGTGGAATGTATAAAAGATCATTTTCTAGAGAGGGAGATCTCGTTGATCTCTGTGTGATTTTGCATGCCTTTTCAAAATATTTGGAAAAGTTATTCGGAAGATGTCGAGGCCTGTGTACCATATTGTACATTAGTTTTGATATTTCAATTTTGTACAAATCGGTCAATTTTGGAATGTTAAGTTTGTTGTAAAATGGGGTAGCTCTGTCTTGAAGGAACCACCCCCTACCAGTTTTACTACTTTATTTTGAATAGTGCTGATTTTCATCAAATAGGTTGGATACGTTGATCCCCAAATAACTAGACCATATAACAAATGTGGGTGGAAAAGTGCATAATATAGTTTTATTAATGCATCTTTAGGAAGAACGAATTTTAGTTTACAAATCATACCAACCGCTTTGGACAAGTTGGTTTCTAAGATTTTAATGTGACTCTCGAAAGTTAACTTGGATTCAAGTGTTACCCCCAAATATTTCACAGAGTTAGAAAGGGGGACAGTAGTACCGTTCAGGAGTACATCAAAATCCGTCACTAACTCATTCATTCTTGGGGATATAACGAGGAGTTGGCTTTTTGAGGGATTAATTGTTAACTTATTAGATTTGCACTATTCTGAAAGCCTTATCGGTTCCAAATTTAGCTCAGTTTGGAGATTGCTTAAATTTGAATGATGAACAGTTAAATAGGTGTCGTCCGCAAATAATCTGGGAATAGTTTTAGTTGAATTAGATAAATCATTAACGTATAATAAAAATAATAATGGACCTAATGCTAATCCCTGAGGGACACCAAAAGGATTTGTCATTAATGAAGATTGTGTTTTGTTTATGGAGACAAATTGCTTCTTAAGTAGAAAAGATTTTATTAATTTAAGGGTCTGGCCACGTATGCCGTAATGATTCAGTCTGGCTAGAAGAGTCGAATGGCAAACAAAGTCAAAGGCTTTTTTTTAATCTAAAAAAAATAAAGCCGTATAGTGCTTAATGTTGATGTTATCATTTGTTAAAGTTACAATGTCAGTTATAGCATGGATTGTGGAAAAGTTACATTGAAAACCATATTGCGAGGGGATTAAAATATTACATTTGCCCAAAAATTTACTTAATCTTTGATATATTAGTTTTTCAAAAATTTTAGAAAAAGTGGAAAGAATAGAAATGAGACGATAGTTGTTTGGGTCATTCTTGTTACCATTTTTATGAATCGAGATAACTTTGGCGATCCTAAAAATATCTGGAAAAATCCCACTTGAAAAGGCATAATCATAAAGTATAAGGAGGTAAGGAGCGATTACCAAGTTTGCTGTTTTAATACAGAAAGCTGGAATATTATCCTGCCCTACGGCTTTGTTCACGCTTAAGGATTTTTAGAGCATCAATGATTTTATAGAGGTTAGGTGCTTCTAAAACCATACTAAATGAATTTCGATTTTTCAAATAACTCATAAATTTTCTGTTATCTTGGCATGGTATATCTTTTGCTAAGTTTTCTCCAATTGAGCAAAAAAGCTTATTGAAGTTTTCAGCTAATTCAACGAGGTTATTACTATCATTTTCTAAATCATTATTCTGAGTATTTAATGATTGTTTAGACTTAGAGGGGAGTAATAATCGAATAATATTCCAAATTTTGCACGGATCATTCTTGTTTTTTTCAAGTTCAACTTTGAAATAATTTCTTTTAGATGCAGTCTTAATTTTGGTTAGCTTGTGAGAATATTGCCTGAAAATAAATTTTTGGGTTTCGTTGCCATTAATAAAATGAGATTAGAACATGGAATTCTTTTTGCGGATGGAGATCAAAATTCCCTTCGTGATCCAAGGCTTTTTAAGTAGTCTACGCTGTCGACGAAAACACGATTTCAGTGGAGCATGTTTATCAATAATGTTTGCGGCACAATTTTAACGAAATTGCTAAAAATACTATTAAAGTTTTCATCCGTTAATGGTGGGAGTTCGAGAAAAAATCTTTGCAGGAAAAAGTTTAAATCTTGACCAAAGATTTCGGTATCAAATTTGGATTTGTTGCGGTAAAAACCAGATTCAGTCTTGACATTATCATTGTTTGTCATGAGAGTGCCTATTTCGCAAAAGATTGGGTAATGATCACAGACATTACATGTTTCAAAAATTCCAGGCAAAATAGGATGTTTAATATCATTGGAAATGATATGATCTTAATGGATGAGGAATTTTCGGTTACTCTGGTTGGTTTAGTGATTAAAGGAAACCCACCGTGACTAATCAACATATTTAAATAGCGCATTGAAAGAGGGATATTTTTTTTCAATTTCCAAAGTGATATTAAAGTCACCCAAAATATAATAGTATTCAAAATCTTTGTACAGAGAATCGAGGCATTTAGAAAAGTCCTCTAAAAATTGATCCGCAGTTTGCGTACGAGGATGTCTATAAACTACGCCTAATGTAAATTTAGAGTCAAAATTCTTAATCTTGATCCATAAGCATTCAGAATCACACATTTGAATTGGGTTTTCAATTACTTGATAGATAATGTTTTTATGAATATACATAGCAACGCCACAAGCATTGGAATTTGAGTTTATATGCACAAAGCCGTAGTTTGGGATTGAGACATTAATTTATGATTGGTATTTGATACGTGTTTCTGTAATGCAGATGATTTGAGGGATAAATTGAAGAGATTGGATAAATTCATAGAGAAGGTCAAAATTCTTGTGGAGGGATCGAATGTTGACATGCATTAGTATCAAAGCTTCATCATAGGAACCATTTACAATTTGAGAATTTACTTCAAAGTATTAACAATTACTTATGTTTTGATTAAAAGATTTACATAATTTGTCACACAAATTCTCAGTATCAGAAAAATTGTTGACATCTTGTGCGGCTGCGGGACCCGGGCGAAGGAGGTTAATAAGTTGCTCCCCTTCGTTCGAATTCATCCGCACCATTTGAGAGCAGCTAACTAGTTCAGGTGGATTGTAATTAGCAGCTGTCGAAGTAAGACGCAAGTGCGCATTGCAACATTTGAATAAAAGTAATATAGTGCTGGAATAAGATGCGCCAACTAGTTCTATCCCAAACCAGAATGATAATCTTACTATTTTTTTTTTACTTCAGATTATATAATTAGCTAACTATAAAATATAATATTAACACAGTAGCAGAGTTATAGTCAAAACATAACTATTATAGCACTGCTGCATGATTGTATGAGAGCCGTTTCGAATTATCTCACTGGCGCACCTTTCCAGGGCAAACATCATGTTGTCGACTCGATGCCATACAAAAAAAAAAGAAAGATTCAAATTAAATTCGAATTGTCAGCAGCATGGCCGAGGGGAACTGAGCGCTGATTATTGCGTGAGCAATACTGCGACCCGAGTTCGATTACGGTTGCAGGCCGCCTGCTTCGACACATACGCGGGTAGCTGGATACTCGAAGAGCGCGAGCTCACTTCCCAGTCACCCTGATCTCTCCGTTCTTATTAAGTTTGTTGAGTTGTAAATCCTCGGTTAATCCTCGGGAGTATATACAGAGCACTAACCTGTCACGTTGTGCCAAACAAAGGTTTAAACAAATAATATCATTACATAGTAACTAGTTTATCGTCCACAAATAAACAGTATTCTCCTTTGTGTTCTTGTTTCGGTGCATTTATCCTTTCAGACCTTTGCAAAAATGACACTCTAATCTTGGTGTTCGATCAGGAAGTCGAATAAAATTAATTTAGAGCTTAGAGGATTGATGAGTGATTAGAAAACATTTGTAAATCGGGATGTTTCAAAATGGCTTGTTGATAATTGGTGTGAACGTGAAATTGCTTTACAGAAGAAGGTCCGAAGCCTTTGGCGATAATGCGACCGGACTTTGGCAACGAGATCCGACGAAAAACAGCAAAAGCGAGAATTTCGAAGTTCGAAGGCAAATTGATGGTGCTGCCGGTTATTCAGCCGGTCCTGCGATAGCGAGGTCGAGAAACTCCATCTACGAAAACGAGACAGCGTTTGTGGATTCAGTATATGAAAATGTAGCCTTACAAAACTGCTATACTTCGGCTATGTACGAAAACAACACATCCCACATACTACACAGCAACTAGGTCAAGGAAAATGTGCGTTTATTTTAAAACTCTGGTCCAAGCACGAGCAACATAACCAATACGCAAACTATGGGCAACTGCCCCGGGCCTCGTGCTTTGGGGCCATGCGTACACATGGCCAATCGCTGAAAAGATTTTTGTTTTGATCAAGTTTCTGGCGAAGAATTTGTAAATTTACCGCTTGTTTGGAGTATTGTATTGTCTTGTATTGTATTTGAGCGCAATTAACAGAATATGACCAGGTGATAATAAATTATAAATTGCTGCACCCAGGACTCTAGTGAAGCCGAACGATAGCTTTTGGCCAGATCATGGAGCGCCGTTTGTGTACCCGAATTTGTGCAATGTTTTTTTGTATATTTAATTAAATAGTTATTTTAATTAAATATACAAAAAAAAACTAGCGCAAAAATAAACATGTAAAAATTTTTTGTGCAGACTTTTTTTTACTATTTATTTTTGCAATAAGAAAAAACTGCCGCAGAATATACCGTTGCAAAAGTAAATAGTCAAAAAAACTGCGCGCAAAATAAACCGTTGCAAAAATAAATCGTCAAAAAAACTGAGCATACGCAATCTGCCGTTCTTTAATGCGCTCTATAAGCAGCCGAGAGCGCTTTGCCACACTCCACTAAAAAATATACAAAAATGTCTGCACGCATTTTTGCAACGCTTTATTTTGTGCGCAGTTGTTTTGACTATCCTTTTTTGCAACAGTTTATTCTGCGGCAGTTTTTTCTAATCGCAAAAATAAATAGTCAAAAAAAGTCCGCACAAAAAATTTTTGCATATTTTTATTTGCACTAGTTTTTTTGTATATTTATTTTTGTATATTTAATTAAAATTGCTATTTAATTAAATATCCAAAAAAACACTGCACAAATTAGGGTACACAAACGGCGCCCCATACCAGATGCAAAAACGTTTAAGTGGTTCGAGACTACTGAAACAAAAACGAAAAACTGACCTACATCAAAACAGTGAAACAAAAGAAAACGAACTAAGAACTCATAGTTGTCAATAATCAGTTGGTACGTTAAATTACGATGAAATGATTCAAATTTGTTCTAAGTAACATTTTTTTAATGTGATTTTGAATTTTGTGAAGTAGTAATACAGTAATTCATATGATTTGTTGCAAGTGCATGGTAGTGCAAGTAGGCAGGAAACATTACGAGACGATCGCATTCCATAAATTATACTACAACAAATACGAAATTTTGAGATTATTGTCAGCGTGTGTGATTTCCAACCTAAATTATTTAGAATATGAAGCCCCAAATAATTATAGTTCGTTACTTCATCTACAACAGAGTCCTTCATCTTTATTAGCATTCTAATTTTGTCTTTTATGTTATGAGGTTGCGGCGGGAAAATTATATACTTTGTTTTCGAAATGTTAAGAGTAAGCTTATGAGAAATTAGCCAGCTGCTTACACTATCCAGAACTTTATTTGCAGTTCGAGTTACTTCAATTTTGTTTGCTCCTGGAATGAGTAGAGTCATATCATCTGCATACATTATTGCTTGGTGGTCAATATTTTAAAAAGATCATTTACGTATAAGAGAAATAATGTCGGGCCTAAAGTAGAGCCCTGAGGTACCCTATAGAATTTCTTTTTGTGAAGATAAACAATCATTTATGCTGACTGCTTGCATTCTATTACTGAGATAAGATTTCAGCAAATTATGAGAAAGTCCTGGAAACCCATAGTTGTCTAATCTTTTGAAGAGAGTGGAATGATCCAGGGTATCAAAAGCTTTACTTAAATCAAGAAAAATTGAAAGAACAATTTTATTCTGATTAAATTGTTTGGCTATTTCATTAATTAACATGCATATGAGGTAGAGTAATTAGGCGGAAAACCGAATTGAAAGTTGAATAACAACAGATTCATATTCAAATACGACATCATGCGTTTATGAAAAAGTTTTTATAAAATTTTAGAAATAGAGTTTAATACGCTTATTAGCCTGTAATTGGTTAGGTTTAATTTATCACCTTTTTTAAACATTGGTGTGACTTTTGCGTGTTTTAGTAAGGTGCTAAAGATTCCTGTACTAAAGGTTAGGTTGATTAAGTGGACCAAGGTGTCTATAACAGGGTTGAGAAAAGTTCGAATGAGTGAGGAAGGTGTCTGATCGACTCCAGAAATCCTTTTTGGACTAATAGATCCAATAACCCATGTTACTTCAGCAAATGTTACTGGGTTTAAGAAAAATGAATTAGCTCGCTTTGTAGCAAATTGTGCTTGGTCAATTTTATCGCTTTTATGCTTAACTTGGAAATGATTAGTATCACGCAATTTTTTCTGGAATACTGATGAAAAAGTTGTTGAAAGCTTCAGCTATTTCAAAAGGCTCTTTAATTATATCATTAGTGAGTGGATCACGAACAAGTGGTGAATGTTGAGGAATGCATTTGATAATGAGAGAGTTTAGTATTTTCCACACGGCTCGTATATTTGTTAGAGTTTTAGTGAGTTGCGATTTATAAAAAGTCGATTTTTAAAATTTGATTACTCTTTCAAAATGATCTTTAATGTGATTGTAAGCAGTTTTGGAATAGGAATCTCTTGGTCTTAAAAATTTAAAGTAAGCTTTACGCTTATCCTTTTGCAACGTTTTGAGATCCTTTTCAAACCAAGCATTGAGTTTGGCTTTAAAATTAGATAACTTTAGAACTGAAATACAATTATCAATTTCCTTATTTATTTTTTATTGTGAATAGTGGTGCTTTGTAACAGTGGTGGTTTATCAGCACCATAACAAAATTGACTAAAAAACACAAATAAATGCGTCGGTTATTTTTTGCCTGAATTTCGAGAATTGTTGATTTGGATCTTGCAATGCGAGAATTTCAAACCAATCAGCCGCAAGCAAATGCTCATTGAGCAATTTAATTGTGTTTTGGTTCAATAAACGAGAATGAGAGTTCGGTTCCTGTGTTGACTGTTTAGAAGGGAAAAACGTGCACTGAATTATAGCGAAATGATCGGACACTAATTTCGCTTAAATAGCACTTTGAGTTCGAAACTTAGCATTATTATTCCAAATGTTATTGATGAGCGAGCAACGATTGGCGGATATTCTAGTTGGCTTTGTGATGAGACAAAAATATCCCACTGTGTAGAGGGAGTCAATGTAACGTTCAACATATTTGTTAGGGTTTATAAATCATAGTTAAAATCACCCAATAAGTATGTAATTTTGTTTAATGAGTGCGCGAGTCCCGCGCACTCATTTGCCCCAGACCCCCGAAGACATTTAATCGCGCCCTACGCACGAGGTAAGTTTGGCACCTAAGCAGGTAGTCTGGCGATGATAATAAACGCAGACTCGCGCCTACAGCATCAATCCCTTTTAAGAGATCTGGTGTAAGAGAAATTAAATTGGTAGGGGTACCAGGTCTTCAAATTTATGATGATCTGCCAATTTAAGAAACCGAGCTTGAGGCTTTAGCCAACTCTCGAAGGCTTTTAAACAATTTAAAAAAATGGGAGGCAGGAATCTAGTTCTCTCAGTCTCACTTGTATGCAATCCAAAACAACCAGTCCCCCTGCTTCTAAATACATTACATTAACTTTAAAGCATTCTGCTTAAAAACGATAGAATTCAGTTTTGCAGGTGATGGATTTGAAAGATAAAGTATATACTTTTGCTGTTGGATTGCATATAGTATTCTGCCCTGCGGACATACTGTAAATGAAAATATTGTCACGCGAGTGTTTGTGTGAATACATGCATTTTAAAGAGTGATCTTGAAATTGCACATCTTTTAGAAGTTGTAGCTGCATTCACACATTCTTGATTTCATGCGACTACTTTGGTGTTCATTACGTTTGACGTTTTGCTGCTATTCCTGTATTAAGCCGCATTTACACGGGCGACTTTTTTGCGTGCGATTTTTTGATACAAATGGATGTGGCAAAGTTGCATATATTCAATAATGATTCTCATTGTGATAAAAGTTACCTTACTGCTGAAAATGACTGTTTCAAGTTGTTTCCATTCCGATAGTGATATTCTAAACCTTTTTAAAGCAAAATCGGAGCTGATCTCACTGCGATTTTTTGTTGCAACACCGATTCTTTTCTAAAGTTTTCGATTATAACAATATTGGTATGAAACCAACTTAAGACAGTTATTTCCATCAGTAAGGTACCAATTATCATGATCAAAGCCGCCGTTGAGAAAACGCAACTTTGCCAGATCCAATTTTATCAAAAAATCGCACGCAAAAAAGTCGCCCGTGTAAATGCGGCTTTAGTGTTATTTTTATCGTACATTGCATAACTGCAGTGGTGTAAAAAGTACTCGAAAATTGTAACCAAGTAAAAGTTTCGTTACTGACAAAAAAACTACTTGAAGTAAAGTACAAAGTACGGACCAAAAAAGTACTTGAGTAAAAGTAAGAAGGCAATCATTTTAAAAGTATTTAAGTACAAGTATTTCTGAAAGCATTCAAGCAAAATAAACAAACTGTTCAATTGACATATGACAACAGGTCCACTACCATCATATCAGCACTAATACAAGCGCTTGGTCTTCTCACACCTCACTATCTTAGACAAGAAATCATGATTTATTAATTGTTCCAAGTTTTTTGTTATTATATTCAAGACAAGTAATTTAAAAGAACAACAACAACAACAAGATTTTGAAATTTGAAAATCTGCCTTCCAGACTTTACATGGAATCATTTCATAACATCTTTGCACTTTCACTGTCATTGTAAAATTAATATGCTAAATAAAAAGTAAAAACACTGTTGACGTGTCTTATCGGTGCATAATTTACTGAATCTACAGGGTGGCCCAAAACTCACGCACCATACACAGCTAATTCAGTATATTTTGCGATAAAATATTTTTTGGATTAATTAATAGAATTTGGAGTATGTGAAGGCAGGCAGAAGCCGGAACAATATTACGCAGGGTTGGAAATTAACGCTTTCCTGAGGCAAGCTTAAATTGCCTCGGGCAAGTTATTTTTCAGATTAACTTGCCCGACGGCAAGCTAAAAAACTACAGCGTATTAAACAATATCAAACAAGATTATTTAGAGATGCAATTTAGGTCTTCTTCTGTTGCAATAATACAGTATGTGAGTAGAGAAAGCTGTTGCTTGGTTTGTTTTAGCACTTTGCAATCATCACAATGAACACTTTGTTTAATCGTACGCACATCATTAATCGCAATTAACACTTCATTCATTCATTCATTCACGTTTATTTGTTTATGCAACACAGCCACCATTACTACATAGCACAAAACACAAGTTGTAATGCAACAGTTTTAGGCAACCATGCAGATAAACTGGGCAGCGAAAGACCATTTCATGGTCATCTAAGTCAAGCTGCCTATAAGTGATGGTGTTACTTTTTAATCGCTCGAAATTTTTCGATACTCAGACGCGTTTTGCAACTTTTTGGCACAAAGTGCTACGTTTTCTGAGAAAAATTTTCCCATTCTTGCCGCGTTAACCGCTGTTTCAAATATCACAAGTACAAACCCTGCTCTGCATGAAGACAGCGTCAAGAATTTTGCAATTTTTTGTTATGATTATTGTGAAGATCTTTTAGCTCCTATAACTTTTGCAAAAAAATTCGGCTTTCTAGCTGGTGTAGTTTCCAAAATATTCGCAATTGAAAATGCATTACAATCAAAAAATCAATTTTTACGTAATGCATTTGGAAAAAGTTATTTATTACGACACCTTACCAAAACAATCGCGCGCAAAAACGTGATTCTTGAAATAGGATCCACGTACTATCCAAATTCAATGTTTTTGCCAAGAAGTACATTTTACAATTTCTTTTCCAAAAGTAAACAGCCTCAAAACCTATGGTGCTTATTTTTTTTCGGGCAAGAAATTTCCTCAGGCAAGTAGACATTTGATATCACGTGCCCGGTGAAGAAGTTGTCAAAAAAGTTAATTTCGACACCTGTTACGTCAACAAATTACAAAAAACTATTATTGATAGCCCATTTAGATAGTTTAGGTTTCCACTGGGACAAAATTGATCATCATATTAAAAACATTTTGGAATTACGTTGCACAGTATGTATTACGGTACCGTACAATAATGCCTATTGCATATGTGGTGTGTGATTTTTGGCTCACTCTGTAGAATTTAGCTTTAAAAACGTGTAGTAATCATAGAACGAATTTTTGGCAAATTTATGTGTATTTACTTCTTTCACGATTTACTTTCAACAGAGTAAACACATATGCCCGTATGCAGCCGCGGCCAAGGGTAAACACCAAGCAAGGTGAAACTAAAAACATCTTGAAATGCCATTCGCCAGAATGGACGAGATACCTATTCGCACGTGTAGAAAAAAGGCATTGCGACAGTCGCTGTGGAAGTCTGATCTCTGACCCAAGAGTTGTCAGCCGAAAAAGGAGCAAAAGACAACTAACTTAACTGAATCGAACAATTGCCGGTAGAAAAGTCGACCGCTCTGACGAATTTGTGGTTCAAATTTAAAATTACAGTACTTAGTACTTTTCTGAATCAAATTCTACCAGATGCGTAGCTAGAAATTCGCAATGGGGGGCATAGGCGACAGGCGTAGCCAGGATTTTTGATCGGGGGGGCCCAAACCACAAATCATACGCAATGACGTAAACATGAATTTTCAAAACAGAAACTTTGGTCATAGTCGAAACCAGTATCTCTGATTGGGGGGTGGGGCTCAAACCACAAACGAGCTGAATTTGTCCCCAAATTTAGGTGAAGACCCCCCCCAAAAAAAGGTCTTCACTCAAATTCAGTCAGGTTTCTTGCTAAAATTTAGGTGAAGACCTAAAAAATAATAAAAAAGGTCTTCACGTTCTGACTCGGTTTAAGGTCAAAAGAACAAGGTCAAAAGAAGAAAAGATAAAGAAACTGAAGATAAACCACCCTTTTCGGTCACAGTTTTATCATTGCGATTGGGGGAGGGGGGCCGGGCCCCATGGGTCCCCCTGGCTACGCCTATGGTAAGGCTATTTTGGGGGTGTGGGAGCGGAGGCCCCAACCGCCGGAGGCCATTGGGAGTTGCCAAGCCCCCAGCGCCCAAAAACTTCGCTTCTTTTTGGAAAAATAACTTAATTTTAGGGCTATTTTGATAAAAAACAATGCTTTGAAAACGTGGCTTACAAATTGGTAGTGCAAACATGATTAAACTGGTTGCATAAATGGGCTATGGTTAGGTGGCTAATGGTAAAATTTTATTTCTCTTGTTTACATGCTGCTGGTAAATCGTAAAATCCTATAGTTCAATAAAACTCACACCGAGCTATCTATTTCTTCTACAGTTTATAGAGAAAGATAATTGGGGGATGGGGCTAAAGAAAAGATATTTGAAAAAAGTGATTGATAAATAACTAATACTGAATAGCTGTCTCCCTGTTTCTGAATTTATAATATATTTGTTGATAAAACCTATGTTCAGTGTTTTTACTCTACCAATCAAATTTTATTGCTTATTTTTGGCCATTTTTCAAGTTTTTATTCATTTGTGAGTTTAATTTTTGACAAATTAGCTCCCCCCCGAATGTATGTTTCAATAGATCCATAAAATCACCTTTTAGTCCAATTCAGTTCACAAACTACTTTCAGAAGGGCTAAAATTGTGGTATTTTCCATATTAAGCATTTTGGTCGACAGGCCAATGGGGGGGCTATAGCGCGCGCCCCTCCTGGCTACGTTACCGAATGCCAACTACTTAAGTAGCGTTACTTCACGCTAAAGTAAGTAAAAGTAGCCACAAAAAAACTACTCAAAAAATACTCGTTACCGGCAAAAACTTCTTGAATAATCTATTCAAGTAAAAGTATTTCGTTACTTTACACCACTGCATAACTGTAGTTTTAAATTTTCACGTACTGCAAGTAAACAGCGCTGATAAATCCACTGAAGTTAACTAAATTGGGTTGACGGTTGCGTACCACTGATGATGGGCTTCCTTACTTAGGACACAAAGGTCACTACTTCAAAGCAAGACCAATGAAATTTTTGGGTTTGTGTCTTCATTAAAGAGAATTTTGTAACAAAAAAGCTCCGTAGTTTTTTCATTAGGTCTGCCTCACCCTAGAAACTTTCCTCTCTTAGATAAATTCAGTAGTGATGGTGTCGCTTCGTGTATTCTGACTGAATGAAAGTTTACGGGTCAGTCAAAGACAATTCACAACTTCACACGACAGATAATTATCCAGCACTGAGCCCAAATTGAGAACAAACTCTATACGGAAACTTAGCTTTACAGTTTTCATGTAACATCGTGAAAGCATAGCATAAGTAAGGAACATGGTTTTATGGGTAATGAAATTGCCTTGCACTTTTCAAAGAACTGAAAAAGTTGCTTAAGCCCATTCTGCTAATGCCTAACCTACAAAAGTTCCATTTTGACGTTTTTGGGCGTAAAAATGACAAACCGAAAAATCTCATTAAAAGGGAGGGTAAAGTTTTGAGATAATCTGCATCAATCAACTTCGGCAACACTTCAAAAAGTTTGGAAACTAACTTAAATTTCAGAAGTTACATAGCAGATATAAAGCTTTAACTTTTTTTTTCACTACTGTGAGGTCGCACTTCGTGTTTGGTTTCAAGGTTCGGGTGGGCCGCCAGGATAGGCTGTGTGCGAATTTAGATGCTGATGAAACACTAGCCTTATGGGATAGCAGATATGTGAGGAAGTGCTACTTTACAGTAGTAACTTAAATTTAGTTTTAATTGAAAATAATTTATGGCGTGCAAGGGATTGACTTTCTTAAATGCCTCCTTAAAACAGTTGCTGTGCAAGTTTTCGCAAAATCATCAAGTCTGATATATTGCTCTAAAAGTGCTTTTTACTACAATATCAATTATTAAAACAAAATTAAAAAGGTACATTACGAAAGCAATCGATTGCTTTCGTAATGTACCTTTTCAATGTTGTTCTTTTACAATTTTGTTTTAATATATGATTACTGCACCCCGCTCAGCTTGGATGGATTCCCTAATGCTACAACTTTGTTGTCCCTTTTTTTGGTATATCATGTAAATAACGAAAAAACAAAATCACGTACATTACCCCAGAAATACATGGTAAATGATCATTCTTCGATTAGATTGTGCAAAACTGTGAAAAAATCTGAATATTCAATTTCAAAACAAAATAATAATGTAACGCCGTAGAGTCTTTTCACCCATAATCGGGATCATTGGGGGTGTATCATTCAAATAGAATCTTTAAATTTTTTATTTTTGACGCGTAGCCTCCTGTGCTATGGTATGATGTTCGCTCTGGCCTACGCTGCCAAGCACTTTCTGAAATAGGTTGAATTCAAATTCCACTCATCATAATAATGTACGATACTTTTCTAAATGGAATAACTTAAGGCGACTTTAGTTCTATCGATTCGCGCTGTTATGATTTTTCTGTTTATTTTATGTTTTTGGCAATGATTAAAATAACAGATAAAAGATGACATTTCAACCGTGCGCATTATTACTTCTGAAAAGTTGTTGAAGTTTTTGGAAGAATTTGAACGAGCAGTCGAAAAAATAATCACGCCAATTTATTCATCTGTTGGTTTTCGCGAGCAAGTTCCAGCGATGTCGGTCATGAAGGTTTTGAGAAAGAATTGCAAATCGTAAATGGTCTTCATAGTTCTTCGCATTCGCGGAATGGATTTAGAAGGATACCCTGTCGGCAAAATTGTAATTGCGATTTTTTTTTTATCTAACCTACGTCAAATACACAACAGCGTGACCTGGAAGCAAGCGCGCAGCTGTTTTTTTTTGGCATCGAAAAGTTTGGAAAGATTTTGAGAAATCAGGAATGCAATTAAATTTATCCTTATTAGCGATATGTAATACAAAAGTTTGGTGCTAGCTCTGCAAAAACGAAATGGACGCTCGCAAAACTTGCGCAGTGTTTTTCTATTCAGACGACCACTAAGTGAGCAGTAATAAATAGAACACAAGGCAGGCAAAATAAAATGCTGATTAGGCCTACAACAAAGACGTTTAGAAGCCAAGCATGGGTTAACCAAGTGCATTAACTGGTTAATGAACTCCGCCAATAAGAAACCCAGGCCACAAAACATAGCCTTGTTCGATTGTCCTGCATGTAAATGGGTCGATTTTCTGCAACTTTATTTATCAGTAAAACCAATCTTCTTCATTATGTTGAGCATTTTGAGCTACTATTTTGTATTGTCTTGTTGTTGCGCTTTGCATACAAACAGCGATCTAGTTGCTGGGAGAGAAGAGTAATCAGTTGTAAAGTGAAGAAGAAATAGATGACCAGACAAAGAAGACAGCTCAAGAATGCGGCTTGCATCCGGCCTCTGATCAACTCGATTCTAAATCAAACAAAAAAGACTAAAGCGAATGATACTTGATACATTCAGTGTTCATTATCAATTTAAAAGCATTGCGAACACAACAGGTCTGAGTGCTGTCTCTCATGCGGAAACAGCAGCTACAAAATTATCAAGCATCCTTAAGTTCAAGCTACGCACATTTAATCTGCTGTTTGCATGTGGCAGCAGCAGCAGCACTATCACTGCTTTTTCCCACCTGATTAAGAAATTGCATGTCGTTATTTTTAGCACAGTACAAATATATTAAGCAAAAACCAGCAATATGAAAGTCTCTGGCTATGCAGTGGCTAGAAGAGCAAAAACTTCCCCAGCAGATATATGTCCTGGTTTAGTGATTTCTTTAGAGGCATACAAAAATTCCACAAAACACCACTAGAGGTGACGATATTTTTAACAAAAAAGAAAAAATCTGGCTTTCAAACTTTTGTAACTCTGCCTGTGATTTGTTGATTAAAATTCTTATTATTATTGTGCAGGATTAGTAAAATTTTTCCTATAATGTGCAGGATTTGATTTAACTATACTATCAAAATAAACTTTATACTTTGGCTTCAGTAAATGCAGCTTCTGTAGCTGCGTTCTACGAGCTTAGAAACCACAATGTTCATGAATTATCGCTAAACGATACTGTGGAAATTTAACTATCCAACTAAAACAAAAATAAGTATATGAATTTGATTCAAAACAGAAATAAAAAATTATGTAAGCTTTTAAATTTAACCGTTTAAGTAAAGCAATTAATAAACTGAGCAATAAAGCACATTTAATATACTCATTTATGGTACACTAAATAAATCTTGACTTTCGAAGGAAATAAAATTATGTTTTGAACAAAATACTCTTCATATAACGAAAAGCTATCCAACTTAATGAAAGCCAATATGTATTCAACTGAAGACTGGATTTTCGAACTGTAAACTAAATTTTGCAATAAAAGTTCAAAACTGAATAACAGCACGAAAACGAGATTGTGCTCGCAAGTCCCGCAGCAAGCAAGACTTCCCGCATATATTACATCTTGCTAGCCCGAACGCCTGCGCCCCGCACACATCACATCCTGCCAACTCGAGCGCTTGCAGACACCACGAGTTCGAAACTCAACAAAAAATGTCAGAAAGCAATATAAAGCATAGATGACCCCGGTATCAAATGCCAAGCACTCACCTTGACATGGAGGACCTTGAGTAAAACTGATTTAATCCGTTCGCAGGAATAGATGTGACAACGAAAATCTCAAAAAGTTGAAATATGACCATGAAGAAAAAAACTACGGCTTTCTTCTTTCTCTTAAAAAGTTGTCGGCAACAAAAGCTTGGAGTTCTCGTGAGTTTAGTGTCATCAATTTCATTGACCATTTTCAGCTGCTTCTGGTGCTTAAACGAAGCAGACGTCATAGGCAAGCTTTTCCCTGAAGGAAAAGGAGCTGCATAGCTCGATGACTGAAATTCTAAACAATGCTTTTGTTAGCCAATTGATCTAATAAGCCAAGGGTCAGTTACTTTCGGTGAATATCGGTTGCTTACCAGGTCAGGTCAAACCAAAGACTATAAAACTCACAGCTTCTTTGCTTGACGTTCACTATTAAAAGCGGCAGCTTGAAACTTTCACTCTGTGTGATTAAGCAGCTAAAACTTTTACTCGAACATCTAAACTCCAAAGTCGCATAACTAGTTTGCAGCAAATAGCAACTACGTTAATTGAAACGAGTGAACGGATCTAAAAAAGTTATGACTCTTCAAAAACACAAGTAAATCCAGTTCACGTAAAACATAACCTAAATGAGGTTATAGGCAGCAAGGATACGCTCACCGAAGAAAATCATCAACGAAATTTTTACTACGCCATGTTGGAAACGTTGAACGGTGATTATTCATCCAGTTTTGGGTGTTAATTTGACAATTTATCGAGAGACCTACTATTCTAATTAAAGCATCAACAGCTGTGAAAAATGGCAGAAAATGTGCGTAATGTTACACGCGTATAGCTTTGGCTTTTGAGGTTCAATTTCTACGCAAGCAGACATTTTATTCGAGTCGAAGTTCGGAGAATAACGAGCCGAAAAGGTTGAATTTGTTCTTTACTTAGTTACGGTAAACATTTGAACGCTGCCAAGTAAGAAAATTTTTAACTTTGCGAGGAACAAAAGCACTTATTTTTGTTTTTGCCCGAGTGCCTCAATCAAAAAGTAGGCCTATCAGCTAGAAGACTGCATCTTGACTATTACAAACAGAGAAATAATAAACACTTTACAGGAGTCGAGTTACTGCGTCAGAACGCCCTTATCCACTTACCATATCCACTGTCGCTCAAATCGGAGTGGGCAGTATCATTTATTTCGTGGATTTCGTCGCTAATTGTATCAAGCACTGTGCGTGTGTGTCCTCTGCTCATCCTACTACCAATATATACCGCGTCGTTACCAGTCACGTTATATGTGGCATTAGAGCGCAATGAAGCTCGCTGTACCGTGGACTGCTCAGGCGTTGTTTGAGCAAATACTGAGTTGACAATCCCACTCGACGGTGTTGGACCTTTCGCTTCCCTCTAAAATGATTTCAAACATCTTGCATTTTTATTTGCTTGAAGCAGCATATGTATTTTATTTAGGAGAGAAACTGGACGTTGGAAAGAGGGAGACTCAAAATGACGTCGGAAACGGAAGCGTCGAGAAAATATCTAGAAGAAAGGTCTTGCCAGAATGATACGGCAGAGCGGTTTCTAAAACTATCACGGAATTAGAGATAAATTTCCTAAAGTTATCGCGGATTCCAATATGCGTATAATCGCATATTGGCATCACAAATTAATTGCATATATAAATGTGATGTATTTGTGATATTACGTAAAATATGACTACAAAATGCTCAAATTTTGGTGAAGTGACCAAAGTAAACCTCAAAATTGGAAGCGTTTCCTTATCCCAGCAACTTGAAATTTTTAGAATTTCGTTGGGATGAAGTTTGGCTCAAAGTCAAAGAGATGGGACAATTAGTCCCCTCATCCCGTGAAAAAAGAGGTTAAATACGGATGATTTACCTTAATGCTCTCGTAGATTTCGCTCTTGTTCAACTTATGTATTACTTGGTTGCTGCTCTGTTTGTTAGTTTCTGGTGAGGTTGGGTTCGTGGCTGCTTTACGCCCAATTGTTGTCTTCATTATTTTAGCGTCCCTGATTTTGCTTTCGCTTTCAATATCTTTTTCTGCCACGTTTCTGTCCGCATTGCTTTCAGCCTCGGGTACATCGCACAAATCACGTGGCGTGAAGTTGCGCACCAGCTCCTTCACACTTTTAGCATCCTCTTCTGAGAAAAACGTGGCGTCTGATACGGCTAAAGAAATAATTGATAGTATATATGTGTAACAGCCTTGCTTGTAGAAAATTGAACATATACATGTAAAAATTATGAAGATCAAGTCCGGCATGTTGCTTTAAGCTTGGAAAATCTTTTTTTGACAGTGTATTAAATATCTACCCCAGTAATTAGACTTGAGCCCAACTTCTCTCCGGGAGAACAGACGAGTTTTTTCCAGAACTTTATGGAGTTTCAGCAGTGACAGACTGTTAAGGCCTACTAGCATACATCTGTCGCAGAGCTGTAAACGGGCCGACAAGTACACGCCCGAACCCGAACGTTTAAGCCCAAATCCGAAAAGTAATTTGAAGCCAAAAACAGGCCCGAAAAAGCCCGAAAGTTATGTCCAAAAAAGGTATACTGTTATTTTTTGGAAGCTGTAAAAATAGAACTATCCAATATTGCAATTGTAATTACATTTTATTCACCAAGTTGCCTTGGCCAGAAGAAAGCGAAGGGATCTTTCGGTCTTCGAGTCAAACTGCCACCAGCCCACCTGTCTACCACACACGGCGGAGGCTTCACACTGTTTCTTTAATTGCTGAACGTCAAGCAGGGAAGCTGTGAATACCAATTTCTATAGTCTTTGGTTTGACCCGACCGAGAATTAAACCAGAGTGTACCGTTTCAGTAGCAGACGCTCTATTCACTTGACCACTAATCGGTTCAAAATTGTAATTGTGGTTTATTTGCTAATTTAATTTGGCCAGTTTTGTAGCCAACGAAGCAACTTTGCTGTCTGCGATCCGAACTGCCATAACCAACGGTTTTTCTTTAATACTGAACCTGATGTTGTCATTCCAATTTTTATCGTTTTTCATTTCACTCGATTGGAAATATCGACGTCAAACTTACATTTAGAGCATGATTTTATGAACATTACATGCATATACACATAGGTGGACACAAGTCCGTTAATCCGTTAATAACGAAACTAACTTTTTCATTAACTCGTTAATCCGTTAAAAAGTTTTTTCATGTTAACGGACTACATTAACTTCCGTTAAGTGCTGTTAACAAACTAAAGTAACTTCCGTTAAGTTCTGTTAACTTCCGTTAAGGTTTTTATCGTTAATATCTCGCACCATTCATTCATCGTACCGGTACAAACCAGTTTGCACTGGTAACACTTGTTGCGTATTAGCACGAGTTTTATAAAAGAAAACGAAAATAGGAACTCTTTTTTGAGGCATATAATAACCTGCAGCCTCATAGGTCTATTAATTATCGCTGTTCACGACCCCAAAGATTTTCGAATCGCACGCAGCTTCGTTGCGCATTTGAACTTGTTTTTATCGTGAAATTAGATTAGACTGTAAAATGTAACTTCCAAAATACAAAAAGACCGCCATAGCAATAACTATTTTCTTACAATCAGCTCAACAGCGTCAATACGAGTTCTAGAAGCGAGTGAATAAAAAGAAATGTAAATTACACGCAAAACATTAACGGATTAACGGACTTTATTAACTTCCGTGAATCAAAGCTGAAAATAACGGATTAACGTTAACGAAGGTGTGAAGTTTGTTAACGGACTAGCGGTTAACGAAGCTAACGTTTTGCACTAACTTGCCCACCTACGCATATACATCATTACTTACATTTGTGGCAGCAGTCATTGTTTGTCCGCTTCATGTTGCGGTGGCTGGGAGTTTTCTTCTTATCAATTTTTTTCGGGGCAACTTCAAAGCATTCCGCAATAACCGCGTTGTCAAAGATGCTTTCAGTTGCCTGGGTGGACAGTTTTAGTGTGAATTTTCAGAACAATTTTAGTGAGTGGTTTAATATTGCAATATGCTTCAGTGCGTTTTCCCCCCACTCCTGTTGATATCAGAATTATCTTTGTAGAATAATTGCATAGTGCTGGCAGCGGGCAGCGAGGGCTCAAGCAGTAATTCCAAAACTTAAATAAAAAACAACAAAAACTTATTTTAACGCATTTGAAAGTTGAGGAGCGTTGAAATTTGGTTGGAAAGTCTTGGAACCCTTATGAAGCTTTTGAAAGAAAACCGAGCAGAAAATAAATTCGGTTTGAATCCTCTTTCAAGGACATTAAAAATCACTATACTTTTAACTTCTACTTAAATAGTTTTTCAATTAATTCTACTTTCTATTTGGAATGCAGTATCACCGTCAGTAACAATAGTTTAGCTGAATACAGTTTCAAACTGCTTTTCACACCATTGCAGGGTGAATAAACGTAAATCTCAACAACTGCTCTTAAATAGAACCATAGCGTTAATTTGCTCAGTACACAGCGCATTATTATTGGACGATGTATTACCCATAATTTCATTTTAACGGTTTCGAAGTCATTTGCTTTGGATTGGTCTAAATTTGCCGTCAATCGTAACCAGATGTTAGACAGCGAGTTGTTTGTTTGTCGCTTTGAGCGGCTGCTTGATACAAAGACCAAAAATACTGGTCATTTCGCAGTCTCCTGTCGAGATTATAGAACTTTGTTTATTTAGATCTTGTTGTTGCTTTGTTATTACACACATATATGCTATAGGTTTTCTGAAACTCGACAAATAAATAAATTCTGCCTGTCTATCGTAATTCACAACAACAGCCAATAATCGACGTGCAACTTCACCAATCTTCCAGCTGCAGTTGGTAAATCAAACCGATGATGCAATGCAAATGATTACGAGTTTAAGCCGAGTGTAACTCGCGGTCATACGTAAAATCGTGAGCGTACGAGCGTACCCTTAGTCTATTATAACCAACTGGCAGCTTGTACGCTGGTAAAACGGTACGCCGGGCGTATTGAATTTGTGTTTCAAATAAACTAAAAATAAGATCGTAATCTCACAACTTTAACAGTGAATATGCGAGGCCAGAACCTGGACCAACCCACATGTCCATTGTGCACCGCTTACCTGTTGTACAACGCGCTCGCAGTACCTCCCCACTCGGAGGATGTGGCCCTTCCCGTCGATCGACGTGGAAGGGTGAGGCATAATCGGAGCGTCCGTAGATTGAGTGTGCGACTCGTGGAAGAGTTCTGGATTCTTGATTCCTTTCGGGCCACTCGGTACGCCTGTTGAAATGAAAACAGCATTTAAATAAGAAATAAATTTATTTATTTAATAATATTGCCAAATGCCAAGTGACTGTACAATATGCTGGGCAAAAAAGTCGTGGTGAAATTTTTTTCCGGAATTTTGAGATATTGTTTAAATCTTTGGAACTTTTGGGTTTGCAGAGACAGAGGTCTAACTGAAATAAAAATTCCTTCTCCCCTTAGTTTTTTGGCTGAAACGAGTATATCGCATTTGAAAACGAGTCGAATGGGCCGTTGATTTTTTCTCCACCATTATTTTGGCTGGAAATTCGGTTCAAAAACGATAAACATCTATTTTAGGTCTCCATTTGGTTTCAGACAGTTTTTATCCTTTAGGTCCGACCTAGACTGAGCGCAAAATCGTGAGCGTACAAGTGTATCCTTAGTTTGTTTTAGCCAACTAGCTGCTTACTCGCTGGAAGGCGGTACCGCGGGCGCATCGAATTTCTGTTTAAGATAAACTAAAAATACGCTGGTATGCTCACGATTTACACCCAGTGTAGGTTGGGTCTTTGCCGTCGTGGGGTATTTCTTCAGAAAAATGCGAATTTTAGGAATTTTTGAGCTCAGATTTGAAATTTTTAGCGTTTCGATCCGGAAAATATGATAAAGGCTAGAAGGAATTCTCGCAGACAACGAGCAACTTCGATCGGCAAATAGCAACTTTGATCGGTAAATAACAGCACCTTAGTGGCCAAGACACACACTGTCAAATAGCTAAGCAAATTTGTATACCTGGTGATACACTAGATACAGATTTAATTATAAATTAAAACTCTTATTGCATTAACTTCTGATTCTAAAATTTTGAAATTTTGCGTGAAAATTTTTTACAAATACATTTAACATTAGAATTTTGCTCATGCTCCAAATTTTCCGTTTTTTTCGCTTACAAAAACGAAATGAAAAACATAGCAGATGAAGCTGCAAACAAACTTTCATCGCGTAAGTGCGCCATCTTCGATCGGGCGAAGGCGACAGTACGGGCGACGTCGTAGTCCGGCGCACAATTGCAGATCATCGGCTCGACCTTCAACCGTCTGTTCGACGTGGTACAAAATCCTGCAGAAACCATGAAACCCTGAATTTGCTGCTGAAATGTTCTAATCCAATCTATGCTCGAAACTTAGCTGTTAAAATCGCGATTAAGGCCCGGTCTACAGTGTGCGTAAAATCGTAAGCGTACGAGCGTATTTCTAGTTTATTTTAAACAAAAATTTAATACGCCTGGCGTACCGCCTAACCAGTGTACAAACTGCCAATTGGCAAAACAAACCAAGGATACGCTCGTACGCCCAAGTGTAGACCGGACCTAAAACGTAACGAATCCGGAATATGGGTAGGAAAGTACTGCAAATTTACTTCGCAATATGCGGATTCAAGATTCAATTTATCCAAGAGTTTGAACAAAATAGAGCCCGATGAAGGCGAAGAAAAGCAAAAACAAAAACTAAAAACCATTTCCATTGGAGATTCAGCCCTACGTGTGACTGCTCTGAGGAAACGGGAATAGAAAATGGAGCTCTAATCGTCCAATGACTGCTCTCATACGGAAATTCGCAAACAATGGCACATTTTTCAAAAAGGTCAACTGGGGATGCATTGCTTTTGCCAAGATCTGAAAGAAGCAAACCCAACAGCTGTTGGATGGTTGCAGTTTTGTTGCGACAAGGTATGAAGATGACCTGGTTTGAGCGCGACGTACTGTTTTCAGCACATTATAAACTTACCGGAATGTATGTTTCTGCATTCCAGTGTACGCAACATTAAACTGGTTGCAACCGGTACGCTCTCCGTTTCGACCAATGATCTTCCAGCGGAAGGCTGAAGCTCATCAACCGGCGCGCTTTTAGTTCTGCCAAGTACCTTTTCAAATCCTTTCCCGCCGATCACTCGAAATAGTCTGCAACAATTTAGGATTCATATGCGTATAATTGCGGATGACCTTTTGTACCCAAGGATGAGAAATTAAAATCTCTGTATCCAAATTAGCGAATAGTTTAATCAAGATTCCAAAAGTGATTTGATATCGATTAGTTAGCATGAGGAATTCACCGAAGCAAAATGAAGGAAATAATGTAATGTCGTGACGGTGCGTTTACACAGAACGCAAAGCATAGCGAAGCGAAGGTTGGGAACCTTCGCGAGCGGTCGCTCGCGTCACTTCCCAAGATAGACCAACCATTAATCAACAATTTAGTCAAAAGTGAAGTTAACAACCGCTCGCGAAGATTGCTACCGGTTGCAACCTTTGCAAGTTGTCGATGACGTCAAATTTTGGTCGCTTCGCGTCCGGTCCAAACGCACCTTAAAGTATGGCGGCTTATTCTCAAGTTTGGTTTATCGTTCAAAAACAGGTCTTACGTACTACTGTATTTCTTAACAAGTGGTACATAGTGAACAACCCACCTGCACCACAAAAGAGAAAGCGGGATAATTACGATAGAGCAGAGGATAGCCATCCAAGTGATGTGAACGACGTTAACGATGTAAGGCACAAAATCCACAGCGTTGAAGCTGCCGAAAAACTCGGCCAAGTCAAATTTATTGATCTCTTTGAAAGAAACTAAAATATAATGAAATCGATTTTCAGTGATGTACAATTCAGAATGAGCTTAAAAAAGTGCTCAATATTGACATAAATTTGATAAGTTTATCGCTACATCGTTTTTCGCTACCTCCATTCCAAGCTTGCATTTTAATATTTCTGGATAATTTAAGTTATTGGTATGCTGCAACGTTTATGTAGCTTGGAAAAATAAAAGCATTCTTCTCCATTACTAGGGAACAAAACGATAAGTTATTGTTTTAGAAGAGCGGCTACCCTTCACAATTTACCTTCCACAAAAATTACAAAACACAAATACATACAACATAAATTGCCTTTTAAAGATTTATAATCAATTTGATTGATTAAAAGATCAGAAATCAATTAAGAACTACGAAACTTACCATTCAAAACTATCCAGAGAGTTAATAATAGACACAACAAAAAATACCCAAGTCGCTACGTTTAGACGCAAAGCAACGCGTGATTTGCTTCTTTGCAACGTTACACGTGTAGCGCAGCGCAACCAAGATTTTACTTAGGCGGGGGCTTGGACTCAAAGTTTTTCCTCTACTAAAATTTTTTCTCTCCTTAGTGGCGTACTCAGCAAACTGGTGCAACTAACTGCATCACAGACGGGGGTCTGGGGGTGATTTTTTGAGATTTTTTGTAATTTTTCGTCAAAAATAGCCATTTTATCGCCAACAGAATTACATTTTGCATGTTTTTGGAGTTATTTAAAAAACAAAATTGTTTAAATTGGAAGTTGTTCACAAGAATTTAATTGCGCAGCCCTTTCAGGCCCCCTATACCTACAAGTGAAGTCCAAACACATTTTAAAGCTCGTATTTCGGGTTTAAATTTCTAGGTGACTTGGCTAAGCGGGGGCTGAAGCTTCCTTACACCCCCCCCCCCTAGATGGACCACTGGTGTAGCATAATGGGTAATACTACCCACAACTAAAAGATTACGAGTAATCGAATCACTAAAGTTAAAAATGCTCGAATTTCATTAGCTAATAGGTTGTGCAATCGAACCGATCGGCCACATTGGAGCGCATGCTTTTGACTCCAGACGCTACACGCGCACCTTCGCAAGTATTCTGCGATATGCTAAATATACGCTTTAACATAGCGACGGTCCAGACTACGCGTTGCTTTGTGTCAGGCTAAAAGTATTTTTACGTTTGACTTGTACAGCACATCTCTAAGTAATTGTGGTTGCTCAAAACGGTCCACACTGGGTGTAAAATCCTGAGTGCTTGAGCATTGCTGTTCGTTTTAAGCTCAAAATTGGTTCTGCCGGCCTGTCGACTTACCAGTGTTCCCCACCTCATTCAGAATAAGACAATAAAGTCACCCACCCATAGGGTGGTAATACGTGACCAACTGACCATTGGTGATCCATCAGCGGTGGTAGCCTGTGTTGCAATGGTACCCCCTCTGCCACTCTTTGAGAGCTGCAAAAATTGCTACTTTTCAATGATGCAGCGTTTCCGTTACACCATGCCCACCGAAAAGTGCCTGAAAGCCCTAACCAACCAGCTTTTTAGCAAATATTTTTGGTAAAACAAACAAAGATACGCTTGTACGCTTACGATAAGGCGCCAGTGGTAGACAGGACTTAGAATAAATTTACCTCCTGGATGTAGAGCTCCATATATTTCACGAATTTGAGGTATTCCAAAATATTCTTCTAAACCTCAAAGTGCACAAACAATGTAATAAAAACGCATTGAAAATTATACTGCAATGTAGTATATGTTATGAACTTATCTCTGAATACGTTTAAACTGAAGATATCAATGGGTCTGTTAACCGTTTTGCATTTCCAATCAATGAATCATCATTACTAGTTAAAAATTCTTAAACGTATAACAGCGTTTGTGCGAAAAGAGTGGGAATATCTGCAACATACTGTAATTCCACTAATTTGATGAAAGTATGGAATTACAATTCCATAAATTTGGATGATTAAGGTACCGGTAGGTCATAACCATAGCTGCACTTTTTAAAATTGTTTCATCACAGCTTTCAACGGCGGCGATAGCTCAGTTGATAGAGCGTCCGTTCACTGATCGAATGGTTGCTGACTCCCAGTTCGATTCCCCAACTGGCAAGGCGTTGCGCCATTGCTCATTGGGAAAGATACTTGGCGCATATTTCCTATTGGCGCCGAGCAGTAGGCTACCCGCAGTGGTGGTCCAAGTTTGACTAAAAACTGCAGTTGCTACTTAAACACTCACCGACTCGAAGACAGAAAGATTCCTTTGCTGTCTCCTGGCCAAGTCAACTTGGTTAGTAAAATATAATTGCAATTACTATTACGGATTTGGCTTGCCTCTATTGTTGAATTTTTCTTACAGACAAGCTTTTACAAGCAGCTTTTACAAGCAGCTCTATTGTTGAATTTTCTTACTAGTATCACAAGCAGCTGGAACTTTGACCCAACGCTGCCAAATGCTTTCTTCAAAACTGTTTTTTTCGCTGCTCACAGCAAAAAACTAAATACTCAGAATCTTTTTTAATCGTGTTATGACACCATCGCTAGTTATCACAAACATTGTAAGAACGGTGATATATTGTTTTGCCCTTTTCCAAACCTTGGCAACGTTTACTGTTCAAAGTGTGTAAAAGCAGGGTATGTCAAATAAAAACTAAGTTCTAACCTAAAGCAAAGCTGACGGAAACAGCCGCTATCCCAGCCAGCTGGTCCAGCAGCAAAACAAACACACGATCGAGCCGCGAGAAGTCACTCCATGCGTCGTGCCACTTCGATGATAGAGAAAAGATGTAGTGCTGAGGTCGGTAATGGAGTGTGGCGATGCGACGCAGTCTAAAACAGCATTGCATTAGTAATTTAATAATTTTTTGCAAGCTGTTGTGTTGAATCATTTTTGTAGATTTTGGTTACATTTTCTCCACGTAATGATGAAATATCAATTCTTTGATGGTAAGAAAATTGCCGCTTCTCTACCCGCTTCTTCAATACATCGTTGAATTAAGTATTTCAGACTGGCTGCACCATGCTTTCATTTAACCGATTCAGTGGTCGAGTGGACAGAGCGTCTGCTACTGAAACGGTAGACTCGGGTTCGATTCTTGGTTGGGTCAAACCAAAAACTATCAAAATTGCTATTCTCAACTTCCCTGCTTGACGTTCAGCAATTAAAAAGGACAGTATGAAGCTTTCATTGTGTGTGGTAGACCAGCGGGCAGGTAGCAAATTCACTGGAAGACCGAAATGTCCCTTCGCTGTCTTCTGGCCAAGGCAACTTGATGAATAAATACTCGTATGCAATAACACTTAACAGAAGAGAGCCTGGTAATCCCAATGAACTAACCAGCCACACTCTAAATCGAAGATTGATCTTCCGCTGCATCACGAAAACAAAGTCAGTTCACTACTGAAAACCAGTAGCAGAGAAATCATGCAACAGCAACTCACTCTGGGTCTTCTTTGGTGAGGCGGTAAGTTCTAGCATTGCTGCGTGATCGCAGAACCTGGTCGTGACCTCGTACCCGACGGTTCACACCGATAATTCCAGCTCCTGTATTGTGACAATAACTGTTAACAATAACTGACTTAATAGAGCAAGTATACAGTCATCATAACAGAAAACGAGAAGAAAACAGTACTTTTCTTAGACGTTAGTTAGTCATCAGCATGACTACAGCGTTAGATGCAAAGATGCCAATAGCAATAGCAAAACAAAGTACTCGTATGTCGAAAAATGATAATAGGCAGTCTCACAGCACCTACACTTCAAGGCGCGTAATTAGGATTTCGATACGGAGGAGGAGCTTAATTGAACCCTAAGCTAAAATTGTCTTGCGTCTTTTATAGACGGAGGTCTGGGGACTAAGCCACTAACCCTTGGGCAATTTCTGTGATTTTTCGTAAAAAATAACCATTTTATCGCCATTTGGATGACATATCGCACGCTTGTAGAGTCATTTGTAAGAATTAATTACTAATATTTTTGGGAGAATTAAGTATTTTGGAAGATTACAATTACTTAATCCCTACAGCCCTTTCCTCATTTCTTGGCCATGTTTAAAACACGTTAAAAGTGAGGCGGCAGCAAAAAGGAAACCCACGCTCTTCGCGTTGTCGTAGTCCTTTCTCGCTGAGTGCTATTCGTTGCGCGGTTCAGATGAAGTCGGACAAAAGCGTTGCTTTTTGTTTAATTGATTTTTCGCTCTACAGCCCTTACAACCCTACAGCTCTTTCCTTATTTCTTGGCCATGTTTAAAAGACGTTTAAAAGTGAGGTGGCAGCAAAAAGGAAACCCACGCTCTTCGCGTTGTTGTGGTCCTTTGTCGCTGAGTGCTATTTGTTGCGCGGTTCAGATGAAGTCGGACAAAAGCGTTGCTTTTTGTTTAATTGATTTTTCGCTGTTTTTGCGTTGTTCTAGAGCTTTATGAGCTACGCATGGTGGGATTCCATTGAATCATAAGCGTGGCGTGATCATGAATTGTCTTGTGCTGATTGGTCAAGGAAATCTCAGGCTCATAGGTTTTCAGAACAGATTTGATTTTCACATTTCATTCCAGAATTGAAGTTGAGTGTTTAGCAGGATATTTTATTTCGTTTCGCTGAAGACCAGACACTTCATTTAATACAATGTTTCGTTTGCTATTGGAAAATATTCATTAATTAAAGAAACAAAAATTACATACTTTAGGAATTAAAAGCGTAGTCAGCAAGAAATTCAGAATCAGATTGTTTTCAAACCACAACTCAGTGAGTTACGTTCGCAAGCTCATCGTTTCTTTACAAAAGCATGCATATTTAGGTTAAATTTCCTCAGTGACTTGGTTGAGAGCACACCACTGCAAACTCTCTAATAGAACTGTTGTAGAGGTGACAAGGGAAATTTGCAATTTTCGAAGCCGTAGTAATAGGTTTGATTGCGCAAGCTTTGCTATATTTCATACTTCAGTACCCCTCAGGCTGTCACACCCGGCCTTGTTTTATCCAGTTCACTAGGTCTGGCAACGGTACTGTTTCTTTTTTTTTTTTTTTCGGCCGGCGTCGTACCGTCTAACTGAAATCTCACCCTCATCAGAATTACCTTTATTTCGTAATACTTACAGCGCAATCACCACAGTAATGCTAGTGCCAAGAACGAATAGTGGAGTTAGGCAGAATTTTGTGATGGGGTGCCTTACCAAATTATTTTTTCATCTCAGAGCGGTCGCATTTTTCACAGGTTTTACGCCGCATACACGTTCCGGATCGCATGTGTTGTTTGCCGAATGTTTCCGAAAGTGGGGGCCATTGATGATTTTTAGTGGTGAAATATATACAATACCGTATAGCGTTTTCACATAATGCGACTATGCTCCCCTTCCCCTGTCCACGCTACAGGTACTGAGTCTAGGGCACAAAATGGCCCAGGTTTAAATTAAGCAATATGACATATTTTTTCAACTGCTTTAAACGCGTACTGTTATTAAGAGACCCAACAACAACCTTCATCAACAGTACTCTACGCATCACTGATCGTACATTCGCAAGCCTATCCTGAAATTCTTGAACCCCATACTCTACGAATAAACATTAATAATACGAATAACTAATATCTACGCTGCTTAAGCGGATTACTAAAAGCGCGTGCAGCATGCATTCTTCATGATATATAATAATATTGTACCAGTATCTTTATTCACCAAGCTGCTTTGGCCGGAAGCAAAGAACCTTTGCGGTCTTTCAGACAAGCTAACACCTGCCCATCTGTTTAAAACACATTCTGGATGCTTCACTCAGTCTATTTTATTGCAGAAGGTCAAACAAGAAAGCTGTGACTACGAATTTCGATAGTCTTTGACGTGACCGGGAATCGAACCCAAGCATACTGCTTCATAGTAGACGCTTTATCCACTTGACCACTGCATGCGCCATATTCGTGAGAAATACACAGGCACATCAATTTATTGTTTGTACCTTGCGTGTTTGTGATAGTGTCTAAACAGGCCCACACTTCCACATTTGACGACAGGGAAGAAAAAACTTCTTCGTGGTCCTCAGGTAGCGAATTGTTGGATGTGCTTGATCTGGCCTTGTTCAGCGACCATCTGACCCCAAAAATTATTCGAGTAAACGCTGGTAATAAAATTAAGTGGGATAATCAACATGCCAACTCAATGCAAACTCAGTGCTTCAACAGTGCATCGGTTTAGATGAGTTTCACACAAATGCTTTAGCCGTTGCAATATTTGAGCCATTTTATTAGAGGTTTCGTTGGCCCTGTGATATTGGACGTCTCGATGACAACTTGACCTGAGCATGAGGAGCAACGCCTGTTCAGTAAAGTTAAAATAAACTGCAGCTATATTCCGAAGAGTTTGATAAAGCCGCCAGTGATCATACCAAATCTTACGAGCTGCTGCGTGTCGGCTTGCACAACTCGAGCGTCCTATAGTAAAATCCAGCTGCAACATTGGGTATATATCCATCTTCATGTGACCACTTTTATGACCCTGCTTCTGCTTTTCGCCCGTTTTTTGGTTCATTTTTTCCAACGATTTAAAAATACTATAGGTGTTAGAAAATGGACTGGTAAAAAGATTAAGTTAATAACGCAGTAGCTGCAAAGGTTCCTTCTAGCTAGAAATGCGACTTCTTTCGCGTGGAAAAGGCGTGATGTGTAATAGCGCATTAGTGAATAATTAATCTAAAATTACATGCACATACGTGTTACCTGGGATATTTTCGTACATAAATATCAGAGATCGCAATCGTAGGCTGCGAGGATTTATTCGAAGTGTTGTCGCAAGCGATGTCCAGTTCTAATGGCTTGCCGATGTTGAAAGGAAGAGCGATACCAATGGTGATCACACTCCGAGGTCTGGAGATTATATCAATCAATTTAGTTATTCCAGTTGTGTCAAAAAGATAAGCCAACTCAACCACCACAGCTGAGAATCGAAGAGAGATTTTCTAGCAGCTTGGTATGTCTAACCACTTAAATCACAAGGTCAGTTGGTTACTGAACTACTTTAGCAGCTCTTTCAATTCTGAATGTATGATTTTTTTTTCATTTATTGATTTTCATAGATTGTTATCTCTTCTAAGTTGATTATATTTTACAATGAGCTTTGTTTGTATAATTATTAATCAGCGTTTTTGTCAGGCCCATTGCTATGGGGACCGTTCCCCTCAACTATTGCGCTTTTGCCCCTCTTTTGAGTTATTCTAGATCCAGTATTTCAGTTAGAGTAATACGCAGGTTTGTCCATGGGAGATATTTTTCTGTCCCATCCCATCAAAATACAATTCAATAAAAGTTAATAAATTTACGTAAATTTAAGCATAATGTGTACGAGATAGGACTACACGTACAAAGAGAGATACAAAACGACAAAATTTATTGACTTTGTTAACTTTAAAGTTCAGAAGAGTTCACAAATCATTATCATGCTGGCATTCATTATCATTCATGGGAAATGCAATGCGTGCTCTCTCATCCCCTATGGGAGTCTCTCATCCCCTATTGTCCATTCCCATGGACAAGCCTGGTAATATGCAAATGGAAAAAAGTTTAATTTGTTAATCCCTAATCATGTTTAACTCAAAAGTTCAATTCAATTTTTATAATAACCAGAGCACAATAAATGTGACTCAAAACACTATAAGCTGCTGCCCACATTTTTAGTTCGTTTTTCGTTTTCATGTGCTTAATAACTTGATACGTAATACTGCATGTAGCTGAGATAAGCTTGAGAGATTGCTTACCAATGACCAGCCAGAAAAGGTAAGAGGTCATTATATAGAATCTCGTTATACGTTTATATTCACTCCGAAATGTATAATTAAAGAAAAAGCCTGCAATTTTTTCCCAGCGATCGCCTACTAAAATTCACTTCAAGAAGAATTCATTATTAGGATAGTTGAATACTTCAATTTCTAAAAAGCTGCAACCCCCGCATTCCCAAACCGCAGTAATTCATCAGCTAAACTTTTAGATTCAACAATCAATGATTGTACTATAGTCTTGTTGCATGGTCGTTCGATTAATGGCGCATTGCTGGTAAAAGTTGGTGATGTTACCGATTCGTAAAAACATGCCAAACCATTAAAATTTTTTGCACTATACAGTTTATTAGCCTGCACAAATCAGTCTGGATAAGAAAAATTTGCAAAATTTTTGTGCCTCGCCACCATGACCTTATAGTAAATTAAACTTATGGAATGGAAATAGATGCAATAATAATCAGTATTACATTATTTTGTTTTTATCGGAATACCATTATCGCCGAATCGTTACTTTTGTCTCTTGGGATCGATTTTTGGCTAGTCCATATTTTTTAAAGATAATTATATACCGGTAATCGAATATCCATTTATCTCTTAATTTCTAACCAGTAGGAAAAATACCTTCTATAGAAGTTTATTGCAGCATACCTATAAAATTTTCTTGTAACATCTCGATATAAAACTAGCGGCGCATCTTTGAGAGATCCTCGCAAGCGCACAATCAAATCCGTCTTCCCAGTTTTCACAATCCGCTCTTTTATCGTAAGCGATAACGAGTAAATGATGCTAGACTGTGAAATGCTGTCTTGAAAAAATTCGACTTTGATCTGAAAATTTACATTGCTTCATAAGTCAAACGTGGTATTTTTAGAATAAAGCTGAGATAGTTTCATTGTGGAGAAAAATCAAGTGCTTTCTGTAGTAATTGTAGAGAAAAATTTTCCTAATTTCCAAAATCTGCCCTTTGAAAATACATTATGATAATAAAAATACCGTATATTGAGTTCATGTGCAGTAAATAAACTAAGGGAAAGTAAAAAACGGGAAAAGGTTTGATCCACAAAACACAAGATTAAAGTATTACTGCTGTAGAAGAATCTCCCGAAATACTTGACAATTAGAAGCTTTTTCAGAGATACCTTTGAGTAGGTGCCAGCAGCAGGGGCAATATTGCTTCATACTACGTCGCTTTACGACTAAAATTTCACGCCAGAACAAAAACGGAATTTTTTCTTTTTGAAGAAATTTTAGTTCGAGATTAATCTAAGTTACAATCTTTGCAAGTCATTGCAAGTGTAACGATGTCTAGAAACTTATTCAACAATTAGACAATGACGTAGAATATGACAAGCTGGGGTTCAACATCGACTCATCCACAAGATTCATCCACATTTCTTAATTTTCGTGTTTTATTCGATTATTATTATTTTTTTTTTCGGTTTTTCTTAGCACAGGGCAATAACTAACTCCGCTTCTGGTATGATACAAAACTACTTTAATCAAAAACTAAAAAAAAGAAAGCTGACACGATGTGAGCGAAGATGTTTATGAACATCACGGAATCGTTTCATGGATTTCCTTATACTAACGTTTGCCATAAAAAATCGATCATGGTGTTACCATGGTCTGGTTTGTTTCGAAATATCGCACGGTTTAAATTCAACCAAATTTAATAGATTAAGAGAATAATTAAATTTAAGAGATTCAACTTTTTTGAAAAACACTAGGCTTATTTATGCTCAAAATTTAAAAACCGATTAAAAGCATTGGCAGGCTCAGAATCAAAAAATAATTGAGAACACGGGTTAACACAACGTATTTGTATGTAATGAGCGGAGTAAGTTTTCTATGCATTTTCTATTGCCAGTAGTCGTAAGCTATAAACCAGATCTTTACCCAACCAAAAATAAAATTTTGTCTCCTTATTGTTCAACAAAGTTAAGAACAAATGAGGCTGAAAATTCGTGAAAATTTAAGAGCAGTCAGCCTCAGATCAAAAATTAAAGATTCTTATAGAAAGTGTACCGCTAGAACTTGCGTGCGTACATCGTTCGAGTCATACCTGTTCTAATTCTTCCAAATCTAAAATAAAGGCATAGCAACAAAACACAACGTAGATGAAACACAATATCAAACCCAGCAATAGCAATGTCAGATGCTCCATAATAAAAGTAGTTAAACTGTGAAATTTAAATGAAAGCATTATACGTCGCTGTGTTCTCGAGAAAGAAACAGAAGGGCCGTAGCCAGACGCGTTGTTCAGACGAGGCTTAAAAGAGATACTGCTCGAGATCGGTTTTATTGAACAAATGAGAACTATTTGAGGTAATAAAGAAGTTCCCGAAACCTTGTTCCACTATTCCCCTTTTCCACGGAAATAGATTTAATCCATTTGTCTCCGCACCATCGGTAACCCTGCTTTTCAAACTTTCGTGACATCAGAAAAGGATGACTTTGTAAAATTTATTGCGGAATAAGCAACGCGGTATTAAATCATCTGCAAAACATTTTGCAAAGTCATCCTTTTCTAATCTCAAAAAAGTTTGAAACGCAGAGTTGCCAATGGTACGGCGTCAAATGGATTAAAATTATTTTTGCAGTTGGGAATTTACGGTGGGATAAAATTTTGGCCATCTTATTAACTCAAGTAGCTCTCATTTCTTCAATACACTTTTTTATATGAACCAGTAAATTTTGAGTTGAGGCTGGCTGTTTTTAACTTTTTTGTCAACTTTCAGTTTCATTTGTTCTTGAATTTGAGAACGTCGATCTCAAATTTAGGTACCATGTTTGTAACGCTGTTTTGATTCCCAATGCTCTGTTTGCTTGAGTAAAACCTTTTTTGCTGCTTTTGCAGCTTCGTAAATATTGCATGAGCAGAAAAGTGAGCTTCATGCTATTTAAACAACCAAAAATTTGCTAGTTGCCTGCGCAGTGCTCACAGCCTTTTATAATTTCAAAATCGTTGTAATAGTGCTTGCTAATGCTGGAAAATCACTAAAATTTTTTCGGTTTGAATCAGGACAAAAAGTAGTTTCTTTCTTGATATGAAGTTTATCAATTTTTAATTTGTTTGTAATTTTTTGCTGGTATAAGACTGGCATTGTTCGTAATTTATTCTTCAATTTGGAGCAAATATGAACCTCGTATTTTTAAAAAATTATTATTATCTAAAAAATAATGTAAAACCGATTTTGAGCAGTGTCTCTTTAGCAGTGAACATATCTGTAATGGCTACCAAAACAAATGCTGAGTGAAAATTTTCCACTAAAGCTCAAGCATCAAAGCTGAGGCGTGCTTGGCTTCTGGCTACAGCCCTGAAAGGAACGTAAAGCGTTGGTTAACCAATCAGTGGTCGAGTGGATAGAGCGTACCTGCTACTGAAACGGTACACACGGGTTCGATTCCCAGTCGGGTCAAACCAAAGACTATAAAATTTGGTATTCACAGCTTTCCTGTTTGACGTTTAGAATTTAAGGGACAGTGTGAAGCCTCCACCGTGTGTGGTAGACAAGTTGCAGCTTGACTCGAAGACCGAAATGTCCCTTCGCTGTCTTTTGACTAAGGCAATTTGGTGAATAAAATGTAATTATAATTGCAATTATTTTCCCATCGGAGCAAAACAGTTTACCCTCAGCGATGACCTGTCTGACGAAAGATATGCAGATAGAATCTGAAACGCTGTTTTGCGGTGATGAGAGGTGTGAATAAAATTTAATACTATTTATTGTTCGGAAAAGGGTAAAATCGGATTGCAGGCAGGCATACCGAATCTGCATAAGACTCTATCATAACTTTATAAAACGTAGTAGACGTCACTGGGTAATTCTTTGTCTACTTGACCAGGAAAAGTGAAAATGTAACCAACCATCTTCGATTTTGATGAAACTTCGGGAGATTATAGAGCTGGTCATTCTGTGCAAAATGATACCCATATCAACGAATTTGGTTCAGGGGGTCGAAAGTTATGGTCCACCAAAAATCGCCATTTTTGTGTTCACTCAAGCGTTAAGATTTACTAAGATGCACAGAACTGGACAACGTTATTAAGTCGTTATGATTTCCCAGTAGTCGACCACGAAGGACGTCAAACTTTTCGGTTATTTATTAAGATTTTGACCTTAATATTTAGAATGGTAATAAATTAGTGAGTTTTTGAGTTACAAAGCTCAAATTCGGTGAGAAGGTTGCCCATGGTAGGGCAAGGGAAGGTAATATGATACGATTTCAATATTTTTGGCTTTGAAGTGAAAATAGATGAAAATGGAATTCAACTATTACATTTACATTCAACTTCGGTCCTTTGCCAACCGTTCTGCAAAACTTTCAACATCGTATCTTAACTGCATTTTTTGAAATTGCTTGTTAAAAATAGTCAAACATATGTATCAAATTACCTTTCGAGAAGGGTAAATTGATACACCCAAACCGTATTTTGATACACCAGAAGGTAAATTGATTCAGCAATAATATATCTCAAAAAACTGGCAAATAGTAAAGCAAACTGCAATTTTTTTTTGTAAAATGACCAATCAGAAGGTAACTACAACAAAATACCATTGGACGTAGGCGTAGCCTGGAGGGGGGGAGGCAGGTAGCTCGGGTCCCCCCTCCAATCGAAATTCCACCAACGATGAAAATGTTACAAAATAAGCCTTGTTTCTTCAGTTTCCGTTTCTTTTAGCATCTTCGCATACAACAGTACACGCGTTCAACAGTTATTAACAATAATATTGACGATCAGGGGGCTCGGGCCCCCTCAATTTAATATTTGCCAACCAATTTAAATGTATAACGAGAATGAAATTAAGCGTTTTGTCCTAAAAGTTGCTACCTCAGGCCACTAACCTTTTTATGAACGTATTGCAATACCCAGGGTCGATTTTACCATATGGCACAGTGCCAGGGCCCCGCGCTCAGATGGTAAGAATTTTTTGTCTTCACCTACATTTGGTAGGAAGATGTTGCGAAAATTCATAAAGTGCCAGAGGCTACTGCGCAATGTAAATTCGGCCCAGGAATAACATGGTTAGCAAGCGTAACCAGCTATTGTACCATTTTTCAATAACAATTCACCTGGTACCTCGCCAGGTTTTACGCACAAAATACTTTTAAAAAATTAGTTAGGGGAAATGCTTATTAAACAAACTATTGAATTTCAATTGACAGGGCCTGGGCCCCCTGGCCGTACATACTCCTATAACTAATTAATTTCATGACAAAACAAAAATATCTACGGAAAATATTTCAGTGGATTATTATTTACAGCGAAAATATTGCAGGAGGCGATGCACCTTACTTCCCCCTACCTGTGCCAAATCACTTACAATTAAAATTTAACACCACAATGCAAGATTTTAAAGGTATTTTGAACTTAAATTGAAAGTAAAAGGAGAATTGAACAAATGAACAACATGATTTTTTCAATTGGCTTAAAAATGTTAAAAATGTAGTTCTTTCAAATGGCTCTGAAAACGTGCGAAATGTGATCCAATGGCATTAAAATAGCTTTTTTTCAAAAAAAAAAAAAGAAATCGCCTAGCGACTGGGGGCTCCGAACCAAACCTCGTCTGGGTTACGTTTGAGTTACTCTAGTTTACTCACGTCTCCCAAGTTAGACATTAGTTTGCCAACAAAAAGCTCCTCTTTTGAAATTTTCTGACGACGTCATTGCATGCAATTTCTCCCCTCCCCCCAATCAAAAATCCTGGCTACGCCTATGCCATTGGATGTGGTTGTTGAACACGTGATTGAAAGCGCTTTTTTTGTCCAGCATGCTGTTTTTTTTTACAGTGTACGCTACATCATAGGGCACTAAATTTAATTCTTGAAGAGCAGGAATTACTGTACAACAAGTCGCAAAAGCAGCTTTAACTTTCTGTATTTAATCAGCCATGCAATCTCAAAAAAGTTGGTTCCCAATATCAGCCTGGTCGTAACTGACATTAAATTAGAAGTAAAGGCGATTAACATGAGTGAAACATTTATCACAACAGCTATGAGTGTTTTATTTATCGAACCAGATCTCGATAAATTCGCAATATTATTGTGAAAAGCTTTTCGGTAAAAAAATCTTTCTTCATTAATCAATTTGGCTGCTCTCTCCAAAACGTTTTTCGGTGAACGAAAACTTGATTTTAACGTTTTTGGAGGGCATTGCACCTTTTTAAACACATACTAAAAGCAATTAAAAACGCTCTTCGAATTAAAATATCCAATTAACAAAAATCAAAAACAATTAACTAGCACGGAGAAAAAACAAAGGTTAAAGCAGAAGAAGTTATGACACAAGACCGTATTTTGCCACCGACAAGCTTTTCGATCTTCATCATACCTATTTTACCCTTCATCAGACCATAAACTCTTTATCAGCAAACTGGCAGTTTTGTCTTTTTTCTTCACGGTTCATTTTTCTAGAATATGCCGATTCGTCCAATCAGCGTGACTTTTTTCTTCTCGGTTTACTCGCGCTAAGAATATGTCCAATCAAATCAGTCAAATACGCGTGACCGCATAAAAAACTTCGCAAAAAGAGCAAACGTTTTTTCTTCAATCCTCTTCTCTTTTTCTCCGCGCGTTTGTTTCTAGTCTACTAAATAAAGAGTCTATGATCAGACTTATTAAATCTGTTGTTTACTCTTGGTGTAATTACTTTACCACGTAAGGTAATTTGATACTGTGTATCAAATTACCTTTTAAATCTGTATCAAATAACCTTCTCTTTGGTTAATTTATTAAAAGTAAAATTTCATGGCTTCGACTCGCAAAAGCAAAACCTAACTATCGCTGAAAGAATGCTACTTTTGTGTTATTTCTACTGGTTAAGTGCCATCTTTATTGAACGGTTTTTAACTTTGTTTAAGAAACGAAAACTTTTAACTTCTTAATTTACTAAACACAATAAAATGTCAACTTTCATCTCCCAATATTTTCGAAATTGAGCTAAGTATTAGAAATTAATCTACACGTGCTGTTTTTATATTTTGCATCACTTGGTGGCGGTAATTCAGCCAAATAAGCGTTTTAAAAGTGTGCAGGGTAGGTGTATCAAGTTACCTTCCGTATCAAACTACCTTCCCTTGCCCTATGTGGTGTAAGTGTACCACTTTTTTCAAAATTTAGTTATGCATGAATGATTTTGTGCCATCTTGAATAATGATACAATTTCAAAATCATTCATCCAGAACCAATTTTTAAAGCTAAATATCGAAGGCCCATCTCCGATTTTTTCAAGTAAGATATCAAATGAAGGCGCTTGACCTCCTCTTTCTATTGATAAAATAAAAAGTAGGTGTATTTGTGTTTATCAAGTTCAAAACATGAAATAATTTATCATGAATGATTTTGAAATTGTGTCATTATTCAAGATGGCACAAAATCATTCATGCATAACTAAATTTTGAAAAAAGTGGTACACTTACACCACATACCATGGGCAACCTTCTCACCGAATTTGAGCTTTGTAACTCAAAAACTCACTAATTTATAAACATTTTAAATATTAAGGTCAAAATCTTAGTAAATCTTAACGCTTGAGTGAACACAAAAATGGCGATTTTTGGTGGACCATACATAACTTTCGACCCCCTGAACCAAATTCGTTGATATGGGTATCATTTTGCTCAGAATGACCAGCTCTATAATCTCCCGAAGTTTCATCAAAATCTGAGATGGTGGGTTACATGGCCTGGTCAAGTAGACAAAGAATGACCCCACTGTCTTTTTTAGCTTATTAGTTTTTTCTTCATTTGTGGCCATTTTTTTACGTCACAACCCCAACTGTCCCAAGTTATCAGTATTTTTATGTAGGGATATCTCGCTTTTGACCTCTCCGTACGAAACTTCATTTCCAGAGGTGGAGTCGAGGACACAAGGCTCGAGGCCAAGGCCAAGGCCAAGGACACAAAAAAAATCCGAGGCCAAGGCCAAGGCCAAGGACAGCCTTTCCGAGGACAGACACTCTCGAGGCCAAGGACAGGAATGCTCGAGGCCAAGGCCAAGGACCAAGGACACAAAGCGCAAGTGCTCTCCAAAAAAAAAAAAAAAGGTCTTCACAAAAATTTTTCAGGCGATCTCCAAAAAAAAAAAAAAAAAAAAAAAAGGTCTTCACAAAAATTTTTCAAGCGATCTCCACGAAAAAACGCTTTCCAAAAAATTTTTCAACCGCTCCACAAAATTTTAACTTTCCAAAAAATACTGCTGTCCTCGAGCCGAGGACAGGCCAATTTTCGAGGACTTGAGGCCTCGAGGCCAAGGCCAAGGCCAAGGACTTCACCTTCGAGGCCAAGGCCAAGGCCAAGGACTTCAAAATCTGTCCTCGAGGACGTCCTCGAGGCCAAGGACGTCCTCGAGGACTCCACCTCTGTTCATTTCCCATTTATTCCTATGATAGAGATTACTCTAGTGGAGCAATCACAGGTGGGGGCATTAGGGGTTTCATCCCACCCCTCCCTCGCTTAGCCAAGTCATTACAAAATTTAACCCAAACAGGCAAGCGTTTATACTTGTTTTCGTCTTTACCTGTGAGTAATATGAGGGGCTGAAAGGGCTGGGCAATTTAGTTCTTGAACTGGCTTCCAAATCTTAGTAATTTAGTTTTTGTTGTTTTTAATGGCTCTAAAAACGGACAAAATTTGATCCGAATGGAGTTCAAACGGCATTTCTTTTCAAAAAATCACAAAAATCGCCCAGCGGCGGCTGAGAGTTCCGCCCCAAAACCTCCGTCTGCAGCACGCTTGAGATGCATCAGTTTGCTCAGCAGCCTGCTTGATTGAGAATTTTTCAAACAAAAAATTTTAACTTTGGGTTCAAACTCCCCCTTAGCAATATCTTGGTTGGGGAATCTGAATTACTCTCGCGCAATTTTGAAAATGAATGTTTTTTGCATTCTGCAAGTTAGGCCCTAATCTATGAGTACTGGCTAGGCTACAGCTAGGCCTATAAGGCACTTTCAAATTAAATGTTACGGTGACTGTTGATCGACCAACTAGCCTATTTCTTGACTTTTCTGATATTCTCCTGAAACAATGAAGATAAAAAAACTTTGCCAATTATGCAATTGTTGCGTTACTTTATAACTTCTGAGGTCCTACAGCCTTGTATTTACCTAAACCTCACTTCTCACAAATGCTACAGTTTTACTTTTTGCAGCGAAGCAAAATTAATTTTACCACCACTTACCAGTCAACAAGAAAACACGTAGAATAAACGACTTTGCTATATTTCTAGTGTTTGTTACGCAACAACTGAATTTCACCGCAGCGGTGCGTTCAAATTTGCAAAAATCGGCTGGAAATTGTTGATATAATCCAGGTCTGCCCAACCTTTTTCTTGCTAAGGGCTACTTTTCCTGCAGAAAAGTCATTGCGAGCCAAATGCATTTTTACCAAAATCTAACACCAATTAATTGCAAGTTCATTATACACCCACCCCGGAATTCAGGTGAAGACCAAAAAAGAGGTCTTCGCCGCAAATCGGTTCTGAATTGCGGGATTTTGCCCCCGAATTTAGGTAAAGACCGTCCCGATTTTTAATTGCAAAGTATGGTAAGCCTTTCCATGAGGAAATCGATCTCGCAAAAAGATCTTGCGGGCCTCACAAAACAACTTCGAGGGCCACGGGTTGGGCACACCTGATATGATCGAATACGATAACTACGAAAATTATTCTTAACTTTTTTTTCATTATCAAAATGAAATATTCTCTACTTTTTAAGGATAATTGAATAATAATAACGATTATTTTTTCATTATAGATTTCCAATCCTGACGCTGACAGTAGATTATTAAAATTATTAAAGTGGATTATTAAAACTAGAACGAACCACTAGATTATTACTGTAAAGCTACTTTTTTCACTGCAACAATAAAATTATTGAGAGAGTTGAAACTACACTCTCTCATGAAGATTTTTTGCATGAAAATCTTACATGGAAAACTCATATGCAGAGGTGGGCTGTACCGCGGTACTGTAACGCGGTACTTTTTTAGTACCGGCACCGTCGGTACTTTTTCAATATAGTACCGTTTTCGGTACCATCGGTACTTTTTTAGCACGTTTACCGCGGTACTCGGTACTTTTGTGTGAAATGGAATTAAAATCATTTAAAAGGAGTTCAAATTACGGAGAAGCACTTTTTTACCGAGGTTGCAATAAGTTGCTTTACAGAGCAAATTATACAAGTTAGCTATATTGCGTTATGTTCTTCGCTTTTTTGTCTGCCCTGAGAAGTGAAGACCAGCCTTTCCTCTATGAAGTCATTTTGAACTGATATTCTTGTCCAAAGAACATTTTTTGCAGTGTATAATTTCGTAAGTTCATAAGGGGCTGTCCATAAAGATGTCCGCAAAAATCGCAAAAATTGACCTTTTCCTCCTTGTCCGTAAAGCGTCCTCACTGCGTCAAACCCCCGTTCGCGCTGACACAATAGAGAACTTACGAAATGTGGAAATGGCCACGGCAATTTCATTGCAGGATTATCAAGTCACCAAGAACATGTTTTGAGACCATGGGCTTAGCCAAGGGGATGCCACCAATGATAAAAATGTGACAAAAAGCCTGTTAGACAGCAAGTAGGCGACTCTATAAGAATGTGAAGGGAGGGGTTACGTGAAGTAGGCGACTCTATAAGAATGTGAAAAGAGGGGTTACGTGAATCTGCCGCTAACACGATCCGCACAACTTAATGAACTTTCGTGTTAATGTGTATTGGTTGATTTGGAATTTGAGAAGCACAGAAGCGCAAAATTACACTTGCCAAATTACAATGCACTTGCAAATTACACTAGCAAATTACACGCGCAATACTTGCACTCGCAATACTTGCAGATCACACTTGAGTAAAATCAATTTAACATAACTCCTGAAAAATACAAATTTAGAACGGCTAAAATCTCATTATAAATTCGGTCAAATTTCGGGATAAAATATCACTGAATCTTAAATGTACAAATCATTAACTTTCAGAAGTTATAGCCTCCGTAGATATGCCCAATTATAGCACGTGTTCCAGTATTTATATGCTTACGTCATTAGTACGAATTTTCACCCAAGAAAAAGAAAAACAGTGTCGCTTCATCGTAAACAACTTTATGAATCAGCCGACAAACGGGAATATTCTGTGGGACGTCACCCCTTCACGCGTGAGTGCCAGAAAAACTCATTAATTTTTCTGAATCATGGCCGACAAGGCTGTTTGCCATCACCGTAACTTACAATAACAAATATTTCAAAGGCAAAAATTGGGAAAAACAACTGAAAGAAGAAAGTGAGCGTACCAAAGCCTACGGTTTCTTCAGTTTCAGTTTCTTTTAGCATTTTTTTGCGTGCAATAGTAATTAACAATAAAATTAACAAGGGGCCCGGGCCCCCTCTATTCAATATTTGCCAGCCAACTTAAATGTATGATCCGGGTCAAATTAAGGGCTTTGCCCAAAAAGTTGCTATCTCAGGCCCTCATCTAACCTTAATTTTTATGAACGTAATGCAATAACTAGAGAGGATTTACCATATGGCACTGGCAGAGTATACCAGGGGCCCCGTGCTCAGATGGAAAGACTTTTTTTGTTATATTTGGCAGGTAGATGTTGCGAAAATCTCCAAAGTGCCAGGAGCCCCGCGCAATGTAAATCAGGCCCGGGTAATAACTTGGTTAGTTGGCGTGACCAATTATTGCACCACGTTTCACTAACAATTCATCTCCACCTCGCCGGTTTTACGCGACAAAATGCTTTTGAAAAACAATAGCCCGCGAAATGCTCATTGAACAAATTATTGAATTTGAATTGAGGGGGGCCTGGCCCCCTGGCCGTACGTGTGCTCTACGACTGGTTATTTTCATGACAAAACAAAAATCTCAAAGAAAAATCTTCGAATGGATTATTATTTACTGCTAAAATATTGCTGGAGTCAATGTAGGGGAAATGTGGGACCTATCGGACGCTGGGACCTATCGGACAGCAGCATATTTTCGCGATCACGTGATCATTTTGCGGTTTCACTTAAGTCAAGCAAGTGGAAATTTACCAGTGGTAAAACCATATGTTTGTGTAAGAATAGATCATGAAGCGTAGTTGTTAAGACAAAAAAAACTATTTTTCTTGGTTCAAAGTAAAAAATATTTGGCAGAATAATTTTAAAATTTTAGAAAGCTTACTCATAGTATTGAGATTTCGTTTGCACTGTTAGCTGGGTGTGACCCATGCTTACTGAAGGCATTGAGTTTAGATCTAGAAGGCATTCCTAAACCAGAAAATTTTGGAAAGTAGTTCAAAATGGCTACCAGGGGACCTTTCGGACTGGGTCTATGAGACATGTTCAGACACTGTCCGAAAGGTCCCTACTACTACAAGATTTTATCTGCAGTTTTATTTGTTTGTTTACGCTTATGATAAGGACTGTTAATTATATAAAATGCCTACGTTCAAAAAATCAAAGGAAAAAAGGAGCTTGTTTAGCGATGCCCAACTGCAGCAAGCCTTAAAAAGCATCATTGAAGACGGGAACAGCCTCAGAAAGGCTGCCAAAGAATATATCATCCCAAAGTCAACCCTAGCAGATTATGTGAAAAGGGCCAAAAAGAATGATTCGATATCTATTTCAAAACTTAGTATGACAACGAAGCAGGTAAAAAAATAATCTTAATTAATAACTTAGTGAACTATGATGTGTAGTTTCATTTATTGTGCGTCATTTGGGTCCATTAAAATCCTATATTGCCTCATGATAGACTTCAAAATCAGCTTTCCTTCATAGCTTAAGACCAGTCCTTGGTGGTGCGTTTAAGTGAATATCGCTTAGCTCCGTTTATTGGTTTATTTTTTTAACTTTTAAATTGGTAGGTTGAGTTACCCTTAGGTTTATGTTGTTGCTTTTTTTAAAGGTGTTCAATGCCGATGAAGAAAAAGCGTTAGAACACCACGTTATTCAAGCTTCAAAGATGTTTTTTGGATTTTCAAAATTCCAAACCCGTAAACTGGCATATCAATTTGCTCTGAGCAAAGGTATTAGCATGCCAGACAATTGGTTAGAGAACGAAGTAGCGGGGGAGGACTGGCTTCGTGGATTCCGTAAGAGATCAGGAAGTTTGTCTCTTCGGAATCCAGAGTCGACGAGCTTGGGCCGTTCAGTCGGGTTTAATCGCCCTGTTGTCAACTCCTTTTCGAAATTAAAGGAGGTCTCTCTCCGAAACGACTCGGTTTTAGCTCCGCACAAAATTTGGAACTTGGACGAGACAGGGATATCTACCGTCGTTAAACCGAACAAACTTTTGGCAGAGAAGGGGGTAAAACAAGTGGGGCGAATTTCGTCCGCTGAAAAAGGAACGACTGTTACAATGTGTTATTGTGTAAACGCTATTGGGAATGCTCTTCCTCCAGCGTATATTTTCCCACGAGTGCATTTTAAAAACCACTTGTTGAAGGGTGCTCCTTCGGAAAGCGTAGGTTTGGCGCATTCTTCGGGGTGGATGACAACTGATCTTTTTGCAGAATCAATGAGGCATTTTGTTAAATTTATGAATGTAAGCAAAGATAACCCTGCTGTTTTACTGATGGATAATCATATCAGTCATCTCTCTATTGCGGCTATTGATATTGCTAAAGAAAATGGATTAACTTTGCTTACTTTTCCACCAAAATGCAGTCACAAGCTTCAACCCCTGGATGTGGGAGTTTATTCGCCATTCAAGCGCTACTATTCTTCTCTCTGTGATTCATGGATGACATCAAATCCTGGCAAGACTCTTTCAATTTATGACATAGCAGAATTATCAGGCCAGGCATTCCAACGATCATTTACTATCGAAAACATAAATTCTTCCTTCAGAGCCACTGCAATTTTCCCATACAATCCAAATATTTTCACCGATGATGAATTTCTGCCTGCACTGGTAACAGATATTCCCCTTCAGCAGGATGACGATGGTGAAGAGCCACCCTGCGTTCCCTCGACAAGTGGCTTAACTGCCGTATCTTTAAGCACACCCACTTCTCTTCCTTCAACAAGTGGCTTATCGGCAGCATCAAACAGCACTTCTCCTACAATGAACAACGAAGCTCTTCTTGAATTAATCTCGCCTTACCCAAAAGCCAATGTTGTACGAAAACGCTCCAACCGAAACAAATGCAAGACTGCCATAATCAGAGATACGCCGGAAAAAGAAAACATTCTTTCCAGACGCAAAAAACAACCGGCAAAACGCTCAAAGAAAATCGCAACTTCTGGAAGCAAAGCGAAATCTTCTCGTTTCAAAAAACTACCTGCAAAACGTCCAACCATAATTGATTCTTCTTCAAGTGATAGCAACATTTCCGTACATTGTGCATCCGATAGTGATGTTAGTGATGAATCCAGTATGAGTGGACTCTGCGAAATCTCAGAAAGCCCAGAGCCTATAAAGAGCAAGCTGAAAGTTGGAGACTTTGCTATCATTAAAGTCTTTTCAGCAGATACGAAAATATTCCACAGAAGCTTTATTGGAAAAATATGTGATGGACCTGATGACGATGATGATTTTGAGGTAACTTTTATGAAGCGATCGTTGAAGATAAAAGATGGATTTAAGTTCCCAGAAGATGAGGATGCTGCCTCCGTTGCGTTGAAAGATATTGTTCGAGTGCAGCCGAAACCGTTTTCAGTCGCAACAACAAAACGGCTGAGCGGGATTTTTAAGTTTAAAGCAGATCTTGCTCATTATGGAGTATAACTTTGCACGTTATATAGTGCTTAATTAATTTTGTTATGCCTTGTTTTTGGTTATGCGATGTTTTATGTTTGCATAGAAACCATGTGCTGTTTTTTTTAAGGTCACAATGCTTAAGCTTAATGTGCTGTAATTGTTGCTCCAAGCTCGTGGTATAGTTTTGTTTGAATTAAAAGAAACAAAACAGTCGACATATGTTCGTTATCCAACTGCAGCAATGATTTTAATTGGACATTTGCAATTACTTTAGGTTATATTTATAGCTGTCCGGAAGGTCCCGACTGTATGGACGAAAGGTCCCCATGGGTGGGGACCGTTCGGACATTTGAGTGACATTTTTAAACTGCAAATAAAATTAGTGTAAGCAATTCGAATCGTTCTGCATTGGTGCAGGATAAGTTTATTATAAACCAAAGTCAAACATAAACTAAAAAGAATTTAATATTACCTAACCAGTAGGACAAAAAAATAGAATTAAGTAAAATTTGTCCGATAGGTCCCTTACTTCCCCTACCTTACTTTCCCTACTTGGACCAAATCGCTTACAAAATTTAACCCCAAAATACAAGATTTTAAACGTGTTTTGGATTTAAATTGCAAGTAAAAGGAGGATTGAACAATTTAATTTTTTCAGTTGGCTTTGAAATGTTAAAAGTCTAGTACTTTCAAATTTCTTTGAGCAGGTGCGAAATGTAATCCAATGCCAATAAATAGTATTTTTTCCAAAGAATTACAAAAAATCGTCCAGCAGCTGGGGACTTCTCCCACAAAGCCTCCTGCCGCTGGGTATTCCGCCCCCAAACTCCAGTCTGTGACAGTGATACGTTTGAATAGCACTAGTTTACTCAAAACGTATCGCAAATCAGACGTTTTCACTTTTTAACTTTTGGTTCAAGCCCTTTCCCTTCAGCAAAATTCTGTTTAAGTGCCAAATCAGGCCACGGCTTCTTATCTTCCATTCTACGATATCTTTATCCCACAAAAAGTTCCTTTTTCGAAAATTTCTGATGAAGTCATTGCATGCGATTTGTGGTTTGACCCCCCCCAATTAAGAATTCTGGCTAAGCCTATGTTTGAGACCCTTCAAACATTAGTTTTATTGGCGATACAACTGGTTAGGCTCCTGAGTCCAGGTTACCAAAATTTGAACAACAATCAGTGACGTGCAGTGAGGCTTTTGGTTGGTGAGGCACAATTTTTTTTCACACTCATGTTCGCAAAAAAATTATTTAAGACAATAAATGACAAGCAAATAATTGTTTTTATAGCTATTCAGGGCCGCCGAGAGGGGGCAGGGGGGAGAATGACCCCGGGGCCCATGGACTTTAGGGGGCCCATGGGCTTCAGGAAGGCCGTCGGGTTCAGCGGGCCCATGAGCTCGAGAGGGGGCCCATCGAAATGACACTGAGAAATCAGCATGTAAAGCCTGAAGACCTTTTTTTTTTTTGGAGAACACCTAATTTCGACCGGAAAAACGGTTAGAATTTCGGTAAAAACCTTTTTTGTTTTTTTCGAAGATCACATCATTTTTCGGACCAAACTGACCGGAAATCCGTCATATTTGAGCTGGCCCCGGGCCCACTTTTGGTCCCCGGCGGCACTGTAACCATTAAACAAAAACCAAATTTTTCGATAATTAATTATTCGTGTAATTTTTACTGTTCACTTAAAGCCAAATCAATTCTTGAAGTTTCGAAAATCCATGAAGGTAGCCTAGCCTATTATTTGGCTTTGAATGTGGACATAATTGAAGTTTTCGTGCTTGCTAAGTCTTCTTGGCAAATTCTCTAAGTCACAAAAACCCGATTTCAGTCCCAACATTATTAATTGCTAAAAACATGAAAGCACAAATGAAGATTTTTATAGCGCAACCACTTTTTCTTGAGTACGGTTCTACTCTTTTTGAATTGAGGGGTTCTTTCGTAATGATGTCTCGAGCAAATCTTTTACAGTAAATTGGTTTTCTTTTAGCTATATTCAATTCAATTCAATTCAGATTATTTGTTCAGTTGAGTTCAATTTCCAGAAACTTAACACCAATGAAAAAATATATTCACGCGCACAAATAGAATGATTATTAATGCCAATAAAGGAAATAAATGTGGGCTAATTTACTGAAACACTTAACAGACGTAATTGTTGATGAATGCGTAGAAATTAATAGGCAATTGCAAAGTTTACCAGTACTGTAGTTTGAATCACTTATTATCGAGCAAACAGGACAGCGAAAGACCTGTTTCTGGTCATCGAGTCAAGCTGCCCTTATAACTAATTTATTATTGTAATTATTATAACTTTTTTTGAGGGGGTAGCTTTTTTTTAACCATTTTTAAAACAAACAAGAAACAAAAGTAAGGATTCAACCAAAAATAGCAGTTAGCATAAGAAAAAAGGACACTAAGGCTCATAGGCGTAGCCAGGATTTTTGATTGGGGGGGCCCATACCAGTGGCGGATCTAGAAAATTTTGGTGGGGGGGGATTTTAAACACAAACCCTCAAAAATTCGGATGTCTTCACCGAAATTGAGAGTGAATTTTCGGCCGAAATCGGAAATTCGAACGTTGTTTCCGCCCAAAATCAGGTGGTCTCCAAAAAAAAAAAAAAAGGTCTTCACCGAAATTGAGAGTGATTTTTCGTAATTGCTGAAAAAAAACTGCAACTAAACATCGCCAGGCTATTTTGTCATAACTTTTTGTCGTTAGTGGAATTTTGATTGGGGGGGGCCCGGGCCCCCTGGGCCCCCCCTGGCTACGCCTATGCTAAGGCTTATCTCGAGTTTATCAAGTCTGTAAGTACTTCAGTAATTACTTAGCATGGACAATTTGATTTGTTTGCTAAATGAGTATTTTGGTAATTCTTCAAAAGTTGGTGAAATATTATTCCATATTTTTACTCCAATGTACGAGCAAGATCGTTGCCCGTTTCGAATTTTAGCTCGTTCCAAATAAAAATTGTCTGCAGTAATCGATCTCGTTTTATAATCATGAAGTTTGCTAGCATATTTGAAATAATTGTCGAAATTTTCAGGTTACCTGGAGTGATAATAAGAGTACATAAATTTAGCAATTTCTATAACTTCAAGTTCAGATAAAAAACTTAGTTTAGAAAGTCTCTCAGCTTTGAGACTAAATTTTCTTCCATTTTAGTTCATTTTCTCGTATTAAATTGTTTTTATTCGGCCAGAAAAATAACTTGTTCAATTTCGCAGTGAGGCACAATTGACAATGCCTCACTTCGCATATTTGAAGCGATGCTCAATGCACGCCGTAGTGATAGCAATAATACACCGAATAGTTTGGGCGTTTTAATGCGAAAGACATAACATAAAAGCAGTGAATAGGCTGCACAAAAAAAGTAAATATGACAAAAATTAATAAAGCTTTTGATAAATATTTTGATTTGTATGAAACCATTTTATTTTAATTATATACTTTTATTTTCTTTTTTTTTGCACAATTCTGCAGGTGAGGCACGGCCTCACCTGCCTCCCCTGACCGCACGTCCCTGACAACAATGGCACTTTATTTAGTATTGAAACGCTTTAAAAACATGTTTTCAATACGTTTAGGTATTATAGCTCATAAACCAAGAGTAAGAGACGAAGGGCTGATATAAACTAACCAAAACTGTGTTAAAAAGCTACAGAATGGAATTTTCAGAGCAATGAAGGCGACTGAATTTTCATGCTTTGTAATGAAGGAATGCGGATGTTCACTAAGCAGGAAACCCTCTCTCCCCTTGTCCGCAAAATGTCGGCACTAAACAACCACCCCTGACTGTGGAGTACGTCTTTTATGGACAGCCTCTAATAATATCTATTAAGTAATTCTTCCACCGGCCACATAGCCTTTGCGGTAATGTGCTCTCAGCTTTGGTGCGGGAGGTCAGGGGTTCAAATCCTGGGCCGGTCAAATCGAACACAGATTTGCCAATAGCTTGCCACCGTTCCGACTTTTCTTCGAAAGGAGCTGTGTTGCCCAAGCGCAATGTCGTGGCGAAGGGCCAAGCAAACTCGTTACACGTTTGGGCGTAATACAGCTGGTATAATGAAGATTTGATTTTTTTGAAGTAGTTTTTCCCGTAAATTTATTCACTGAGCATGCTATATCAGTTACCTCTATACGCAAATAAGAGACTCAATCATTGTTCAACGCATAAAATCACCGAAAATATTGTTTCCAAATTGTGCAAAATTTTTCTTTTAAAAAGTACCGAATAACGGTACCGAGTACCGGTACTTTTTCAAAAATGTAACGAATAAAGTACCGCCGGTACTTTTTCAACAAAGTAACGGCAAAAGTACCGTCGGTACTTTTGAAGTACCGAGTGCCCACCTCTGCTCATGTGTTAACGTTATCCAAAAAGGAAAAGAAAACGTTTTAATTTTGTATGAATTACGGCATTGTTTCAACTCAAGCAATTTGGTTAATGTTTCTCATTCCTAATAGTTAGTCACTTACACTATTGTATTACATCCGGAAACCAAGGCAATACAACTTCAGTGCAAAAACTTTAACATATCTGTGATAAACTAAAGAAGTTTATTTAAGTAAACAGCAAGAACAAGACCTATGAAATAGACTTGTTTTCTATTCATGATCTATATTTTAAAAACTGGTATAGACTAATGCATAAATATAAACACAACCAACTACCCTCGATTTTCCAAGATTTTTTCCGATCTAACTGAAGATTCATAATTACTCTACTCGCAATCACAAGGACTACCACTTACCACAGTTTTCCAAATTCTCATCAAAGCAGTCCATAGCTTTTAGCGGGGCAAAGGTGTAAAATGCACTGCCATCTGATTTTAAGAATGTACCATCTAATTCTGTGACGTATTGTTCTAACAATTAATGTAGTTAAACTCCGCCAAATAGTAGAAATACAAACGTCACAATAAACTTTTAATAAAAATATATTTTATTGCACCAATCTCTAAACTAACCAAAATAAAATAGACGTAAACGATTTAACTGTAAATTAAGTTCAAACAAAATACTTGATTTGAAATTGAAATGAAAACGTCGACGTTGAAAAAAATGTCGCTGTGATGCTTGTTGTCCCAAATCCAAAAGGGAACTCAAAATAGTTTTTTGCGTCTGCATTCGGACAGTGAGAAAAAGGCAAATGTCACGCCACCAATCAGCGCATGCTCTAAGCAACCTTCTTGCAAACGCCAACAGCGACGCAAAGTCACATGATTAACATCACAAGCTGGTTGAGCAGAACAAGGCTTCGATTCTAGGTGAGGTGACAGCCGTCACACTAGCCGCCCCCAGACGAGAAACGAGGCGATAAAACACACAAAATGACACATACAAAGAACTTAGCCTAACACGAACTGCCTAGGAGTGTTCCACAACCGGTGATCTTGAAGGGAAAGTTCGATTTTATGTTGCTGCTACCATAAAGAACAAGCATATAATCGGTGTTGAAAACAGTATGGTTGTTTCGTGCGTGTATTCCAGTTGATTGGAATTTGCGTAGAATAAAATGCTTAAGCCCGCAAATTAACGAGTTGTTGTATGAACTGTGGTCGTACCAATTGTAACGATCAAGTCGTAATAAAACAGTCGCATTTTATGAACAATGACGTTAACTTGTGCACCGAGCATGTGCTCTCAGAATGCACTAGGATGTACTCTTAAAATGAAAACGAACGATTTGATTTGAAATAACTTCTTCTTGGGTAGATTTCTCGTTTTAATTTCGATGTAGCATGCAGCGACAAAAACTTTGCGTTTATTGGACGAAAGTTCATTCGCTGGATCTTGCTTTGTTGTTCTTCTCGGCACACTCTCCTGTCAACCAACAGCAATCCGTGCGTGTTGCGACTAAAAAGAAAAATTGAATGATTAGAAATATGTCAGGACCAGTGAATGAGTTATTACAAAAATATGATACTTAATAAAGTTATGATAATAATACATCAAGAACGAAATAGTGAGGGACCACAAGCAAGCGATGAAAACAAATAAACAAGGTATATTTACATAGACTGTAGACTTAATAAGAAGTCGTGCATGATCTATGAAGCGATCGTGAGTAACGAGATTCTGAAAAATTAAAAATGTTGAAGAATGTTTACGTTTACAATACACAAAAGCATAGGTGGGCAAGTTAATGCAAAACGTTAGCTTCGTTAACCACTAGTCCGTTTACAAACTTCACACCTCCGTTAACGTTAATCCGTTATTTTCAGCTTTGATTAACGGAAGTTAACAAAGTCCGTTAATCCGTTAACATTTTGCGTGTAATTTACATTTCTTTTTATTCACTCGCTTCTAGACGCTGTTGAGCTGATTGTAAGGAAATATTTATTGCTATGGTGGTCTTTTTGTGTTTTGGAAGTTAAATTTTCCAGTCTAATCTAATTTCAAGATAAAAACAAGTTCAAATGCACAACGAAGCTGCGATCCGAAAATCTTTGGAAATTGTGAACAGCGACAATTAATAGACCTATAAAGCTACAGCTTATTATTTGCCACAAAAAAGAGCTCGATCCTTTCTTCGCTCTCTTCTATAAAAGTCGTGCTAATACGCAACAAGTGTTACCAGTGCAAACTGGTTTGTACTGGTCCGATGAATGAATGGTGTAACATATTAACGATAAAAACCTTAACGGAAGTTAACAGAACTTAACGGAAGTTAGTTTAGTCCGTTAACATAAAAAAACTTTTTAACGGATTAACGAGTTAATGAAAAAGTTAGCTTCGCTATTACCGGATTAACGGACTTGTGCCCACCTATACACAGAAGGATTTACACATGTTAGCATCTTCAAGACGGTTCCCTAGGGTAACTTAAGGAAAAAATGTTTTAGTAAAATGTTTACCTGCTGTGAGGTATACTATACCCGTCCAAACAAGAACAAAACACGAAGAAAGTTGTTGAATTAGAACAAGTACCGATGAGTGATGACGTACTACCAACGATGACAATTCTGAAATCGATCGCTAAAGTGATGTAGCTGGAACGACAAGCGAAAACAAGAAAACAGGAATTAAACTAACCAATCCTGAAAGCAACACACGACATCCATTCACACGACTGCCTCGCCAGGGCTTCACATATTCCCAAACACCCACAACAACAAACATACACAACCTCAGAGCTGGGCACCCGCTACTTGAAAAGTAGCGGCGCTGCCGCTATTTAGCAAAAAAAGCAGCGGCGCTGCCGCTTATCGCTACTCAAATAAAAAAGTAGCGCCGCTGCCGCTACTTGCATGCAAAACAGCGGCCGCTGCCGCTACTTCAAAAAAATGAATAGTAAAAAAAACGATGGCATTCAAATACGGTATCTAATGGTGAAATTTCAACTTTATTTACCAAAGTTAATTATTCAAGCCTTTTAGATATTGGTTCAGGTTACAATCGGCATTAGCAGGCTTAAATGGTAGACAAGTAAGCAAATCACCATTCAATTAGTTGTTGGCATGCTCCTTTCAAAAAAAACAAGCATTTCAAAATGCTGATTGGTCAAACCAGCGTTTTAGAAATTACTTAGGAAGTTACCCTTGGAAGTTACACTAGGAAGTTAAATTCCTTATCGCATTTTCTACACAAACAAAAGGCAATAAGAAATATCGACTCAAATAAGTTAAGATTTTGCCATTAAAGCACAATGACATACAGTATTCAGCTTCTATACAATTCTGTCCCGGCTCTTATAGCTCTGAAGTAGTCGATCTGTTTATCACACTCTCGGCCCTCAACCACTAAAATAATTCTTCGCGTAGAGATCCGAAAGGAAAATTTATCAATCGACCGAGTTCCAAAACATTTCTTGGAGTTTTGTAGAAATGGTAGGTGATTCACGTCCCTGCGATGATTTCGTCCAACTTTGACACAAAAGTAGATCGAGCGTTTAAGATATTGGTGTATACAAAGTCGGAGGAGATACGTAGTAATGACGTACATGTTAAGCAAATGATGCTCAATGCGATTCATGTTACACTGAGTATTTTTTCTACGAGTATAACTCCATAACTAAATTGTCTTTGAAGCTTATTTATTACCTGGTTCTATTTGTTCGTTCAATTTTCAGCGCACTATAAATTCAATTCTTAGTTTTACTGTTAACTGTTGTAGCAAAATTTATTTTACTACGCATTAACGTAGCTACACAGGCCCGGCGCCACTGGGCATAGGCGTAGCCGGAGGGGAAGCCAGGGAGGCGGCCCCCCTCCAATTGAAATGCTACCTATGATAAAAATGTGACAAAAAAACTATTCTTTCGTCAGTTTTAGTTACTTTTACCATTTTTTGCCTACAACAGTAATTAACAGTAATATTGACGACCAGGGGGCCCAGGCCCTCTAAATTCAATTTTTGCCAATCAATTAAAATGTATAACCCGGCTGAAATTAAGGGTTTTTATCATAAACGTTGCCACCTCGGGCTCTCATCTAACCTTTTTAAAAACGTAATGCAATAAATGGGCGGGGTTTACCATATGGCCCAGTCCCAGGAGCCCTGCGCTCAGATGGTAAGACTTTATTTTTGGTCTACACTTATGTTTGGCAGGAAGACGTTGCGAAAATCTTAAAAGTGCCAGGGGCGCCGCGCAGTGTAAATCCGGTCCGGGCAATAACATGGTAATTAAGCGTAACCATCTATGTACGGTTTTCAGTAACAATTCACCTCCATCCACCTCGCTAGTTTTTACGCTAAAAAATGCGTTTGAAAAAAAAACATTATTTATGAGAAATGCTCATTGAAAAAATTATTGAATTTAAATTGAGGGGCCTGGGGCCTCTTGACCGTACATGTACTCCTACAACTAATTATTTTCACGTCAAAAGAAAAATCTCTAAGGAAAACCTTCGAGTGGATTATTTACTACTAAAATACTTATGAAAATTTAACCCCAAACTGCAAAATTACAAACGTATTTTCGACCAAATTATAAGTGAAAGGAGAATTGAAACAATTTAATTTTTGTCAATTGGCTTTCAAATGTTAATAATCTACTTCTTTCGAATGGTTCTGAACACGTGCGAAATGTGATCCAATGGCATTAAAATAGTTTTTTTTTTCAAAAAAATTCCAAAAAATCGCCCAGCGACTGGGGGCTTAGTCTCCAGATCCCCGTCTGTGATGCGTTTGAAAAAACTAGTTTAGCCTACTTACACAAGTCAGGGATATCTAGAACACAAGTCTCCCAATTTAGATATTTTCACTTGTAACTTTTGGTTTAAGCCCTCTCTCTTTAGATAACTCTCGGTTAAGTGCCAAACCAAGCCACGGCTTCTGATCTTCCATTCTACGATATCTTTGTCCAACAAAAAGTTCCTCTTTCGAAAATTTCTGATGACTTCATAACCGATCAGTGGTCCAGTGGATAGAGCGTCTGCTACTGAAGCGGTAGACACGGGATCGATTTCCAGTCGAGTCAAACCAAAGACTATAAAAATTGGTATTCACAGCTTCCCTGCTTGACGTTCAGCAATTAAAGGGACAGTGTAAAGCCTCCATCGTGTGTGGTAGACAGATGGGCAGGTGGCAGCTTGACCCGAAGACCGAAAGGTCCCTTCGCTGTCTACTGGCCAAGGCAACTTGGTGAATAAAATGTAATTACAATTACAATTACATGTGATTTTTGGTTTGCCCCCCCAAATCGAAAATCCTGGCTACGCCTATGCTCGGGGGATGGCATTTCGAGCCGCGTCCCCCCAAATCACTGGTTGAGCTCTGCAAGCAGAATAAACTTTTGTAGCAGCACAACTAGCAAACTTTTGCCCAAAAACAGGTCACCACAAACGCTTTTTTCTATGAAACAGCAAGACTGATCAAGTGAACGTAATCAAGTAGCCTTAGATTTTGCGATGAAGACCTTTTTTATATTTTTTTAGTCTTCACCTCCAAATTTGAGGGCAAAATCCATACCAAAGAAGGATAACACAGGATTTGGAGCAAAATATTCACCAGATCGCTGCCGCATTCCGAATTCGTCTAGTCTCGGCTGCGTAAGCGTCCCTCCGCCCAAGTTTTTGTGCCCCCTCCCCCAAACACACTACTCTGGCTCCGTGCCAGGTACTGTACTGTTCTATTCGCAGTGCACGATCTATACTGTGGTCTGTGACCAGATAGCCAACAAATCATCTTCATTTGTTGTACTAAATGCTAGCATTTTGAGGAAATATCGCGGAAAACCGTCTTAGCGATCTGCAAGGTTTTTGCAATATTTATCGAACTCTAATTATTGCATTTTCGTTAAAGAGATACTGCTCAAAATCGGCTATATTGAAATCGGTTTTATCAGTTCAAATTGACCCGCTATTAGACCACATTATTCGTTCAACTTCGATTGAGAAAAAATCGGACCATGTGCGATAAAACTCGCCTATACATACAGTAGAAGAGCAACGACAAAACGTCACAAAGGTCTTGTATGTTCTACTAAACTGAAATAACGAGGTAACAAGAGCAGAATGAAAACAAGCGGAGAGTAAAGACTCCAAACGTTAACGTGTGAAAATGTGAATTGAAAAAGTTTTGGAAGGAGTTTATTAGCAGTAGCGGCAGCGGCAGAAAATTTGCTTAAAAAACAGCGCTGAAGCGCTGCCGCTTTTTCGGCTAAAAAAACAGCGGCGCTGCCGCTTGTCGCTGGTGACGAAGAAAAGCAGCGGCGCTGCCGCTACCGCTACCGAAAAAGCAGCGGCGCTAGTAGCGCCCGCTGGTGAACAGCGCCGCTGTGTAAAATGTAAAAGAACAGGTTGATTCAGCGCTGAAGAAACACTACTTACATCGTAAAGCGTTGAGGGGTCTTGACTACCTTGCCATATCTGGTTCGAACTTGATCGGAAGATTTTGCAGCTCGTTCAGGTGTTGAATCATCATCATCATGGGTTGGAGCAATCTTTTCTTCAGTGGAAGGTTCGACAGGGACTGCTTCATCGAATGGTGATTCACGGGCCGTATGGAAGACTAAGTTTATCGACAGATACTGACTTTTCTGAACCATTGTTTGGATCCTTTAACACAAAGTATTTGTCACACCGCTTGATAACCTCGAAAGGACCAGAAAATCGAGGTGACAAGGGTGGTTGCACAGCGTTATTTCGAACGAGCACCATTTTGCAGTGCTGGAGCTGTTTCTCAAGATAAGTGGACACTTCAGAATGAACTCGAGGTGGAACAGGTTTTAGGTCACTAATAAAATCCTTTAAATTATGAACGAGGTTTTGTCTCTGCAAAACACTTGGCATATTCTGAATCTTAAACTCACCCGGTAAACGAAGATCTTGGCCATACACCAATTCGGCTAGGGAAAGAGGAAAATTCTCCTTTATGGTAGTGCGTAGAACCACTAGAACAATAGGAAGATTGAAGTACCACATGTCTGGAAACTTTTGCATTCTCAGAGCATCTTTCAGACGCCGGTGCAAATTTTCCACGAGCCCATTGGCTTGAGGGTGATAACTGGTGGTAGTAGCATGCTTAATTCCTAAAACGCTCATAAGGCTTTTCCAAAGATAGCCTGTGAATTGACCACCTTGATCCGTTACGACCGATAACGGACAGCCAAAATATTGAATCCAACCGTTGACAAATACCTCAATCGTAGCCTCTGCTGTAATTTCTTTCATGGGGTGGCTGTAAACCAACAGGAAAAACGATCAACTACTGTCAAAAGATATCTACAGCCATTGCTGGAGGGTAGAAGTCCAACAAGGTCAACATGCAAATTTTCGAAACGACCCGAAGGAATGTTGAACTGGCCTAACGGAGATTTGTTGTGGCGAATGATTTTACCTTTCTGGCGTGAAAAACAGCACTTAACCCAATCTCGAATATTTTTTTTCATATTTTTCCAAACAAATCTACGTTGTAGTAAGTTCCGAGTGGCTTTAATGCCGGAGTGTGCCAAGTTATGAATTTTGTCAAAGACTTTTTGAAACTGTTCAGGTATAATAGGTCTTACTTTGTCAGTAGAAACATCACATAAAATGACTTGATCCGAATTTTCAATTTTCACTTCAGAAATTTTCAAGCTTGATTTGGAAAGATTTTCAATCAAAGATTTAATGAACGCGTCATCTTGTTGAGCTTTGGCAAGTTCATTGTGATTTAAACCTTCCTGAAAAAACTTCACGTTATTTATTTCAACTCGCGATAAAGCATCGGCCACTACGTTTTGATCACCTTGCAAATGCCTTGCATCTGCTACAATGCTCAACTTGCAATTTTCTCTAGGATAAACCAATAATGCCGACTCAGCTGATAAATCCTTGCTATTTTGAAAAGCGGCTTTGGCTTCTTCGGTCCACGCAATTTCACGAAAATTTTTGTTGCCTTCCTTTTTCAAATATTCGTTAAGGGGAGCAAGATAGAAAGCCAAATTTTGTACAAAGCGGTGATAAAAATTTATCATTCCCAAATAAGTGCGCAACTGCTTGACATCCTTTGGTAAGGGGTATTTTGGATAGCTTCAACTTTAGAAGGTAGTGGTTTGATACCATTGGCAGTCACAATATGACCAAGAAACTGCAGTTTCGAAAGTCCAAACTGTGATTTAGTGGGATTAACGATCACACCAAAATTTTTAAGTCTACTGAAAAGCTCATTCAGATGCTTACCATGTTCGTCTGGAGAGTTAGAAAACACAATGATGTCATCCAAATAGGCTATTGCATTAGACGTACCTTGCAAAACATGATCAATAAACCGCTGAAACGTTGCACTAGCATTCCTTAAACCAAACGGCATGTACAAGTATTCAAAAAATCCAAAAGGTGTCGTAATTGCAGTTAAGGCAATGGAATCCTCATCCATTGAAATCTGATGGTAGGCTTTTACTAACTCTACTTCAGAGAAAATGCTGGATCCGCCTAATCTGTGGAATAAATTTTGTAAGTTAGGTACAGGATATTTGTCAACAACTGTGCCTCGATTAATCTGGCGATAATCTCCACATAACCTGCAAGTGTTACCACTAGCAGAAGATTTTGGCACCATGTGAAGTGCTGATGCAAAAGGTGAGTTAGAACGACGAATTATGCCAGCTTCTAATAATTCATCAATTTCCTTCTTAGCACATTTTAGTTTTTCAGGAGATAGCTGTCGTACACGCGCAGAGCACGGATAACCTTCAAAAACAATTTTGTGAGTCGCTTTGTGTTTTACTTTGTTCAGCTTATCCCGAGGACAAGTCACTTCCGGGTAATTTAACAACACATCCGAAAACTTATTTTCCAACACAAATGAAATGGGGTAATCGGAAGCCATCCGGAAAACCAACGGAATGCTTTTGGAATTCTCAAAAACTAAGCATTTCTTATTGAAGTTAACAGTCATGCCAAAGTGAGTTAAAAAATCGGAACCAATTATGTTTTACTTGACATCAGCGACAATAAAAATCCAACTAAACTTTTGCTGAGAACCTAATTGCAGTGTGAGAGGTTTGTTACCGTACGTTGCAATCGGCGAGTGATTTGCTGCAAACAATGATCTGTCTTACGATTTAAATAATTGGTCAATTCGTGTAGGTCGAACAATCGAGACCTCAGCCCCGGTATCAACTAAAAATTTTGTTCCAGTTTTAATGTCCAAAACATGAGGCAGTGGACATTGATCCTCATCCACCTTGACCGCTACTGAGGTGGACTTCACTCGTTTCCCGCAATGAAATTGTGGGGTTTGGTGCATTTCTTTGCTCGAGATCCAAATGTTTTATGAAACCAGCACACGTCTGGTTGTTCACGAATTTGCCACTTATTACCTTTGTTAAATCGATTAAGGGGCTGCTGCTTATTGAATTTATTTGATTTATCAGACTTAGTAAAATTTAAGACATCATTCAACTTCTTTTCTAAAGAGTCCATTTTCGAAAGGATTTCGCTGTTGTTAGACGCAGCTGATTGTTCAGATTTCTTGTGGTCAATAGCAAAAAGAGTATTTTTGACGGCCGACTCTTTGCCACTACTAGTCATCTGGTCCGCCGTTATAGCCAATTCATCTAGAGATAAGTTTTTAACTGCTATCAAACTATTTCGAATGTTTTCAGACATTTTGGCAATAAACAACTCACGAATCATTTCTTGAGACATGTCGCTTTTTGCTAATTTGGTTCTTAACATCAACAAAAATTGAGAAGGTTTCTCGGCTGTAACGATAGAATAATTGAGAAGTTCGGTCACTCTGCTGCTTAGCTTGGGTTCGAACCATTGTAATAAACGCTGTTTAATACATTGATACGAAGCCTGATTAATCAAAAGATCATGTATAATTAGCAAAACGTCATTCGGGAGACAAGAAGTTAAAGCGTTTTTTCGCTGTTCATCTGCCAAAAGTCCACACTGTTGTAACTTCAGTTCAAATAAACTAAACCAAATAGGGGTATAGATTTATCAAAATCACAAAATACTTTACGAGTGGCATTATTCACGCGATGCTGCCAGCATTGGTAGCAATCAGTATCACGTTGATGAGAATTAGATGAACCAGATTCATCAGCAGATAAAGCTTCATCCTTAGGAATTACTTTTACAAGTTTTACCTGGTCATGAATTGCTGCTGCTGAAGTTTCTTCAGAATTAGACATATTGCTTTGTTTGCGAATCTTCTTCTTGGAGTGTGCAGTTGAAGCCGAAAGTTCACAAAATTTACTCGAAGCGAAATTACTTGACTTAGCCTGTGATCAGTAGCGTACGCAGGATTTTCGAAAAGGGGGGCCAGGAAATTTGAAAATAATGCAGACCAAAAAAAAAAATTTCTCCGCTCAGAATCAGTCCGTTTTTCCGCCCAAAATTAGGTGAAGACCAAAAAAAAAAGGTCTTCACTCAAAATTAGTCCGTTTTTTGGCCCAAAATTACGTGAAGACCGAACATAAAAAAAAGGTATTTACCTAGATTCTGTCCTTTTGTATGCTCAAACTTTCTGCCCAAGTTTCAAAGGAGGTGGCCTTGCCACAATTTTTCATACTATTCTATGCTAATTATACTATCCTGGCGACCTAAAAAGAGGGGGCCATGGCACCATGCCCCCCCTTATATATGCCCCTGCCTGTGACCTAGTAAAAGGTTTAGTCCCGGTAGCCAGTTTAAACAAAAACTTATCTCTTTATAAACCGTCTTGAAAATGCCAAGTAATATGCACTGAAAATACGAAAAACGGGGTCACCAATTTGTGACGTATTGTTCTAATAATTAATGTGCATTTAACTCCGCCAAATAATAGAAATACAAACGTCACAATAAACTTTTAATAAAAATATATTTCATTGCACTAATCTCTAAACTAACCAAAATAAAATAGACGTAAACGATTTAACTGTAAATTAAGTTCAAACAAAATACTTGATTTGAAATTGAAATGAAAACGTCGACGTTGAAAAGAATGTCGCTCTGATGCTTGTTGTCCCAAATCCAAAAGGGAACTCAAAATAGTTTTCTGCGTCTGAATTTGGACAGTGAGAAAAAGGCAAATGTCACGCCACCAATCAGTGCATGCTCTAAGCAACCTTCTTGCAAACGCCAACAGCGACGCGAAGTCACATGATTAGCATCACAAGCTGGTTGAGCAGAACAAGGCTTCGATTCTAGATGAGGTGACAGCCGTCACAATTCGGCGTTTTGTGTAAAGTTAAAAAAATATCTTATAGAACAAAATTATTCTTAATTCGAGATAGTTTCTTTTTTGAAGGAAACTTGGTCTATTATAGCATTTTTTTTTTCTTTTTCCTGGATCCTAACAGATCTTTTAACATGGTAGCCTATGAATAGCTTATAGTATAAATAGTGTTGTGTGAGTGTATTTTGTAAATAATTTAATTCTTCAGCCTGCTATTTTCATTATCTTTTGCTTGGGTTTTATGGCCATGCAGGGATTGTTTTGTTATTTGTTGTTACTGTTACCTACTATTGTTTATACTGCATGCATTAAACTTTCGAGTTTTGCCATTTTTTCCTGTCAATGCAAGTTTGTTTTTTCAATACGTTGGTGAAATGTTAATTGTTGGTTGTGCATTGTCGAAAAAATAAATGATTTTTTTTAATAGCTGAAGTTAATACAGCTTTTTTCTCAAAGCTTGGTATTGGTAATTAGTACCAACGATTTCCAAGCAAATGCTTACTTTAAAAAAAATTTTTTTGTTGGTAATTTTGAGCAAAAAAGTTGAAAGCACCAATTATTTTGGTGGAAAATCACCAGCGATGTCTCCAGCGCATGTGATGTACGAGAGTATCTTTGATCTTCATCTCTCTGTGCCATTAAATCAAATTTGAAGATGTGTGTGTGCAGTTAGTTAGGCTTGCCGTATTTTTGAATCAGAAAACGGGACAGCCTTGGAAAACTGGAATTACCCAGTGTTTAAGGTGGACACAGGGCCTACAAAAGAGGGGTTCAGAAGGTACATCGTACCCGGGCCCAGGTCTAGGGAGGCCCGGAAGAGTTGAGGTCGACGCGTTCAGTTTTGGACCAAAATTTTTTCCTCCCTGCCCATTATACGTCCCTGACTGAAGACCTTCTTTTTTTTTGTTCTTCACCTAACTTTGGGCAAAAAATGGGATCAAATTTGAGTGAAGACCTTTTTTTGATTTATTTGTTTGTACTTCACCTAATTTTGGGGGCCCGGCATCGATCTTCGTACCCCCTGGAAAAATTTCTCTCTGAGGCCTTGTGTGGACACCAAAAGATTTTTTGACTCCGAAAAAACCGAAATTTTTTTTCTCCAAATATTTCGCCGATTTTTAGTTGAAAACAAAAAAAAGGTGTTCACTTTGGGAAACCACAAATTTTCTGGGGTTTAGGCAGTCATAAGTGTCAAAAGTCCGAGACAAACTCGTTAACCGGGTCAAAATGGTTAACCGGGTAGGTCAAGGCCTGAAAAACAGGGCTGTTCCGGCTAAAACGGGACGTATGGTAAGCAGTGGCAGATTTAGGGGGGGGGATGCATCCCCCCCACCAGCCTAAAAGTAACGATTTTGGCCGAAAAATCAGCCTCTATTTCGAATAATTCGGCTCCAGTTAGGGATGCATCCCCACCCACCAACCTAAACCTAACGAACCCGGCCGAAAAATCACCCCCAATTTTGGTGAAGACCTTTTTTTTTTTTTTTTTTTTTGGAGACCACCTAATTTTGGGCGAAAAAAACGCTTGAATTTCCGATTTCGGCCGAAAAATCACTCTCAATTCTGGTGAAGACCTTTTTTTTTTTTTTTTTTTTTTTGGAGACCACCTGACTTTGGGCGAAAAAAAGTTTGAATTTCTGCCTTCGGTCGAAAAATCACTCTCAATTTCGGTGAAGACATCCGAATTTTTGAGGTTTTGTGCTTAAAATCCCCCCCCACCAAAATTTTCTAGATCCGCCACTGATGGTAAGCCTATAGTTAGTTGCAGACCTAAGAGAGAAATCTTGTCTGGGGGTACAAAGAATGATATTTGACCCCTTTGGTGAAGACCAAAAAAAGTCTTCACCAAATATCCGGCTAGCTTGTGCCTTATGCACACAGATATATACGACTACTTGGGTGTCTCAGTGTCACACAGATCTACTACTACTTGAGTGTCGCCAACTACGAGGGTAAGCGTTAACTTACAGGTCCTCCTAGACACGGTCTCGGGTACAATGTACTCTTTGAATCCCCTCTCGCAGGCCATGATTAGTCGTACCACCACACTATTTGATAAAAACATGAGGTTTCCGCAGAATTCACAATCAGATGGCCCGCGAATAGATAGAGAGCCATTGTGCCACTGCCTGTTTGTTAAGTGAAAACCTTAACACATACCTTGTATGAATGTTGCGGTTGTCGCCACTACAAACCCCCCTTCTCCTTTGGAAGCAGACCGGCAACAACGCATTCAGACTTGACGGATGAAAATTAAACCGGCAAAATTTGCAATCTCTCAAGAAGAGGAAGCCGTTTTGTTTGTGGTCTTCACCTAAAATTCGGCTGAAAGTACGGCTCTTTAGAGGTAAAAACCTTTTTTGGTCCTCACATTACGTTCTAAGACAAAGGCCCATCTCCTTTACAAAATCTTACCTACGCAACCGGTAAAATATTTACATTAGCACTCCTTCATGGGCCCCCGATCCTTTAAAGGCGGTGAATCATCCAGCCAATTCCGGTGGTTTACAATAGCTAAAATTGAACTATAATTTTTGAAATTTTTTGTTTTAATTTTGGGACTGCGGTTGCAAAGATATTCAACAAATACAAAAAGATGTCCCCCCGAAAAAAGTTTTTGGCAACTCTGAGTTTTGTTCTTCCCGCCAAAACCACAGTAGGCCTAATGGTTTAGAGAACTGTGGTAGGCCTAATAGTTTAGAGATAGTTTATTTTCAAATAGTTTATTTCTAAATAGTTTAGCCCTAATTAGGCCTAACTATCTCTAAACTATTAGGCCTAATAGTTTAATAAGATTACAGTTGGCCAAATAGTTTAGAGAACTGTGGTTTTGGCGGGAAGATCAAAACTCAGAGTTGCCAAAAACTTTTTTCGGGGGGACATCTTTTTGTATTTGTTAAATATCTTTGCAACCGCAGCCCCATAATTAAAACAAAAAATATCAAAAATTATAGTTCAATTTTAGCTATTGTAAACCACCATAATTGGCTGGATGATTCACCGCCTTTAATATGGCCCAAGTGTAAACAGGTGGCTTCATGTGTTCTTCTAAAATGGCTTCATCTAAACTAATAGGCAAGTGGCAACTTGACTCGAAGACCGAAAGATTTCTTCGCTGTTTTCTACCCAAGGCAACTTGGTAGGTACTTAACGTAACTATAACATTAATTACAATCACTAATTTAGCACCAGCAACGAAAGTTCAATATAAACTTGTATTAACGGCGCGGTTTTGGTCACCTATGCACTTAAAAAATATAGCAATAAAAATGCTGCTTGCAAAAATGAAAAACACATTTCATTGGCATTCACTCAGCAACTTTTCTATTGAACGGAATATGTGTACTGCTCGTCGTAGCTCATGCTAGTATCGACTCCGATTCTGCGAATAAACCACCAGTACACGAAGAGTTCAAGCATGAAGGATATCGCGGCGATGAGATGGACAGTGACCAGCAGGTAAAAAAGCACACTGATGATGCACGACAATAGAGCAGCGTGCATTCTGCCTGGTTCTGGTGGCGACCTGTAGAAATAAGTAACCACATAAAAGCGACTTTTGCAAATTCATCTGTTGTCCATGAAACATGCACCGAATATTTTCTTGAAATCTACGTCTAAAAACTAAATCAATAAAACGCTTATGATATTTCATACATACGGAGAAAAAACGCCTCCAACCCTCACAAAAGATACTACGTCATAAGCTTTTAGGAAGCAGGAACGGATACAGACTTGCCAGAAACGGGGCCAAGATCGCAATAAGGTAGGGCACACTGAAAGCATATGCCATGGACCCAGCAACGGGGCCTAAACGAATTCTCAAAGCAGTAAAAATTATAAAAACTTCTATAAATTCTTATTTTTAGGTTAGATTTTTCAAAATAAATTTATGATTTCTTAAAATCGCCAAGGCCTCAGCTATTTGAGAATAGACTCTTGTAAATAGCAAATCAAATTTTTTTACATGTCAAAAGTTTTTCGCGAGGACTTTGCCTCAGTATATCAACTATATATTAAGTTTCGATGCATTAGAAAAACTAGTTATGCGCAGTAATTTAGTATGCTATATATTTTAAAATTTATTCTTAATAGTTCAAACTAATATAGCTTGATGCTCAGCATATGAAAAAAAACACAGGATCAACAACCACCTTGTGAGGCTGGCAGGGTGGCTGCTGTCTCCAGGCAAAGGATCTTTGGCGAAAAAGATGTTAAGTGATCTACAAAAATTTTACTCCGAAACTCACTCTGCGACAATGTCTACATATCGCAAAACTTCACTGATATAAATTAACCACCGTGCACATAATCGCTGTGCAACGCAAACAAACGCTTACCTAGGAGCTTGTTGGCTTGGTATGTGGAAATTGTTTCTTACTTCATCCTTATATGCCGTCACGAAGTAAAGCTCCAACATTTGCACAGAGGCAAGCAGAAAAAAAGCGACCAGCTTAAACTTGGGACCTTTCAGCGGCACGGGTTTTTTCTTTTTTGCTGGGAAGAAATCGGGAAAAGGGGTTTTCTCGTTCCCGTAAGCGCTAGTAGCAGCCATTGCGTAACCAGATGGAAACGGAGCAGAGTTTCGATTTGGAGTTCCTCCTAAACATAGCAAAAGATTGGCAGGAAAGCGCGCCATAACCGCCGATTGTATCATGTGCGGAAACAAAACTAAACGGACAGCAGTGGTGTCGTAAAATTTAAATAAAATTCAAAAATTTGGTAGCGTTAGCAACAAGCATGGCAGTACGATACGCCTCAATTTTTGGTAATAAGTACGGTACGCTGCTTTGCGATTGCAATTACATCTTATTCAAAAAGTTGCCTTGGCCAGGAGACAGCGAAAAGCCCTTTCGGTCTTCGAATGTTTGAACGTGCGTACTAAACGTACCCACGTATACCGTACCATGTTTGAAGGCTTCATACGAGTTGAACAGCTCCAAACTTGGCAAAACTAATATTCAGGAATCCTAATTTAGAATATATACTAGGGTGTCCCACATTTTGGCGACTTCTCAGGAAAAATAAGCTCGAGTCAACTTCTGATCGGGATTTCGTCGCTGATTTCAAAAATGACATCATTTTTTAATTATGACGTCATCTTGAAGTGCCACCTAGCGGATTTTATGCAAATTTTGACTTAATCTCGAAAACGACAAGAGCTAGAGCGATGAGACTTGCATGAAAATGACCAGAAGGATCAATTTCCTATCTCGAATCTTTACACTGGTAGCTCTAATTGCAACAGAAAGCGAGTTATCTTGAAAAAACATAAAGTTTTTCAAAAAATTTCGATTTTTGCTGTTTGCCCACTTTTTCTTACAAAGCAGTTTCAAACCTTGTCAAAGCAGTTTTAAAGCTTGTGTGTAGTTACAATAGATGAAGAAACCGTACTGCACTATTATCGACAGTGGTAGTGGTTCATCAGTTAATGATCTCTGCGCCCAAAATGACGCCATAATTGATTATGACGTCACAAAAATGTTGCTTACAAATGCAATGCAGAATTGCTTGCAGATCTCACACCACAATGAGATTTTTAGGATGATGCAATATTGTATCAGATTTTGATTCAAGTTGTAATAATGCTCACGGCATTGATCTGAGAAAAGCGCAACCTAAGTTATAAAGGATGCGAATTCATCGAGTATAGGTGCTTGGAGCAAATCGATAAAGTGAGACGACTTTAATTTTTTTAGATGTTGAATAATTATTATTAGTCCACAGTTATTATTAGTAATTAAAGTAACAGATTAAGTGAAAGGACTGCGACAAGATCATCCGAGAAGTACATAAAAGCAGCTGAGTTGAAAGAAAATGTACTGCCTACAAACGAAGAAGTACTTCAGCACTACTTCTTTAAACGCTATGTTATTCAGCACACAAACGCAGTTTTTAAAAAAATTTCCAGAGTTTACTGATTTGAAGTATGAAGTGGCTGCAGATGTTGCAAAGTTGTGGATTAAAGTTAGTTTACCAATCCTTTCGAAATCCAGAATTGAGACTAAGTTGTTTGATATTGTTAACAAATTAAGAGCAGCAAAGAAACGAGCAATTAAAAGTCAGTCGCAGTCATTAACAGAAACCTGGCTGTTTGAACTCTTTTGACATATCTGCATGCAAATGCAAAAACAGTGCAAACCCTAACATGCAGTTTTGGAATGGAAAATTCGCTTGTTCCTGTCCCTTCGAGCATCGGATACCAGCTGAAGAGATAGACTTTTTGAGAGATCAGAGAGAGAGTAGAAATATGATACTAACCTCAAAGGTAGATATTGCCCATAGAAAGCAGCAAGAAAAAAAGCTAAAAGAGAAAGAATGAACAGCCGGAACTGTTGAAGAAGCGAAGGGGAAGACCTAAGAAAAGTTTTAATCACAACTGCACAGCTACCAACTACTGGTCATAATGAGGAAGTCGAATTAGAATTGGTTGGAGATGACGAATTTTGTTGCGTGATAAACAAGCCAAAGATCCAAGTTGCAGAAATTGTAACGAAGACCAAATGTGTGCTGGCAGATCGACGTTGTACATCTCTTCGTCAGCAAGCTGATCAGTTGACACCAGAAAATTTCGAAAATCCTGGAACATCAAAATCGTCGATTCACCGTAAGAGAGAGAAGCACAGAATAGAATCTCTAAAATCAGCTCAGTTAAAACATGTTACGGTGCATGCTTGGCAGTTATGCTATGACGGAAAAATTATTGATGGCATTGACAGACACGCGTTTATTGGTCAATGTTTTGATCAAGAAAAAGTGTCAACACCGATGCATGTTAAGTCATTTCAAAAAGAAACGTCCGTTACTTCAGCTGCAGTGTTCAATTCCATAATTGAAACTATTGACAAGCCTTTACTTTCCCGAGTATACTCAATTATGGCTGATACAACTGCTGTAAACACAGGTAAAAAGTCGGGTGTGAATAAAAGATTAGAAGAGTACTTCAACTCCAACATTGGACACCAAATTCACTCCCTCGAATGCCTATTTCATACCAACGAAATCTATTTTACATACGCTAAAAACTTTTTAGAAGGCAAAGCCAAGGGTCCTAATGCATACGAAGATGGTGCTTTGATTAATAAAATTTAAAAAATACCACAACCCAGACCCGAAGACATGAAAACACGTCAAGAGTGCGAGATTTCTGTCACACCTATTGCTTCTAATCACTTGAAAACAAAAATCGTATGGTTTTCTGATCACAAAGACGAAATGAAACTTTTATTTCACTGTGATCACAGGTGTTTGCTAGCTCTAGTTGCCTATTTACTGATGGATGTCCCAGAAAATTTAAAACCTTTGCTTTTCTATCGCCAAGAAACCATAAGTCATGCCCGATGGTTGACAACCGTTAGTGGATATGTGCGAATGTTTATTTTTGGGTATTGCGTCGAGCCCGCGCAAATTTCTCGACTTCAACGTATGGTTTCGTTCATTGTATGTGTTTATTTGCCTGCGTTTTTAGCCATCCATCTTAAATCATCGGCTGCTGAAGGTCCTTTAGTTGTGCTGTTTACAAAGAGGTTTACTACTTGCATACAAGGAAGTTGATTTGCCAGTTTTCGAGGCGATTTGGAAGCATTTCGTTCAGCATGCATCGCAATGGTTGAGCTTTAAAAATATTGCTTTAAGTGTGCATGCTGAGGTGCCACCTTATACAGTTGATGCCGTGAAAGAAAAGGCGTTTGCTACAAATGTTGACATCCAGCAAGCGCTTTTGAAGCGCAAACAGTTACGAGATTTTTTCACTGAGAAGAGTAAATTTTCTCCATGTATTGCATGCTTTTCGTCCCCAATGTTTTGGAAAAGCATCGATAACAACAATCGAAGCACGGAACGGTTCATTGGCAGATTAAAACTGATTGTTAACGGCATGGTTCGAGATGACTTACAGAATTTCGACAAAACTGACTTGCGCATTCTTGCTACTTAGCACAATGTCGCATAATAAGATTTGATTGCTTGGATTTCGTTTGAAAGTTTTGATTTTGATGTTTTTGTTTAATGGTGTTGTTGTTTGCAACCGATCAATGAGTTCTAAAATTGTTAGAGCTAATACAAAAGACCAACTAATTATTGTCAATGTTTAATGCATCACTTGTTTGTTTAATTATTAACGCAATACAAGATTTGAAACTGCTTTGCAGCAGAAAAACGGTTAAGAAATTGCAAAAATCGTAAAAAATTATGATGTCATAATAAAATGACGTCATTTTGGGCGCAGAGATCATTAACTGATGAACCACTACCACTGTCGATAATAGTGCAGTACGGTTTCTTCATCTATTGTAACTACACACAAGCTTTAAAACTGCTTTGACAAGGTTTAAAACTGCTTTGTAAGGAAAAAGTAGGCAAACAGCAAAAATCGAAATTTTTTGAAAAACTTCATGTTTTTTCAAGATAACTCGCTTTCTGTTGCAATTAGAGCTACCAGTGTAAAGAGTCGAGATAGGAAATCGATCCTTCTGGTCATTTTCATGCAAGTCTCATCGCTCTAGCTCTTGTCGTTTTCGAGATAGGTCAAAATTTGCATAAAATCCGCTAGGTGGCACTTCAAGATGACGTCATAATTAAAAAATGATGTCATTTTTGAAATCAGCGACGAAATCCCGATCAGAAGTTGACTCGAGCTTATTTTTCCTGAGACGTCGCCAAAATGTGGGACACCCTAATATACAGGGTGATCGGAAAGTAACTCCCTATTCTAAAATAACTATAATTTATTTTTGAAGCGTAATTTCTCCAATTAATGAGTATGAGAAGAAACTATATTGCATGGACTTTTATTTAAAACTTAATTAAAATTCAAAATTCAATATGCATGGACTTTTATTTAAAATTCAGTATGGGCACTATGATTCGCCACCAGCTTCCCACGTCAACCATGAACCGCAGCAACTGATTTCACAAGAAACTTTTGGCGGACGGAACTCATAGCAAAGTGAACTTTCCTTTAGCTGTGTACGTAATGTGCTGAAAAATGAGCTTAAATGTCATGCTTGGAAGCCCCGCTACTACCAAGCACTCTCTGCCGAAGACATTCTGCGACATTCGTATGGAGTTTGGAGAGATGATGTTGGCTTGGTTTAAAAATTGGCCAGATCTCTTAAAAAATATTCACTGGAGTGCTGAAGCTGTATTCCACATAAGTGGGTTTGTAAACCGTCATAACGGCCACTACTGGGTGGGAGAAGATCCTAGCGCTACCAATAAAAAATGCAGAATCGAACCAAGATAACGGTATGGTGTGGAATGACTTCGGATAGGATTGTGGGTCCCTTCATCCTTCATGATACCATGAATGCCAAAAGGTACCTCACTATGCTGAAAGACGAAGTTTGGCAAATTGTTATTGCTTGGGATAATATTAAAGATTTAATTTTCATGCAATATGGAACCCCTTCACACTTTGCTATTGTTGTTTGTGAATGGTTGAATCCCCAATTTCCTGGAAGTTGACGCGGTTTATGGTTGACTCGGGAAGCCGGTGGCGAATCATAGTGCCCATACTGAATTTTAAATAAAAGTCCATGCAATATAGTTTCTTCTCATACTCATTAATTGGAGAAATTACGCTTCAAACATAAATTAGTTATTTTAGAATAGGGAGTTACTTTCCGATCACCCTGTATATGCAGTTAAACATCTGACAATAACTTTCGAAAAACCTTAACAATTTTTTTAGCCTACGTTAGTACCGTACCTCTCAACTACGGTATGTTTAGAGCAGGGATCGGCAAACTACGGAGCGCCGAGAAAAATCGTCCGGCCCGCGACCTTTTGCAAATTGTGGTAATTTTGCAGCAAATAAAATTGATTGAGCTGCAGTGATGAAGCAGCTGCGAGTTAAAAGCGCAGAATTATTACTTGACTTCCATAATTAATAATATTTTAATAAAAACAATCATGCCTAGAAGGCATCAGCGTTTGATACTAACTTGTGCAGTATGAGCTAGAAGTTGTTTTCGGCACTGAAAGTCGCCAAGAGCAAACTAAGAACAAGACTTAGTTAGTGATGCCCATTTGCAAGTTGTATGTTTCTGTACTTTCGACTTTACCATCGGATCTTAATAAACTTTCAAGCCAAAAACAACTTTAAATATGTCATCAATGTTGTGAGATATTATGGGGGGGATGGAGCGGGGTCATTACAACATCAAGAATCCCATCCGCTAAAGGGGCCTTAATGTTAAAGAGTGAAAAATCACTCCGTTTTCGAAAAAAGCAAAAATTAATTGCTGGATTTTCAGCAGGTATGGTTATTGGTTACGCTTCGTTATTACTTTTCACCAAACCATTTATCAAAAAGCAACAGAGCTTCTGTAAAATCCACACTCAGAAAGGCTACATACGTTAAGCTGTTATAACGTTTAGTTTAGAGCGTACCATCCGACGAAAAGTATGTAGGTACGGTAAATTTGTGAAGTACTCCTTGTTCAAACTTTGAACGTTCCGTACCGTACTGCCATTCTCGGTTAGCAATAATTTTTCTTTCTTAGCAAAAATGATGCCATCTTCCAAACGACTTTGGAAGATCTGCACGATTTCCAAATGCCATCTTTATCTATTTCCAAATGCCATATATATAAATGCTCAACTATTTCCAAATGCCATCAAAACGACCCCTCCCCAATGGGGATGGGTCGAAATGGCAGGACAGATCTCCCGAGGGGCTCGATCGAAAGGTCGCCCCCATTGTCTTGGACTGTTTTTTCGCTGGGCCGCCCGTTGACCGGTCACAACCGAGCGGCTCCTCTTCTTCTTATTGACCGGACCCCCTTTCGGCGTCTCCTTATCCTGGCATTGCTCCTTATTTCATCTTAACTCGAGCCCCATCAGCAACCATCCTCACCCCAGGTACCCCTGCTCCATCTGCCATCTGGATCTGGGCAGAGATTCTCTTTAATGCTCTGCTTGCCTCAAGTGGGTGCATTTCCTTTGCTCCTCCCTTACCCGTGCTGACTTTCACACAATCTGTGCAACTGGCACTGCAGTGGGCTGGCGATGCCCAGCGTGCCATCCCCAAAGGAAAACTGGCTCCCCCACTCAGACCCGTCTCCTTGTTACGCCGCCTGCGTCCCCTCCACCCCCTCCCCCAGGGTTCCCCCCACTACCGCCTGGTTTTTATCAATCACGTCCACCTCGGGGCCCCCCACGTTACCCTTGCTCCATTTGCTCTCTCGAGGTAGGTAAGGATTCTTTAAAGTGCTCCACCTGCTCCAAGTGGGTGCACTTCTCCTGCTCCTCTCTGACCAGGGCTGACTTTCGCAAAATCTGCGCGGCCGGCTCCCCCATGGGTTGGAATTGCCCTGCTTGTCTTAATGGGGACCTTGCCTCTCCCACCCACCGGCCAGCGTCCCCCCGCCCCGTCTCTCCAGCTCCGCCCCCACCCACACCCCCTCCACTTGCTTGCTAAGATCTCATGGATTCATCTCTGCCTCTCCCCTCACATCCTCCCCTCCTTCCGCCTTCACCCTTCCTGCCTCATCACCACCGCCCACAAGTTCACAACCAATCCACAACTTGCCACCCCACCCTCAAGGAAATCCACGCCTCTCACACAATCTCAGAATTCTTCAATGGAATGCCGGCGGTCTTTCCTCCTTCCGCCGTGCTGAACTGAGCGCTTTTCTTTCTGGCAACCACTATGACCTCATTTTCCTCCAGGAAACCCATCTTTCGTCAACCAAAAAGTTCCAAATCCCTGGTTATTATACCCTCCGCACGGACCGGACATTCGGTAGACAAGGCCCTGTTTCCTCCGGTACTCATAACTTTGGTGGTGGTGTCCTCACTCTCATCCACTCTGACCTGGCTTTCTCTCCTGTTTCTGTCTCCTCTCTGTCTTCCCAGGACCCCTACTCAGACTACACCTGTGTTAAAGTTCTTCTCTCCAACCACTCTCCTCTTCAATTTCTTAACCTCTACTCCCCTCCCATCAGAAACACTCCTTTTCACTCTCGCACCAGGACCTTCTATCCTGACATCCTTCCTAACTCCCCTGACACTTTTATCCTCGGAGACTTCAATGCTCACCACCCAACATGGGACAGACTCATTCCTCCTAACCCGCTCGGAAATGACCTGTTTCGCTGGATCACTTCCTCCGGTCTGGAAATTCTGAACGACCCCGCCTCTCCCACGCTCCTTCACCATTCCACTGGGAGCCGTTCTTCCCGTGATATCTCGTTAGCTCCTGCGTCTCTCGCTCCCCACGGTGAGTGGCGCACTCTCCCTGGCCTTGGCTCGGACCATCTCCCCATTGAAATTGTCCTCCCCCTCTCTCCAGTTCCTCACCCAAACACTCGTCCCCCCAAATTCAACTACAAAAAGGCCAGTTGGGATATTTACCAATTGCTGAGCACCTTCCCTCTCTTGATTTTGATGCACTCAACATCCACCAGGCTGCCCACTCCTTTTCCCTCTTCTTAGTCGAAGCTGCCAAGGCCTCTATCCCCTTTGGCCGCCTTGGTCGTTCCCCCAAAGCCTGGTGGTCCCAGGAAGCGGAATCTGCAGTGCGGGAACGACGGAGGGGCCGCTCCGTAGCACACCGATCTGAGTCGCACCGCCTCAGATATATAGACGCTTCTCGTAGGGCGTCCTCAGTCATTTCTAGAGCCAAATCTGCAACCTGGCAAGCCACCTGTTCTAACCTGTCTCCCCGTTCTGATCCTCGTGCTGTCTTCAGGCTTCTCAATGCCATCTCGGGCAAAAAGAACACCCCAAGACCCTTCTTTTCCTGATTGCACTTCCCCTCTGGACACTGCCAACCACTATGCCTCTTATCTTCGCTCACATCTATCTCAAGCGACACCCCGTTCCTCGCGCAGAGCTGAACGACAGTTCATGAATGAACTGCGGAAAGCTAGCTGTGAGGATGCTTCTTCCCTCCACAATTCTTTCTGCTCCTCCTTCTCTTTGACTGAACTCTCCACTGCCATCAGCAATTTCTCCTCTTCCACTGCGTCTGGCCCTGACCAGATTGCCTACCCTTTACTAAAGCACCTGCCTGAACCAGCACAGCTCCTCCTTCTTTCTCTTTTTAACAGGTCCTGGCACTCTCACACCTTCCCCTCTTGTTGGAAACCTACCACTATCATTCCCATTCATAAACCTGGAAAACCCACTTCCTCTCCGTCCTCTTTCCGCCCCATTTCCCTCACCTCCTGCATCTCCAAGCTTTTTGAGCGCTTGATTCTTTCTTGCCTAACTTTTCACCTTGAATATAATCATCTCCTCTCCACTTGCCAGGCCGGCTTTCGTCCTGGTAGGTCACCCCTTGACCAAATTCTAACTCTGTCTCAATCAATCTGGGACGGCTTCCAAAAGAAAAAGCCTCCAGACTGAACCATTTTGGCTTCTGTTGACTTCTCCAAGGCTTTCGACTCTGTCTGGCACTCTGCTCTTTATCACAAACTCCTCTCGCTCAAACTCCCCCCTTGCTTCGTTCTTTGGGTGCGCTCCTTCCTTTCAGATCGTAGAGCTAAAGTCCAGGTTGGTGGTTCCCACAGCCGCTCCTTCCGCATCAGACGTGGGGTCCCACAGGGCTCGGTTCTTGGTCCAGTCCTCTTCATTCTGTTTGTTGATGACATCACTAAGGATTTACCTCGGGGTGCCCATGCCTCCCTGTATGCTGACGATTTGGCCATCTGGTCCTCCTCCCCAGACCCGCTCAAAGCCTCCTCTGTTGTCCAATCCTCCCTCGCTGTCCTAGAAACATGGTCAATCTTATGGAGACTTCCACTCAATCCAAAGAAGTGTTAAGCCACTTTCCAACCCCGACTGAACCTCTTGGGCTTCCCTCTTTTGTTCAATCCCACCCCTAAATTACTTGGAGTAACCTTTGATCGGACTCTATGCTTTGGGGCCCATGTCCAATCCCTGTGTTCCAAATTCTATCCACGCCACAAAGCCCTTCGCTCAATTGCCACTGCCTCTTGGGGTCCCACAAAAGAATCTCTCTCCCTACTCTACAAAGCCTTTGTCCGTCCGGTGCTCACATATGCCTCTCCTGGATGGTTCCCATTCCTCTGCAACACTGCAACCAATCACCTGGAAGTTCTACACAGAGCTGCCTGCAGGGTCATTACTGGTTGCCTCTCTTCCACCCCCTCCTCACTACTCCTTCTCGAGGCCCAACTCCCTCCTCTAAAGCTGACTCTAGAGCATCAGACCCTCTACTCCTTTGAACGTGCTCTGCGCCTTCCCCCCGACTTCTCCAGCCTTTATGCCCTGGCAATTAGAAACGTTCCCTGTCGACTAAAGAAGCAACCCTCCTGGAGATCATTCTGTTCTTCAGCCACACAACCACTCCCATCCCCACGCGAGTCTCTGATCACGTGCCCCCCTTTTCCCCCAAGGTCCAAAACCCACTTCACTGTTTCCCCCTTCATTCCCGACTGCACAGGCAACAGTACAGCCCGACTCCAAATTGCTTCAAGCAGACTATCCTCCCTCCCCCCCTCTGATATCCAAGTATGGACTGACGGATCTGTCCCCTCCCTTTTTGGTCCTGGCGGCGCTGGAGTGTATGCAACATGCTCCATATGCAACACATCCAATTTCTTATCCTTTTCCTCCGGTCCAATTGCCTCCAGCTTCACAGCTGAAACCTTTGCCCTCAAGCAAGGTCTTGCTTGGTGTACTAGCCATTTGATGACCTGCAAATTCCAGTCAGTCCTTTTCCTAACCAACTCTCAATCAGCCCTCTCTATCCTTTCTTCAGCCCCCTCTTATCTCCTGCCTGAGTCCCTCTGGAATGTTTGGTCCCTCGCCTCCTCCCTCTCCAACAACACCACTTGAGCTTCCAATGGGTCCCCGGACACGCAGGTCTCCCCGGAAATGAAAAAGCGGATTTACTTGCCAAAACTGGTGCCTCTCTGCCCACTGATGCGATCCCAAGCCCTCTCCCCCCAGTTATTGCCAAAGTCCGTTATTCCCAATACCGCAATTGGAGACGTCACATCTCACACTCCCATCTGAACTTCCAAGTCCCCGAAATCTCTTCGGAGGAACTTCTTCTTTCTCGCTCCATACGCAGTGAGCTCTCTCGTCCTCGCTGCCATGGTCACAGTCTTCGTTTATCTTCTTATCTTCACAGGATCAGTCGGAAGGAGAATTCTGATTGTAGTGCCTGTGGACACCCTCTACAGGACCTCAATCATCTCCTCCTCGACTGTCCTGCTTCTGAACCCCTTCGCAAATCTATCTTTGGCTCCTCTCTCTCTATTCTCGATCTATGGTCCAGACCTTGGGGTGTGGCCCGACTGTTGGGTCTCCGCGGAGTTCCTCCGCGCCCCCATCCCTCGGAAAGGGTCGGGTAGTACCACCACCACCACCACCACTTTGGAGGAGGCTGAATTTTTCACGAATGTTAGTTTGATTAAACTACAAATTAAAAAAATGACGTCAATTAAGATAATTTGCCCGAAATTTATAAATATTGTGGTGAGGTGGTTCGTTTCAATAAGCTTTTAATTTGGGTAATGTTTCTTGTATTTATCAACTTAAAACGGCCAGGGGCAATTTCTCAATCAATGCAACTCGAAGACAATTTCACACGCTTGGTTTTCTGGTTGGGATGCTGAATCTACCGAATAATGGGACCAGAATATGGACAAGCAGAGTCGAGTTGGATCGAGGCAAAATTCTTTTGGCATTTATCATTTTATAGAGAGCCGAAAAGCCTTAAAGTAGCAATAATTCCAAACTACAGTAAAAAGTTTCTGTTTCAATTCAAAAGTGGAAATGGAACTACCTTTGTCTGATTTTCGATGGTAGGTGCATCTGTGCCTTATCATATCCTGCAGCCGGTATCGCACTTTCTTGCGTCCGTCTCCGGTTTCAGGCTTGTCGGATCGTTCCCTACCAATCAATATGGTTGGGCTGCCGATCTTGCGCCGGCCTGTGTCAGACGCCTGCCACTCTGACGTGAATCCGACAGTGGTTTGCGGTTTTTTCTCTGCATCGTTCAATTGAACGCTCGAGGTTAGGGAAGATTTTGCTTCGGTTCCCGTATCTTTCGTCTCGACACTACCATTCGATTTCCGCTTGTTTGATTTTAAAATCCCGCCCGAAGGCACCGGTACTAAACACTAATAAAAAAAATAAGGACAAGTGTCGGTTGTGAAAACTAAATTGTATGATTGCAAGAATACCGGAAAACTAAGCTTTGTCCTTATTAAAAACAATGTACTGAGAAATTAATGATGATCTATTTACGGTATCCAAGTCCTTCAATTCCAAGCTATACTTCAGAGGAATCAAAGACGAAAGTTGATTTTGAAACAATATGTCTTAGGTTGTTAATCATAGGTTTGATTGTACCTCTAGGACTCCAGATACTGTCTACGTTTCGACCTTTTATACCAATGCTTTCGAACCTTTGCGCCAAACAAGGTTCTGTCGTTGATGAGCTACTAGCAGTGCCGTCGCTACGGGGGGGAAGGGGGGGGGGCAGGGATGGCCTTGCCTCTCCTAACGACTACTTGTGCTCCCCAATTTTGGTTTACTCAAAATACTGTTTTTAGAACATCACGTAACGATAAGACAACAGACAGTGACGGAAAAAGTAGTACTAACGTTCAAACATAATTCTCGTTTGACGTTTTCTCAATTCTTTGCGAAATTACTGGCATCAACTGCTGTACATAAATTGCTCTCAGTCAAAGAGTGTCGTTGCTTGACTCGATGAACGTAAGATCTTTCGCAACTTCCCTGTCGCCTTCTCAAACGAATGCTAATTATAATTTCTACTTCGTGCTGTTACTGAGCGATGAAATAAATTTGTCTTGTACGTAAATGTGATGCAATAATCCGTCTTATTAACACACCCTTCACGGATTTGTCGCGGAAGAGAGATCTAAGGCTATGAAATCGCTACCAGAACTTTGTTAGAGATTATGATCTGAAGCAATACGAGGTGTGGCTAAAAAGAAACGGGACTGACGTCACAGACTGCGCAACACGATTAATCATTGGGAATCAACACTTTCACAGTGTGGTGTAGCATGTGTTCTCTGTTTAGCAGCTGTTTTGACACAACATCGCAATTATTTTTGCTTTTACAGAGCAATAGGGGAATGTGATTGATTACTTGCTGAAAAAAATTGTTGTGCGATATCTGATTGAGTTTTTGTGGCGATTGGAGTTCAATTGCAAAATGACGATTGAGCAAAGAATAAACATTAAATTTTGTGTCAAATTTGGAAAAAACTGCAACATAAACTTTGAAGATGTTGCGTGATGTCTATGGAGATTCCTCAGTCAAAAGCCTTGGCACCATTTTGGCGCAAACCTTTTGCATGCCCAAAGTGTCCGCCAAAATGGTGCGGACCGTTTCTTTGTCCATCCCAACTTCGTTGGCAATGACATGAATGGTTAAAGGACGGTCACTTCGAACCAACTGCTGAACCTTTTCAAAGTTGGCATCAGTCGTGGAAGTGCAAGGCCTTCCTGACTTTGGATCATTCTCCACATCCTCCCTGCCTTCCGCAAATCGCTTGTGCCATTCAAAAACTCTTGTTCTGGACATGGAGGAATCTCCATAGACATCACGCAACATCTTCAAAGTTTATGTTGCAGTTTTTTCCAAATTTGACACAAAATTTAATGTTTATTCTTTGCTCAATCGTCATTTTGCAATTGAACTCCAATCGCCACAAAAACTCAATCAGATATCGCACAACAATTTTTTTCAGCAAGTAATCAATCACATTCCCCTATTGCTCTGTAAAAGCAAAAATAATTGCGATGTTGTGTCAAAACAGCTGCTAAACAGAGAACACATGCTACACCACACTGTGAAAGTGTTGATTCGCAATGATTAATCGTGTTGCGCAGTCTGTGACGTCAGTCCCGTTTCTTTTTAGCCACACCTCGTATGTGAAACATTTTTTTTAAAACCAGTCGTTTTTGGTTTTTTAGAGCACACTCAAGATTGCTGGTCGCAGTCAGTGGCGCAACCTGGGGGGAGGGGCTATGGAGGTTTCATCCCTCCTTAGCCAAGTCATTTAAAAATTTTAACCTCAAAATACGAGTGTTTAATTATTTAAACGTGCTTTGAACTTGACCTGAAGTAGGGGAGCTGAAGGGGCTGGCAATTTAATTCTTTCAAATGACTTCTAAATTCTAACAATGTAGTTATTCATATGGCTCCAAAAACGTGCAAAAATGTGATTAAAATGGCGTTAAAATTGCTATTTTTTGCCGCAAAATCACAAAATCGCCTAGCGGCAGGGAGCTCCGTCCCAATGCCCTCATCTGTGATACACTTCAGTTGCATCAGTTTGGTTCAGCACAGGGCCTAAATTAGGCAATTTTTGAGCAAATCAAATTTACTTTTGATTCAAGCTCCACCTCTTAGGAAAATGCTGGTTGCGCGTTTGGTCGCATTCACTGCTGCGAATAGATTTTTCAAGCGATTATAGGTCGCAGATGAAACGAGCTAAGAAACGCTGTCGGCCTTTTGTGTTTCTTTTTTTAGACACGAATACAGACTTTTTAAAATTGCGTATAATTTGTAGTCGTACAATATCAGTTTTTAAGTGCAGAAGTTTAGTTTATTTTATAGTGCCCTCTCACTTTCAGCTAGTGCCCACTCACTTCGTTTGCTCTGGCGACGGCACTTGCTACCAGGCGTATTGACGACGCAACTCAGTTTTAATGGTAAGATGGAATGGATTCAACGTGAAGTTGCGGTAAACAAGAACAGTATTTAAATGTAAAATGGCAGACTTGGAATTATTTATTGCAGATTTACAAAGAAAGCATCTAAATTCTAGATCGACGAGAGTTATTACACTTTTTTCTCTTAACCCTTAGCAAGTTTTTTTCCTTCAGCTACAGCTGACGTCATAGGCCAACCTCAAGTAAGGCTATTTATATTTAGGGTTGGGGTTGGTATTAATTAGGGTTAAAGTAAGTGTTAACTTAGGGTGAAGAAAAATTAAACTCAAATAAAATTTAATACCTATAAGCTAAGGTTTGGCCTACAACGTCATATGTGCATGCAAGAGGAAATACTTATTTAATCCTCGGCCCTTACCTAATACTTAACTAATCCTCGGCCCCTAGCCATCGGCCTCCTTAAGCGGATCCACAACTGACCGTCGACTAATTCAACCCTAAAGTCGGTGGTTAGTTGACTTAGTTCGCATTATGCAGCATTTCGTAGGGGAGATATGATTTCACAAAATCTGTCAGCTTTGAAAAGTTATAAATGTAGGGTCTCCGTGCACTCACAACTCTATAAAGTTCGGGGAGGACTACTACCATTTAAACGAGCAGAAAAAAAATATGGCGATTTTTACACCCAGATATTCACATGCACATGCGAAATTTGCAACTGCAAAAAATATCGAACTTTCAACCTTTCGAGCTGGCGGAACTGTCGAGCTCCGAAAGTGGACTACATCGACTTACGTTTGCTTGGACTTCTGTAGCCGGCTCTGATGCATTGTCTTGGGGAAGTTCTATCGCATTGGAGATGAATGGGTGAGGACGCTTTGGAGCAGGGCTGTACAACTTGTAATTCGCTCCATGAGCAACATTTTGCAGAGAAAAATTTGAAATTAAATCTTTCACGCTGGCTGCATCTTCCTCAGTGAAGAAGGTTGTGTTGGAAAAACCTGAAGCGGATGCTTTACATTAAAATCTTACAACTCGTCAAGTTCGATAAAAATCACTATTTTATAAAATTCAAATAAATCGGATTTTTCAGGTAAGTTATTTTTTTTATTTTAAAGTTGCTTTTTTCAACTTTAGTTGGGGGAGGATTCGATCGACATACTGTATAGTATAGCTTACGGAATGATGTTTCATATAAATCTTATTTAACGTATTGGCGAAACAAATTTCAGTCAAATAAAATTTTAATACATATTAGTTCTATCACTTCATTCAAAATACGTTACCAGTAGTAATGTTTATTTGTCGAAATGATTCGGGTGAAGAAAATATCGCTTAGGCATTTATAGTAGATCTATCTGAAGACATATAGCTTAATTAAATGGAAAAAATTACGGAACAAGACAATCGTAACCTAAGAATTCTTTGAAACTTTGCAATTTCAAAATCGAAACTTTAGCAATATTATCTTCATTAGTAACATTTAAATAACAATTTTTATCGGTTAATTTTGAAAAATCGTGATTTCAAATAACCTGCATTACACGCATCAAGCTAATTTGAACCGAAGGGGCCGTATATGCATTCCCTTTTGTTCAGGGTTTACAAAATTTAAAATGCGACAAGACTTTTTTATAGGAGTCAAAATCAAAATCTTTAGCGACCACAAACTTTTCAGTGCAATTGTTTGAAAATATCGGAAAGCTCAAACAATGTGATTGTGGATACCACCAATAACAATTAACAAACCATACTAACTTTGTTGACGACATCGTTTGCTTTTCTTGTTGCATTCTTGAGGGCAACACGGTGGCTTCGGTTTCTCTGTGGATGACAGTTGATCAGAACGCGATTCGTCGGCAGCAACTTCGTAGCATTCAGCAATCACCGAACGGTCGCGAATGTGCTGGGGTGCCTGTCACATATTCATCAAATATTACGTTGTCTTTTCTTATCTTAGATCCCATACATATGTCATAAAAAGTATACACGTCTTGTTCTTTTTTCTGCCACAGATACTGATTTTGTTCTTTTCCTTTTAGGTATTTCTTCGAGTCTACAACCCCGGTGGAAAGCAGTGATGGTGGTGGCTACGCGCGGTATATGTTTCTAGGAATATGGGCTGGGCGAACCCCCATCGTAACTAACTTAATCTAGATTCCATGTCTCAAATGTAACACTTCGATTTAGTTGGGAAACAGATCCTCGTCTTTATTGTTCAGTAAAATAAATAAAAAAAGTTAAAATTACGGTATGCCCTTTCAGGACAACGGCGTATTTCAAAGAGTGCACGCTGTTACAATTTTAGTAATCCATTTGCAACAAAACCACAAGATAAAAAATTGCAAGATTTGCAAGTTTTTAATTAGGACGGGCTAAAGAAAATGCTATGACTGCCCGGTGAAAGAGATTCTGCGCAAACACAAGGGAACCGGGTTCAAAACAGCGCAGTCACTACACGTTCAACTAGGCAAAGCAGCAGGAACTGAAGTCGTGTGGCTATTTACCGACTTGGACTCTGAACCCCAATATCAATCATCTATCTGTTATTATTGAACTCTATGGCTATATATTTTGTCTTTCAATTCCTCCGATACTTGCTTGACATTCTTTTACAATAATCTCTATATATCTTGTCTTGCCAGGGCATAGTCAATTATACTCTATGAAAGCACTATCACTGATCTTGTCTGCTATTATAACCTTATTGCTCCCTCCGTAAAAATAATTTCTATCGTCCTTATTTATTTGCTTTCGTTATTGGTGTGTCGTTTTGTTTTAATTATTTTTTTTTTTTAATTTATTTCTGACTTAAACTTGAACACTTTGGTAGACTCTAGAAGTCTAAACTGTAGTGCAAAGCCTGAGAACTCGGTAAATCGATGATCTACTAGAATTCGAAATTTACTCCTACAACAAATGTAGGCTAGTAACTGCTGAATCGTGACTTCCAGTAGTACGCACAGCAAGAAAACTAGTTACCAAGCACAACCATAAGAGCAAGAGAATTCGTCTGTAGACTAATGAGCATGACTGAACAATGTGGATGGTTTGTCTCACAATCGCTGTATGTTATATATTTAATGCATATGCGTTGATTACAAAATTTCAAACTCAGTGAGGTTTCATTTTCAGGGGGTTTTCTTTCATCGCGATGCTCCGTTGACCTAAAACCTTTAGGCCGGTTGCGCCACACATTGACCATCTACGTAACTGTGCCTGACCTCGCACTGGCCATTTTCCCCTCTATTTCTTCTTTCTCTATCAATTATTCAAACATCTACTGCAGCCGTTAGATTTATTTACATCTTGTGTGCCAACGCGTGTGCATTGATGAGTGTGATTAGGCCTGCATTGATAGGCGTAGCAGCCATACAAATAAAAATCGCTTGTTCTGTCTTCAATATCGTCTTCAATAACATGTGACGTTGTGTCGCAACTTCATTTCCTGACTCTACATGACATTTTTGTGTTACTATCGATTCGCTATCATTGTGATGGTCAAGAATACAATGAACGAATGAAACACAACTTGGCAGCAACTATCATCGAAAACTTTTTCATCAGTTATGTGTTTTGGATACTTCAATCATCGAAAGCTAATACTTTGAAGAGATTAACTAATACAGTATAAGACATTACGCAACTGGTCGTCCGAAAAAATATATGAAGATGAATCGAATTCAGGCTCGCAACAAGCTTAAAGCATCTATACATCAACATCAGGCTTGGTACTTGCAGCAGTGCTTTAACATCCTAGTTCTGTTTGATGACAGCTACTGTACAAGAAGAAACTAAGATGTGCAAGTTTTAAAGCACGAATCATTTATCATACTTAACTAGCTACTTTTCATTACCATCATCAATTCGGTTTTGATTCGAGTACTTCTTCGTCAACGAAGTTCGCCAAATTTCGTATGGACACTAACTTTACCACAACCACCAAACCAATCTTTCATGACAATCTCACCTCGAACACAATTTTCTATATACTATGGCCTCGCAACCCAAACAATTTTACCAACAGGCAACATAAGTAAAAAGCTACATTGCAAAAATCCAATCTGAGGAGCTTTATATTGAGTTTAGACTTACTCGTTAAGGCCGGTCTAGTCTTGGCCGTGCGAGCGTATGATCTTGAAATTATTTTAACAAATGGCAGCTCGTATTGTAAAGTGGGGTACACCGGGCGTAACGAAGTTGTGTTTAAAAAAACTAAAGTACGCTCTCTATTCTACGCTAATGTATGCGGGGCCTTACCTGTTGCACCAGGCGCTCGCAATATCGTGCAACCCCAACCACTTCCCCACCAACGATCGGGCCAGCGCTGGGGGGAGGCATCTGTGGGGCGTCGGTCGACTGGGTGTGAGACTCGTGTAAAACCTTCGCCACTTTCGGCTCACTCAATCCCGCCATGCTGAAGTCTGAACATAGAATCAAAGTAAATGCAGGTTTACAAAAGGCACGTGAGAAAGATAGAACCAGGATGTACGTTGGGTTTGGGCATGGCAGGGAATTTGCAGAGAAAATCGTTTTATGTGTCCAGCTTCTACCTCGGAAGCAAGTGTCTTATTAGTTTTTGTCTTATTAGCTGACGAAAAAACGAAATCCGAAAGAAAACGATATGCGAGAATTCAAAAATAAAGTTTAATCCTACAGATCTTCGGTGTATTGGATCCAATTAGCAAACTGAAAGGAAACAAGCTAACAACCAAATCAAAAATTTCAGTTCAAGTCGTTTACAGAAGCAATTTTTACCAGTGTTCAAGTTATTTGTCATATTACTTTCTAGAAATCAAACTTAAGACATGAAGAGCAAAAATGAACGCTTAAAAAAGCTGAAAAGAAGAAAGTCAACTGTTAATGCCCAACACTTTCTCATCTTCGAGAAACATAATTGAAATAGAAGGTTACCAAGTAAATACAATCGCTAGGTTTCTGTCTTAACGTTCAGTTTTCAAAACCGGCAATGCCTCTTTGTATTCTCGGCGAAGACATTTAATACTTATTTTCTATTTAGGCCAAGCAGTCTACCCGTGGCGGTAGCCAGCCTATCGAAAGATTTGAAACAGAACTCAAAAAGTGTTCTATGCTTTGGAATAGTTAGACAGGTGCAGATTGCCTGTGATGAAGTAATGCACAAACAAATGAACAAAAAACTTCTTTAAATTACCATCTTGTCTAAGCTTGGCCATCTTGGTTCTGACGTAAGCAATGGATCGGGCGGTAATGCTGTCAGGCGGGCAGTTGGTAATCATCGGTTCAATCCTCAGCCGTCGAGAGCTGCTAACGCTAGTGCCTGCAATTTTGTCAACTACGTAAACACCTAAACATACTAATCTCGCATTGTGACTACAAGGTTCAGGTATAGCAGCCTGTAATATTGGGAAAAGAATCCAATATGTTTCAATGATACCTAACGGAGTTGTCTTGTCATGTTACTTTTAAGTTAGAAGACCATTGATTACGATGTGTTGACCATCGTTCGGAAAAAGTATTTTAGTTTGCTTGACTCACTACTACGGGTAATATTTTCAGTCGGATACACATTTTTTTGTCTATATATCTTTGTTTTTATAGACTTGAAATAGCCTTAGGTCGAAATCGTTTTTAGCAGAAAAATTTAACATAAAAGGCGTTAAATTTTTTTTTAATTTTTATTTCATCTGATTTTGTGAACCACTCAAAAGACTTTTTAAGTTCTATAGAACGAAACCACGAAATCGTCGCAGTTTTAATACTCCTCCAGAGATTGATTCTCAGTAAAATCATTAAACATCACATACAAGTTTAGTTGTAACGACCGACGCTCGCGTCACGTGTTCCTTTGTTTTTACTCCGCCATTTTTCAACTAACGAGTGTGAAATTTCAGATTTTTGCTTATAACTCGAGAACGGTTAGGTCTAGCTACATGAAATTTTGACAGCGGTTTGAGATTAATGAGTTATATGTTTGTACCAAATTACGAGGCAATAAGTCATGTGACTTTGGTTTTAGAACCCGAAAACCGCCCTGCAAGTTTGGCGTAAAGAGCAGTCTCAGTCAAAAATGGCTTAAGTACGGCAAAAAACATTTCACGTGGTTATATGTCTTAAAATACCTTTCATGCCAACCAACCCACTTTTGGCCGCGATGAGGTTCATTTCTTTTTTTTTCCTTTTTTTTCTTCCTAAATTTTGTATGCTCTTCTTCTCCTAAACCACAAAACACGGAAATTTAATTTTTGTGTAAAGCTGTTGAGCCGCAAACGCAATTTTTTCTCCCCAAATTTTTTGGGGCAACTCCCCCGCGAACCCCCCAAAATAGGGCCCAAAAAATATCAATTTTTTGAACGGCTCAAGCTAGGGGGCTAGTTTTTTTGATATCAGCAGATAAATAACAGACAAATATTTTGACATAGTTTGGGGGTACCGGGACCCCCCAACCCAAATGGACCCCTCAAAAATCAATTTTTTCTACGGCTCAACTTAGGGTGCCAATCTGTTTTGATACCAGCAGATATTTAACAGACAACTTTTTGGGCATAGTTTGGGGGTGCCACCACCCCGGGGATCCCCCCAAATGGACCCCCCAAAAATCAATTTTTTTTACTGCTCAAGCTAGGGTGCCAGTGTTTTATGATATCAGCAGATATTTAACTGACAAATATTTTAACGTAGTTTGGGGGTGCCACCCCCCTCGGGGACTCCCCCAAATGGACCCCCAAAAATCAATTTTTTGAACGGCTCAAGCTAGGGTGCAAGTGTTTTATAATATCAGGAGACATTTAACTGACAAATATTTTGACTGTACTTTTCTGGAGGTTCCATAATCAGATATTTTTGAATAATTGCTGATTTTACGGTAGACAAAAAGTACTTTTGAGCGTCACAGCATTAGCTATGCGTCGATCGTTCACTGGGTTTGCTGGCAAACTCCCATCTAGTTATGGTAAACCATCACAGAACTATACGTATATCGCCAAATTAAAATGCAATAAGCACCTGATCTGACTTATAGTATTTGAATATGACTTTCAATAAAGTCGATTTCATTTTGCATTCGCAATAAGCTTTTCGGACAGAACTCTTCAGTTGCGATCTCTGTCTGGTTTAGTATGTGGTGAGCAGGATCTTTTAAAGACCAAATGCAGTAAGGAGAAATGCACTCTGCAGTAAGAAGAAATGGATTTTAAGGAGATTGCAAGATAGTAAGGAGAAACGCAATCTATCCAATGCCAGCAGGCTTTGATCTTACCGAAACAGTTGTAGAGTGAATACGAACTGCTTTTGCCTGCACAAATCTGGTTTTTTCCGTGAAATATAAACCGCTTTCAACAGACTCAAGTGAAACTCAGAGCGAGCTGTGGTTAGGATTTTAAACTGCGAATCAGAATAGTTGCGTGCGCACTGATTGGATTCCAACAAATGTTGGCCAATGGCTGAATCGCTTTCTGGTTCGAATTGAGTCTTACTTTTTGCTTTGCATATTCTATTTGGCTGGGCTCTGGTTGGTTGAGATCGGTGGGTTCCCTGTTCCTGAGTAAGAGTGGTTTTTTGCCTCATTGCTTTTGGAACATGTTGCTTGATGCGTTCCTGAAGCCTTTGAGTAGTGTGACCTACGTACCGACTATCACAGTGGCACACATATTCATAAACAACCATACTTCATTGATTGGCAGGTAGCAAATCCTTTTTGGCAGCAGGTAGCATGCATAGGCTTGAGAAAATCAAGCGTGGTGACACTGCTCCGTAGCAATTTTGTACAGCACTTTTAACTTGATGTTCTAATTGCTGAGAAGCTGAGCCTATCCACGGAGCTCTGAGATACACTGGGCACTTTTCTGGTCCAAAGGGTTTGGCTGTAGAAAATTGTGCAATTTTCTTGGATATGTGCTTGAGTACTATATCTTCAGGGTACCCGTTGTCAAGCAAGACCTTTTTGATAAAATCTATCTCTTGCTTAAGCTTGTTTTTTGTACATATCATAAGTGCTCTGTGTACCAGCGTGGCGAATAGGTTTGTTTTCCGTTTGCGTGGGCTGAAGGATTCCCAGCGGATGTATTGACCAGAAAAAGTGGGCTTTTGGTATACACTGGTCTCGAAACCAAGTTCAGTTCTTTCCACTAGAATGTCTAGAAATGGAAGTTTGCCATCTTGTTCTTTTTCAAAAGTGAACGTGAGAGCAGGATGTAGACGATTAAGCGTGACCAGGAAATCGTCAACGTCACCTTCTTGTTTGAAGATGGCAAAGGTGTCGTCAACATATCGAAAATAAATTGTCGGTTTTTGAACACAGGAAAACAGTTTGGACTCGTGGTATCCGACAAAGATGTTCGCTAATGCTGGGCCCAGTGGTGAGCCCATTGCTACAGCGTCCGTTTGCTTGTACATTGTGTCATTGAAGCTGAACTCTACGGATGACGTAGCACTTTCCATAAGTTCAATAAATACCGCTTGGGGGATGGGAGGTGTGGAAGAAGGGTCTTTGTACAAGGCTTCCGCATATATGCCGATCGTTTCCTTGAGAGGTACATTGGTAAATAGGCTTGAGATATCAAATGAGCACAAATAGACATCTTTTCCTTCTAACCTGAGGTCTTGCATGGTTTGTGCGAATGTAAATGAGTCTTTTATGCGGTTGGTGGAAAACTGCTCAAGCACTGGCTGTAAAATGCTTGCTAGCAATTTGGCAAGTTCATGGTGGGAAGAACCGACCATGGACAGGATTGGCCTTAATGTTGTGCCGTCCTTGTGTGTTTTAGGCAATCCGTACATTCGCGGTCTTTGCGAACCCGTAGGGCGTACCTCATCATAGACTTGTTTAGGTAGCTGCTCTGAGTTCAGTAACTCTCGTAATCGGTTCTGAAGTTTTGTCTCTATGGTAGCGGTTATGTCAGCAGTAGCAGCTGGGCCAAGACATTCGAATTTTGATGCGTCATTCAGGATGTTTTGCATTTTAGTTACGTAATCACTTTTGTTCAAAATGACTACACCTAATCCTTTATCGGGCCGAGTGATAAGGATTTTTTCATTTCTACGCAAGCTTTTGATGGCCTGGTAGCATTCGTTCTGCATCATAAAGTCATGTTTTTCGATTTGACTTTCACTGTAGCTGTGTGCCAGGTCAGTGAGTCGTGCTTTCAAAGCGTTTCACGTATCAATAAAGCACGCTTTGTGATGTTGTAATTGCGCCCATAGTGACTCGAACTCAGCGAACAATTGTTCTTTACACACAGTTTTGGGTGGTAGGCAAAAATTGAGTCCATGTCCAAGTACGAACTCCTCCATGTCCGACAGCACATAGTCTGAGAGGTTCTGAATGTGCTTTTTCCCGTCACTCAGCACTGTACCAAAACGTTTACGTCAGAGTATCATGATCAACTGATCATGTTTAGACTTCGTTTTCCGTTCAGTTCGTTCATCTAGCTCGGCTAGATATCTGTACAGTCGAATAGTGTCAAACATAAAGAGAAATTCGCGAGCCTTAGTCCAATATGCCCGGTATGCAGTGCGAAGTGTTCTCAATCGTTTGTTGTTTCTCATGATCTCATCTTTGAAAAAAAAACGCTCAATGTCAGGGCTGTGGCTGATATTTGCTTTTCGAATGCGATTCGCCATGAAAGTGGGAACAACTTTCTTGAGTATGCAAGCCTTCAGAAAGGCTGTTGAAAATTTGCAAGTGCGCATACGACCTCTTGCTTTCACCACATTGTTCAGAACAGCAATTTGCTGCTTATCGTACCTCTGTCGAAGATAAATGAACAATTTTAAGGTGGTGCAGAATTTGAAAATGACTTTCAATAAAGTCGATTTCATTTTGCTTTCGCAATAAGCTTTTCGGACAGAACTCTTCAGTTGCGATCTCTGTCTGGTTTAGTATGTGGTGAGCAGGATCTTTTAAAGACCAAATGCAGTAAGGAGAAATGCACTCTGCAGTAAGAAGAAATGGATTTTAAGGAGATTGCAAGATAGTAAGGAGAAACGCAATCTATCCAATGCCAGCAGGCTTTGATCTTACCGAAACAGTTGTAGAGTGAATACGAACTGCTTTTGCCTGCACAAATCTGGTTTTTTCCGTGAAATATAAACCGCTTTCAACAGACTCAAGTGAAACTCAGAGCGAGCTGTGGTTAGGATTTTAAACTGCGAATCAGAATAGTTGCGTGCGCACTGATTGGATTCCAACAAATGTTGGCCAATGGCTGAATCGCTTTCTGGTTCGAATTGAGTCTTACTTTTTGCTTTGCATATTCTATTTGGCTGGGCTCTGGTTGGTTGAGATCAGTGGGTTCCCTGTTCCTGAGTAAGAGTGGTTTTTTGCCAATTGCACAATTTTCTACAGCCAAACCCGTTGGACCAGAAAAGTGCCCAGTGTGTCTAAGAGCTCCGTGGATAGGCTCAGCTTCTCAGCAATTAGAACATCAAGTTAAAAGTGCTGTACAAAATTGCTACGGAGCAGTGTCACCACGCTTGATTTTCTCAAGCCTATGCATGCTACCTGCTGCCAAAAAGGATTTGCTACCTGCCAATCAATGAAGTATGGTTATTTATGAATATGTGTGCCACTGTGATAGTCGGTACGTAGGTCACACTACTCAAAGGCTTCAGGAACGCATCAAGCAACATGTTCCAAAAGCAATGAGGCAAAAAACCACTCTTACTCAGGAACAGGGAACCCACCAATCTCAACCAACCAGAGCCCAGCCAAATAGAATATGCAAAGCAAAAAGTAAGACTCAATTCGAACCAGAAAGCGATTCAGCCATTGGCCAACATTTGTTGGAATCCAATCAGTGCGCACGCAACTATTCTGATTCGCAGTTTAAAATCCTAACCACAGCTCGCTCTGAGTTTCACTTGAGTCTGTTGAAAGCGGTTTATATTTCACGGAAAAAAACAGATTTGTGCAGGCAAAAGCAATTCGTATTCACTCTACAACTGTTTCGGTAAGATCAAAGCCTGCTGGCATTGGATAGATTGCGTTTCTCCTTACTATCTTGCAATCTCCTTAAAATCCATTTCTTCTTACTGCAGAGTGCATTTCTCCTTACTGCATTTGGTCTTTAAAAGATCCTGCTCACCACATACCAAACCAGACAGAGATCGCAACTGAAGAGTTCTGTCCGAAAAGCTTATTGCGAATGCAAAATGAAATCGACATTATTGAAAGTCATATTCAAATTCTGCACCACCTCAAAATTGTTTACTTATAGTATATTTCTAGAGCGTCTGCTACGGAAACGCTAAAATCGATTTTGATTGATGGTTAGGTCAAACCAAAGAAGATTACGACTCGATCTCCAGCATTAAAGTGACAGAGTGCAAACTTCGTGTGATAGACAGACAGCAGATTGACTCGAAGACCGCAAAGATCCCTTTGTCAAGACAACTTAATAAGAGATGCAATCAGAATGAATTGCAAAGGAACGTGATGTCCTTACTTATTTAACATCAAAATATCATAAATTGCAATCCCACAATAAGCATAAGTAGCGATTTCAAGAAAGGTATAAATTATCACAGATCAGGATGAAACCACAGAGTAATCAACGAGGGACGGCAAAAAATCATCACTGCAACTGCTTATTGTACTAAAGGAAGTGCCCGTTCTAATAAAGGCACCGAAGTATGTGTAGTTACCTGTGTGCACACTCCTGCACTCCAGAGTACGCAACATCAGAGCAGGACTGATAGATTTAGGGTAAGCCCCGCCACCAGCTGCTATTTGCTTAGCTGCTCCATCAACTTGCTTCACGGAACAGCAATCGAACCCTTTGCCGCCGATAAATCGATACAATCTACACACATACAATCATCAGTCTTTTCACTAATTTCAAAACCAAAGTTCAGTAGCGGTAGACATCTGGTTACTTTATAGATGTTGCACTACCGCATAATCTAGCTCCAAGCACACAGGAACATCTCGTGTTAGTGTTCCAATACCAACTTCAACTTCCTCTTATCGCTAAACTGTTCTGCATCTACAGAAAACTTTTAGTTTATTTTTCAAACTTACTAACGCCAAAAGTGGTTCATGAAAACGAGGTAGCAGCAATAAAAAGGTCGTCCCCCAGCGGCAACGACGCCTACCGCTACATAGCCTTAATGACTACACACTACCAGGAAAAAACGGAGAAGATACTCATCCATCTTTAACTTAAATGAAGAGCATTCCAAGAACCATAAGTCATGGATCTCCCATGGACCATTTAGCCAGTCTTTTACTCTACATGTAACATCTTTTTACCGTCTGCAGCTGCTGCTGTTAACCATAGCACCTCTAATCACTATCACTCTTCGCCGAAATATTTCGGAACATTCAAAACAGATAGAACCAGTATACACGAGAGGCTGGCAAGTTGACCCATGTTTATCCCAACATTCACAAAAAAAGCAACGGTGGATCTGCTAATTTGAACGATTTCACACCCGCTTAGGAACCATTTGACATTCCAGTTTTCTGCTTGATTGCAAGCTCGAATACATCAACTCAGAATTTGGCATCTTACCCTCAAAACAAGTTTGCAAAACTCAAAACAAAATAAGACTGGAATAGCGATAACTCATCAACCTACCTGCACCATAAAAGTGATAAAGGGATAGAGAACAATGTGCCAACGCAGGCTATCCATACAATGTGCATAAGATTCAAGGAGTTTTGCAAAAACCACACCTGTGTAGCTCCCGAGAAAAAGGTGTAAAGACTAAACTTTTCAATCGAAGTGAAAGACACTGGAAAATAATAAGCTTTGTAACGATATAAAAATTTCTCTTTTCATAATTACACTCTTCATAATCATAGGCACACCTCACATGAACAACAGAGATTCAGAACCCAGCAAACTATTTTACTTTTTTTCCCTTGAAATTTGAAAAAAAACAGCAGACTGTTGTTGCCGCGCGGAAGCCGAAAGTAACAGCAAAAGCATCTCAAATCACTTTTCTAATTTTTGAAAACCGAGAGGCCTCTTCGCTGTCTCTTGATAAACGATTCTTTAATCGAGGACTAAAGGAAAATCAATGGGGAAATTTAAAGTTAGGCCAATCGTATTAGACTAGATTGGCGTCGACTCCAGGCTGTTCCAGAGATATTCTACTTTAAACATGACGTAGGGGTCTCTAATGTTATAATTTTTTTTTGGCAACCTTGACGTTAATTGCCTTATCGTCGTTAGCGACATCATCCCAGTTCTAACCTAAAGCAACGTTGCTATTAGGCTCCTGCATTAAGTCGTTTCGCTACGCATTAATCAGTTTGATCTTGTCAGCACAACACATCCGAGCTGGTAAAAATAGTAGACTGTTTGGTAGCCTAGTTATCTAGGAAAAAATCAAGCTGTCAGGTATATTTCAGTCTAAATCACAGCCTAGCAATAAGACTTTTATTACAAGGCGACAAAGTACACACTCATACCTGATAACAAGACTACCAGTAACCCAACTAAGCATATTGTATTTGTTTACAGTATTTTTGACACTAGAATAAAGTTTTCCAACGAAGTTACTAGCAATGGCCTACTACTCTACTAGCCTTACTTAAACTTCTTTTTAGACGTTTGTTACATAGGCTACCGTACAGTCTACTCTTTTTTTCTACTTTGACCTTTCTGCTGATACGATCAAACTGATTAATTTGCAGCAAAACGACGCAATGCAGTAGCCTAATTGCGGCGTTGCTATAGATTAGAACTGGAATGGCACCGCTAAGGCTATCAGCGTCATGGTTGCCAAAAAAATTAAAACATTAGACTCAATTAGAGGCCCCTAGGTAGTGTTTGAAGTAGAATATCTCTGGAACGGCTGGGCCAAGAAGGATGGAGTCAACGCCAATCTAGTCTAACGCGATATGCCTAACTTTAGAAACCCTCATTGATTTTGCCTTTAGTCCTCGTTTAAGTGAAATTCTTAACCTATTTTCACTCAGAAGTGGCGCTCTAACTTTCCTATCCATTGCCTAACACCCAAACCAAATGTCGTTGGAGACAATTTGCCTAGCGAATTTAGTATTTAAATAGTTGTTTGAGTATTCACCAAAAGCCGGTTGAAAAACCGGTCGAATTCTCCTTTCTGGCAACTAAAAGACATCTAAGTACCAACCGAAATATACTGATATATTTTATCATAAATTAAACTTTTTATAAAAAAAACAGTATTAACAAACCACACCCTTCGAAAACACTTGTTGAATGGTTTCAAGCTGTGACTAATATGCTGTGACCATAAGACATGCACATCCAGGGACGTATTTAGGGTGGGAGTATTGCGCCATGCCTCCCGACTTTGGGCCACGGCACAAAGCAAAAAAGTGCAAAATATACGTTAAAATCGCGTAATCAGATTCTAATGAAGCATGTATGTGGAAGAGGCTTGCGTTACCTGGCATTTTAGCATCATTTTAATCAGCTTAAGAGTAGAAGTAGCGCAGATTTCAGATTTTTTAGTGCAAGCTAAAATCTTGCTGCTTGGAAAAGCTTGTTTCAACTTTAAATTTACCACAAGAAAGACATTGCTCTTATTTTTTTATATCTTAACTCGCAAGAAAGAAAGACATTGCTCTTATTTCTCACTGGGCAAGAAAGACATTGCTCTTATTTTTTTATATCTTAACTCGCCATGGCTTGTTCTGAAGTAGTAGCATTTCTACAAACTGCTGGGGCACATTATATTTTGAATGTTTTCTAGCCAATGTCGTAACAGTTTAGTGTTTTCAATGAAAATAACGAACGCGTTGCCTTCATCGGGATAGTTATTCATAACCACTTCGTACTACCGATGAGTTTATTTATTGGTTTGACGTTTCGCTTCCCAAACCGGGAAGTTTCTTCAGAACAATTTTCGGCAATGCTGCCTTTGCAGTTACAAAAAGATAAATGAGAAAAAAATAACAGCAAAAGATAGGTAACAGTAAAAACATATGAACATCACAATACTTGTACTATTATACCCAAAACCATTAAAATGATGGAGCAATAACATTATATAATATTGAAAATTATGTCACTAACAGCGTGAAAAAAGGAATACTGAAAAACTATGTCACTAACAGCTTGAAAAAAATTAATAATATGCGTAACAACTAGCTGCTTCACTAACAGTTTGAGAAAGTATGAAAAGGATCTATTAAAAAAAAAAATGTACTGGAAAAGCTTTTTAGCGTCACAGAGATTTATATCAAATGTGCCGTCCGTATATAAATCTCTGTGAAGCTAAAAACCTTTTCCAGTATATAATGTTTTGCAATAGATCCTTTTCATACTTTCTCAAACTGTTAGTGAAGCAGCCTAGTTGTTATGAATACTCGTAATATTAATTTTTTTCACGCTGGTTGTGACATAGTTTTTCAGTATTCCTTTTTTCACGCTGTTAGTGACATAATTTTTCAATATTATATAAATGTTATTGTTTCATCATTTTAATGTTTTTGGGTATAATAGAAAAAGTATTGTGATGTTCATATGTTTTTTACTGTTACCTATCTTTTGCTGTAATTTTTTTCTCATTTATCTTTTTGTAACCGCAAAGGCAGCACTGCCGAAAAAAAGTTTAGTGTTTGCTGCTCGGCAAATTGCAAATAATCTGCCACCAAGAGCTAAAAAATTTTTACTTTATTTTTTGGCCTTTTGCAAAATATCATTGGAAAGAACGTCTAATAATTTAGCTTGTGCCCTCCAGTTCTTTTTATGCTTATTTTGTGCACGTTTTGTGCTGCTCAAAACAGGTCATTTAAACCGAAACTTAACCAAAAAAGGTCTTAAAATTGAGTCATTTTTATAAAAAACGCAAAAGTTTTTTTGCGTTTTTTGTCTGAGACCCTCGTCCAAAGTCACAAATTTTAACACCACACCCATGCCCCCCTTTTCAAAATTTTTCATTAGATATATTGAACAGTGAACAAAAACCTTCTGTAAAAAAACCGGTTGACAGGGCCGGTCACAAACCGGTCGACCGGCCGGTCAACCGGCGATGATTTTGAAATTTACCGGTCGGGTCGAGAAAATCCTGACCGGTTCCATCTCTGCTGACGCTGCATTAAGATTTCCAAACTTTTTAACTAAAGCTCAACATCAGGTTTACAACGAAAATATTATAACAAATAGCTTAGAACAAACCACCAGAAACAAAATTTAACATAACCGCTTCGATAGTAACCAATAACTAAACAAGTCCAACATACCATCAGGTAAAGATGCTCTGAGGAAAGTGTTGATTTTACCAGCGCCAAAATAATCTTCCAAACCTTGCAAAAGGAATGAATTAAGCTACGAATACTCTACCATTAAAATTCTTGACTAAAAATAGAGCAGCCTTGTTCAAAACAGTAAAACTAAGCGTTTCGGACTCAGCTACGTCCATTATTAGTAAAAAATAAAATCTTACTCAAATGGAAATAAATATGATTTTATTTTTCAGTGGCTAAAATTTATTCTTTACTGACGATGGACGTAGCTGAGTCCGAAACGCTCAAAAGTTTTTCCGTTTTAAATAAGGCTTTACTGTTTTCAATCAAATAAAACAAAACTGTCGTGCAATCAGTACCAAAAACAGTACTGGCTTTGCAATAAGCACATCAACAAAATACGTTCCCAACACAGTCTAGGTTCGTCTTCAAACCTCATTTAAAAAGAATTAGTTCAATGAAATATTTACTGACGTTGTTATGAAGCTGAGTTCTAAGTGCACACATTAAATAGAGGTACGGTATAGTTTGGTAGATAATATAGATTCAGATTAGAATATATTTCATTTAAGCTTGATACAAGATAATAAAATTTAAACTACATATATTGTATAAAATAGAAAGCCGGGAAAGAATCAAGCTTTCAAGTCAAGCAGCTAGCTCAAAAGATGTATCGTACTAAGATCAGTGCTAATAACCTTAATGCAAGTTGCATATGATTATAGAAGACAATATTACTGCAAGAGCTTTATTGGCATCAATTTTATTTTGAAAGCTTTTTTCGTATGTATATCAGAAATGCTATACCAAATTTTAACATCTCTATATTTGATTGACCTTTTTCATCTTACTGATCTAAACCTGGTTAAATAAAGCTTATTATTGTCTTAGTGAAGAAAACATGGAATTCAAACAATAGACATCGTGTGACGTTGGTGTGATTAAAAAGCTGAAGGCTGTGGAGACCATGCAATTTAGTAGATTGAAAGAAAGAAACTTTTACCAATTCACATGGCATAATAAAAAAAAAAAAACACCAAAACAAACTCAGTCTAAGTGATTGACAAGGAGTAACGAAGAACGTGTCATCAGTAGGGCCATTTTTATTTTGGCCTAAAAAAATAATTTTTGACTTTACTATTGCTAAATTTGACTTTATTTTGACTTTGGCTTTAGTATGACGTTGTCATGTACGGATTTCATAAAATATGCCACCAAGCAGTGCATGACAACATTCAACATAACCTAAAAAAAAAAGAGTCATTTTGCTTACCGGTTGTGCGTAAAAAAATTGTCAAATATAGCTTATACATGTTACTGCCTCTACAACTTTTTAATAAACAGCACACAATACAATTGCCAGAACTATTTATTGAAATACATTAACATGTATTTTTTGACATTTTCGATATCAAAATTTCTGTCTTTTCTCAGTAGTTTGCTCAGCATTGAGATTGATCGCTCAACAGCAGCAGAGGTTGGTTGAGCTTTTTGCAACAACGCGTAAGTGGTTGGAGCAATAGCCAAGTTGGTGCAGATTATTATTGCTTTTAAATCAGAGTTTGATAGTCGTTTTTTGATGTAAGCTTGACTTGAGCAGGTGTAAACCAGAAAATGCATATTTTTCAGCAGTTCGTATGCTTCTGTCATTGTGCAGTCACTTGCTTCTAATAGCTCGACGTTAGCTACTAGAGTCCGGTACTGATTAATACAAACCAAGTCTGGCACCAAACCATCCACAATGATAGCTTCTTTTGTTCGTCTAAGAGACCTTCACCTGTCCGATTGTTGACAATGGTATGAAAGGCAGGAAGGTTTTCGCTGTAGTATTATGTAGCTCTAAGCCAAGTTGCCCATCATGTAATCACAGGGACCGGAGGTGATAGCAGACCGGCTTCACGAAATCATTTTTGAAATATTTGTTTTTAATATTTTTAAAGAAAGTACAAACTCGCATAGCGCATGCAGTTATGTTGTAAACGTGCAATGCCATTGACATGCATTAAAGTAGGGTATAATTCCGTTAATGTTTTGCCAGCCAAAGACATGTACCAAGCAGCATCTGTTAAGAACAATGCAAAATTTTCTCGTTTCAGTCGTTCGGTACCTAGTTGTCGCAAAACGTCATCCACAGTGCGTAGAATAATACTGCTATTAACATTGCTACTACTTTCAAGTAGAAGGCACTCAATAAGAAATGTTTCATTTCGGGTATCCAAGCTGCCTACTTGTACATTAATGTATTTTTGCTTATCCACTTCTGCTACATCCACAATCAAAAATACTTTTTTGTCCCCAAGAAGTACTCGAATATTCTCCTCTTTTTGGGACGCTAATCGAGCAATGCTTGCACGGGCTGCAGTTTCAGAAGATAAAGGTTTTCCCATTGCAACAAACAGAGATTTTAAAGCAGGATGATTTCAAGGAGTGGGATTTCTGCTGCTAGAAATGATGAGACTACTTTTTCCTTAAAGTTCGCTCGATCGAGTTGTATATAGATTTGCTTACCTTGAGAGCTGCTTGTGGTTACGAATTTAGTTTGGTGTAGCTTACTTTTTCGATGACTCCCCAGAAAAAATTTTTTGTCACGTTTGACTAATACGTTGCAAAAATTGCATCGTAAATCGCCAGCTGGAGTTTCCCCAAACTCATTTGAACATTGGCAGCATATTTCCCTAACTTTCGTTATAGACGATTTTGCTCGTTTAAGCACTTTCATCCAACCAAATTTTCCAAGCTAAACAATTTCGAAAAGGGCATGTGTAGAGAGTGTAGCGGTTTTATAGGATTACCAGGGCGTAATTGTGTTGCAATAATACATTTTGCTTTAACAATGGGAACTGAAATTTCGAATTTTTTCACGTGTATTTACGTACGCAATTATATTGAGAACTTGATTGCAACACATTTGTGAAATTCTACGTAACTTTGATTTGAAAGACTTCTTTCATTCAAATTGTACAAAAAAAACATAGTAAGAGTATAATATATTGACTGATGCTCAAAAATTTAGAAAAATCAGGAAGCAAATAAATGCTTTGTTTTTTTTCTAGAAGTTTTAGATGAGAGATGATTTTGACAAATTTTGACTTATAAACCCAATCAAAACAAATCCTGAGCAATCAAAATCAATTTTAGTATAAGTTTGATTATGTAATAAAGCCCTGAAAAAAATTGGCTTTATTGACTTTAGCAGGCCCTAGTTATCAGCTATCGAGTCAAAGGTGCTCCTTGTCATTTGTGCATTACTCAGCGATATCAGATATAACTCGTAGTACAGCACCAATTTAGCAATTTCGTTTTCGTTTAGTCGCCAATTAAGATAATTGCGAGCGAGAATTTTCAGATTAAGTTTGATAAATTAGATTTTTTTGTTTTTTTAAATGTAAACAAACTTAAGGTTTTAAGTTTGTTTTGAATCCCTGCCCATATTTTGACACCTCGAAACGAGAGTAGATTTTGGTTAAAATTTTTTGTTGATCGAAGCCTATATACATTACGTAAAATTGCAAAAGGTCTTACCAAAAGCATACGCAGCCGAAATGATGACCATGCCGGTGACAAGATCAAGAAATACAACTAGAAGTTGGTCGAGAGCAGAAAAATCACTCCATATGTCGTGCCATCTTGGAAACAACGAGAAGAAGTAATGTAAAGATTTGTAGCTAACCTTCGCTCGCTTTTTTGTCCTATTAATTTATATCAAATTAAATGGCTTGATATTTAGCGCTCCTGACGTGATGGAAATAGTGAAAGTTGAAAACAACCTGATTCTGGTTACATAACCTGCTGGATTTGCAGTCTACGACTTTTAGGCGAAGATGTTCATGCACAACACGTTTAAGCACGGAACATTTAGGTGCTGCCGATTATGCGCCGGGATGTTTATGCACCAGGACTTTTAGGCGCCAGGACTTATAGGCACAAGAGGAGGGAAAAAATTTTTATTTAAAAATTTTTTTCAAAAAAATTTTTTTTCAAAAAATATTTTTTTCAAAAAAAAGTATTTTTTTCAAAATATAAATTTGTTTCGAAGAATTTTTTTTCAAATAACAGTTTGTTTTTTTTCAAAAAAAAAAAACGTTTTTTTAATGTTGATTTTTCAAAAACATCTTTTTAAACAAAAGCTTTTTTCAAACAAAAAAGTTTTATTTTGATTAAAGTGCTAATATCTTCAAAGCTTTTCATCTGACACTTGTCGGGAAGAATTGTCAGAACAGAGAACGCAGGAAAAGGAGCAGCTGTAGAAAAAGGCCGAGCAGTGATTGGCTGGAAAAGGATCAATGAGAGAGCGTTATTTGTGCACAAGCTGTACACGAATTCTTTTTGTCGGCAGAGGGCGGGGCTAAAAGTTTTGACAAAAGTTACTTAAACAACAGATAGATGGAAGGAGAGCGGAAAAAGTTGAACAAAAAATTGATTTCTTATAGTATTTTTTTTTCAATCATAAAAATTAGTTTCCACTCCATGTTCGCAAAGTTTTCTTACCTAATCCGGACGCATGCAATCTCCAGCTCGAGATCTCAATTTTTGCGGCGCACGGGCACGAGTTGCTTGTGTAATATTGGCACACGCAGCAAGCCGCGTGACGTTTCATGATTATTTTGAGTTTACCTATACTAAACAATACAGTACAAACTTTTTCAGGAGCTAAGGATTCATCACTCAGCAGATTGAGGGTAAAAACAATATTTATATGGATATTTTTAAGTTTAATCTTTACACCTTGTTGCAAATACACTTACAGTAAAAACAATGTCAAATTCTTGCAGTTAACTTCTTCAGAATTGCTTCAAACACTTTTGAAGTTGTACAGGATTGTATGCTGCTTCAAATTATTGTTTTACTTTCGAATCATTTTTGTGCTGTGAGTGAAACTTGAAGTGGCTGCAGACTAGATAACCATTTTCGACAATTTTTCATGTAAAATTTTTCATATAAGCGCTATATAGTTTAAAATTATTACGCACACTGAATTCCCTGCAATTAAACTTTGTTATCGTTTTAATCGTGACAATTGCTCAGCACTTCAAAATCCAATTTGTCCGCTGTTAAAGACAACCTTATCCAACACATACAAGTGAAATGAACAACAAAGTTATATTTTGGTTCGGCTTTTCCCAAATTAATTCTGGATACGTGGGCGAGATCAGCCTGAAAACGAAGTTGGCTTTTGACTAAAACTCATTTTATTTGTGCTTTAGAATAAATTGCTTTTGTTAGTTTTTCGAGCTGGACAGACCAGCTCAAGTTTTGTTCCGGGATACAGCACAATGACGAGGGTAATTTGTTCAACCCAAGCAGCGACTTTTTTATGTTATATATGCATATTTTCCTTCCAAATCCAAGGTAAACATCAAAAACAATCAAAAAGAAAAGTTTTTAGTTGCTCTAATTCGTGCCCAAGCAGGTAACTCGTCGCACAAGCAACTCGTGCCCGTGTGCCGCAAAAATTGAGATCTCGAGCTGGAGATTGCATGCGTCCGGATTAGGTAAGAAAACTTTGCGAACATGGAATGGAAACTATTGTTTATGATTGAAAAACAATGCTATAAGAAATCAATTTTTTGTTCAACTTTTTCCGCTCTCCTTCCATCTATCTGTTTTAAAAGTAACTTTTGTCAAAACTTTTAACCCCGCCCTCTGCCGACAAAAAAAATTCGTGTACAGCTTGTGCACAAATAACGCTCTCTCATTGATCCTTTTCCAGCCAATCACTGCTCAGCCTTTTTCTACAGCTGCTCCTTTTCCTGCGTTCTCTATTCTGACAATTCTTCTGGACAAGTGTCAGATGAAAAGCTTTGACGAAAAGCTTTGAAGTTATTAGCACTTTAATCAAAATGAAACTTTTTTGTTTGAAAAACTTTTTTTTTGGAAAAAGCTTTTATTCAAAAATAAATTTATGTTTTTGAAAAAACACATTAAAAAACCTTTTATTAAAAAAAAACAAAAAAAAACTCTTATTTGAAACAAACAAAATTCTTTGAAAAGAAATTCTTTTTTGGAAAAATACTTTTTTTTTTAATTTTGTTTTTGAAAGAAAATTTTTTTTGAAAAAAAAATTTTGGAAAAATTTTTTCACCTCTGCCGCAAAGAAGTCTGCGGCGCTTAAACGTCCCGCACATAAACGTCCACGCATAAAAATCAAGGTCCGCTTGATTTGAGCCTAATTTAAAGCACTTTGGCCAAAGCTAGAAATTCAACATCATCATCAAGGATTTGATCCGTTCAAGAGGAGAGCAAATAAAAGCTGGAGAGCGGCTTGTGAACGAGATTTACTTTTGTCAAAGATAAACTCTTTAATTGAGTGTGATAGATCAGTGTCTTATTATTAACTCGACCTTATCCTGAAGCAAAAATTCTTTATACAAAAGTAATCCAGAATTTCGTCAAAATTAATCAAATCATCATATCAGTTATCACAGCATACAGAACAAAATAATACTTGCATAGTAATCTGGTTTAAATAGAATACGATTAAGTACAACACAAATTCTACAAAAGAAACTGAACTTGAACTGAAAAAAGCTTTAAAGCTTTTACACAGCAAAGCCATATAAAAATCAGAATAAGATTCATAACTTTTAAGCCAGAGCCAAAATTATTAGCCAATACATTCTGTTTATGGCTGACTTTCTCGAATCCTTATCAATCAACATTTATTTTATAAAGTAACTTTAAATTTGCTGTCTTTTCGTTTAAGATTTTTGCTTAATAATTCAGATCAACTATGATTAAAATGATAAGTTAATTCTCAAAACGTCAGCAATAGATAAAATGTATCCAGTAGTTTTGGCCTATTTGGCAACCCGTTTACGGTATTTTGCTCTGAAGAATGGGATTATCTCGCACAATGGGAACAATGCAGCGTGCGTTAGTGATCGAAAAGTAGCGGACTCCTGCTTCAAATCCTGAACTGGCAATGCATCGGTTGCGTCGTTGCGAAAGACATGTTACGATTATTTCCAACTGGAGGCTAAGCAGTCTACTCGTTTGGTGGCACAGTCTGAAGAAAGATTTGCTAACAGAACCCCAAAAATGATGCTTAGATTTAGTGTGGTGCTTGGCTTATACACAGAGTGCAGAGTAGAGGCAGACACTTGAGTGCTTGGTCTATACACATGAATGAATAGAAATAGTTCCAGAGCATATCAATATCGTATCGAAATTCAACTCAGCAAAAAAGAAAACCTAACAAAGCATACAAAACAAAAGGCATAAGCATGTTTAATCACTGAAAATGTAACCTACTTTTCACTTTCTTTCACAACTGGCAAGGAGAGACAAACTTCTCTGGCTCTTAACATGTGACTTTTTCCACTCACATTTTGTGGTACACCAATTATACCCGCACCTTAAATAGTATTGCATTTAAACGCATCTGCTAACTATGCAAAACCCTGGACATCGTAAGCTTTGAAAATAAACTCGTAGCGAAATATTGCTGTGATTTTCGATGTTGCGCAACCAGCCTGTTTACCTCAACACATTGTCTCGTTTAAGACATCAAATGGTGACGCTGGATTTATCCAGCTAACTGCTCCAGGTTACTACAAGAATCTCAATTTTTCATTCAGTTCAGGCTTCTGATTCCTAAACACTTTAATTTTTCCATCAGATAAACATAGTCAGTGTTGTGAATTTCAAAGCATGCTGTATTGGAAATTATTCGAACGGTGGTAGGAAAACCAGGATAACTTACCTAAAGACGGTAAAATTGAAATTTCTGGTGGAATGCTAGGAGTTTGTGATGTTGTAGGTTTGCTTTCGAATGAGTTTTTATATTGCAAACACGACCTTGTGTAAAAATGGGAATTCAGATGGTCGTGAGACCTATATCCGCAGATAGACAATAGGCTTCAGAGTTTTTTTAACTATCTTGCGTACTTCTTACGAGACAAATATTATTTGTTTCACATGAACTCATTAAAAACTGCCATAATTTTCGATCCGGTTAGTTTCATTGGGACAACAGAGAAGTTTGAAAGGGGCCTCTTATCATTACAGCACTGATCGTGCTGTTAGGGTAATATCTGCATGAAAAGTTAAAAAGACGTTGTGTAAAGCGGCTTTTACCGAACGTCCGTATTTACGCATATGCGTAAAAAATATGCATATAGAATATTTTTCCAGCTGGCTTGTTTTATATTGCCTTTTACCGAACATGTGTATTTTTTATGCTAGGAAAAAGAATAAAATACGGACACGGTATGCAAATTTTTCAGGCACTTATAAACAAATTTTTTTGCTGTGTGACGTCACAACGTTTCTTAGTGTAGTGGTTATGTTACTTGCCTTTGAAACTTTCAATCTGGATTCGGTTCTCACCAAATCACGACTTTACATTTTTACACAAACGCAATAAACTTTTTTTGCAATCAATTTTGGGACATAGGCGTAGCCAGGGGGGGCCAGGGGGCTCGCCCCCCCCTCCGAATTAAAATACCACCAAGGATAAAAAATTATGACAACTTAGCCTTGCAATGTTTAGTTGCAGTTTTTTTTAGTAATTACGCACATAACAGTAATTAACAATAACATTAATGACAACGAGGGAGCCCCCAGACACCAAACTAACAACCAGGGGCCCCGAGGCCCTAACTAACAACCAGGGGGCCTTGGAGCCCCTGACAACCAGGGGCCCAGTACCCCTAGCTAACAAGCAGGGGGCCCTGGGGCCCCTAGCCGACAACCAGGGGCTCCGGGGCCCATAACTGACAATCAGGGGGACCAGGGGCCCCCAACTAACAACCAGGAAGCCTCAAAGTCCCTAACTATAGACCAGGAGACCCCAGGGCCCCAAACCGACAACAAGGTGGCTTGAGTCCTCCAACTGACAACCAGGGGTCCCTAACCGACAACCACTGGGCCCCTAACCGAAACAAGGGGGCCCCTAACTGACAACCAGGGGGCTCCGAGACTCCTAACTGACGACCAAGGGGCTTGGGCCAGGGGCCCCTTAATTCAAATTTTTAACAATTTATATACAAAACCTGTGAGAAATTTAAGAGTTTTGTCCTAAAAGTTACAACCCCAGGCCCTTGTTTAACGTTATTATGAACTTAATGCTATAACAAAGGCGGTAATGCAAACTCCCCAATTGAAATACTACCCGTGATAAATATAATAAGAGCATAGCCAATATGTTGTCCTTGTACGGAACTGCAGTTTCTTTAATTTGGGATTTACACATACAAAAGTAAGTAATAATAATGACGATCACGTGTCCACGTCATTATAATGTCATGCAACTCTTGGAGGTTTCAAAAAACTGCCAAGTGACTTGACTCGAGCTCTTCACGTTTTGGAAAAAGTTATTTTACTTTTACTTTAAATGCTTCTTTTTTTATAAAAGAATTTAAGGGCGCGATCTTATTTCCAAATCATAGGCGTAGCCAGGGTGTGGCCCAGGGGGTTCTGGGCCCCCACAATCGAAATGGCAGCAATGACAAAAATTTGACAAAAAAGCCTTGTTTCTTTATTTTCAAGTTTCTTCTGGCATCTTTGGGTACAACAGTATGCGCGTACAACAGTAATTAACAATAAATAACATTGACGACCAGGGGGCCCGGCGCACCACATTAATTCAATTTTTCCAAGCAATTTAAACGTACAACCAGGGTGAAATAAAGGGTTTTTGTCCTAAAAGTCGCTACCTCAGGCCCTCATCTAAACTTTTTATGAACGTAATGCAATAACCAGCGCCGTATTTGCCATATGGCACCATGCCAGGGCCCCGAGCTCAGATAGTAAGACTTTTTTAGTCTTCGTTGCAAAAATCTCATAAGTGCCAGGGGCCACGTGCAATATAAATCCGGCCCGGGGAATAACATGCTTAGTAAGCGTAACCATCTATTGTACCATTTTTCAATAACGATTCACCTCCACCTCGCCAGTTTTTAGGCACAAAATACTTTTAAAAAAATAGCTAGGGAAAATGCTCATTGAACAAATTATTGAATTTCAATTGAGGGGGCCTGGGCCCCCTGGCCGTACATGTACTGCTATAACTGGTTAACTTCATGACAAAACAAAAATCTCTAAGGAAAATCTCGAGTGGATCATTAATTACAGCTAAAATATTGCAGGAGGCAATGTGCATTACTTCCCCTATTTGGATCAGATCACTTACAATTAAAATTTTACACCATAATGCAAGAGTTTAAACGTGCTTTGGACTTTAGTAGTAAGTAAAAGGATTGAACAACTAAATTTTTTCGATTGGCTTTCAAACGTTAAAAATCTAATTCTTTCAAATGGCTGCGAACACGTGCGAAATGTGATCCAATGGGATTAAAATAGCTTTTTTTCCAAAAACTTACAAAAATCGCCCAGACACCCATAGCCACTGGCTGCTGGGGGTTCAGCCCCCCGTCTGTGATACCTTTGAGTACACTGGCTTACTCAATACGTCTCCTAAGTTAGACATTTGCACTTTCTAACAATTAGTTTTCGCCCTCTCCCATTACCAAAATCCTGGTTAAGTGCCAACAGGCTACGGTTTCAGATCTTCCATTCTACGATATCTTTGACCCGCGAAAAGTTACTCTCTTAAAAGTTTCCGGTGACGTCATTGCATATCATTTGTGGTCTAGCCGTTACTCTTTTAAAGTTGGTCGAAATGGTCCGGCCACATGTTTCCAAATGTCAAAAGCGATAAACACAGGGACGCACAACGGTTACAGAACGTTTGGGAAAGCATCAGCATGGAAATGGGAGTTGATGGTAGTGCTGGTGTAACCACGCAAGAGTGAGAGTAACAGGAGCCTAAGCCTAACCAGGGCCAGTGAAAAAGATTCATTCTGGGCCTGGGAATAGATCCAAAAAAGAAGTATCATTCCATCCAACTGCCATTTCATTTTCGGTCTTACGATGAAAACAAAATAAAATTTATAAACTTATCATGGAAAATTTCGGAAATAATTATATATTCTTAATCATACCACAAACTCGTCTGCCACAATTTTTTTGTTTAATAAATTGTAATAGCTACAGAATGCCATGTACGCCTGAGTGTGACTGTCGACTGAAATTGATGATGTGACTTTCCGATTGAGATGTTATCAGCGACATTTTTACAACCAAATAAAAGGTAATTCCAAACTCACAAGCCATTTATTTTATGCTTTTGAGATACGGTATTTCCGCTTATCAATAAATTACCCTGCGTAAATACGCATATCCGGTATTACGGATATGCGTTTTTTATACGCATATGCGTAAATACGGATGTTCGGTAAAAGCGGCTTTAGAACAGATCGTAATGCGCTGCTTACGCTCCATGAAAAAAAGGAAAAGGCAGAATGCTTAACGCCTTGGCAAACTTGAAGACCAAATTTGCAATGAAGAGTTACTGTATGTTTGATTTGTACCGACTCATGAACAGCTCAAAACTTAACTAAAAAAATGATAATGAAACATAGGCAGGTTTCCGCTTTACTAACTTGTTCTAAAATTACCTGACTAACTCTAATGAATGAAATAGGGGTGACTTTTCTCTAGCAAGATTTTTGGCGATCAGCTAAAATAAACAGTCACCTGCTGAATTGGTAACTGACTCAACGCAAACCCAAGCTAAAATTTCTTGTCCATAGGTGTTAAAAAAAGCAGACGAAGCTCGTTTTTTCCATGACGTATGAGGATCCTCACAGTAATCTGGCAAAATCCATCTAAGCAATGCAAATGTATAATTGTATATTCATTGATTGCTTTCAACACAGCATATAGTATAGAAATGAGAATGCACACTATACAAGTATTCGTAATTTTTTAGCCTTCGTGGCATTTCTTTATTACTGCAAATACTTAAATTTACCGATTAAACAGGTAGTGCGTTTTGTTAAATTAAAAGAGAGGGAGCAAAGACGCAATAACCGAAAATTTCGCTGAGTTTGAACTTTGAACCTCTGAGGAATAAACTAAACCAAAGAATTACGACTTTTACCATGAAAAACAATTCTTGCAGTCACAAATAAAGTTACCTAAATACAAAAACTAGCTAAATATTTTCAATAAGTATTTGTATAAGATTGATGGAAATATTAGCTTTACAAAAAATTAAAAATAGCAAAATGTGTGTCTTTGTTCTGTGACAGTAAAACTAACCTGGTGTATATCATTTTAGGTAAAAGTGTGAAAAAATATCGAGGGATAAAAGCTCAAAAATTAAGAATGACTAACAGGTTACTTTTAAGCACGTTTGATTACTTGTTTACGGAAATCATGTCAATGATTTATTGCTATACCAACTAAATATAGGAAGACTACGTACAGTCGTACACCACCGTTTGAAGCACTATAAAACGAAAGCCAAATCTCACAAATATATACAGCAAAATTTTGCATACACAACATTAATGTCATACATAAACTTTTATGCTTACTTTTTTCCCCAATATCTCTAATTGTAATTCTTTAATATAAATTTGCGTTATTATTTCTGGTGCAACCTGTCTATATGATTATAATCTATTATTAATAACCGATATTGACCTTGGTAACTCGCGAACATATATGTCTGAAATGGACATTACTGGCTCATTTTCTTCACACGTGTCATTGTCACATGAAATATCAATTTCGACCAACTCGCCCAAGTTAAAAGGTAATGCAACTCCAATGTTCAATGGGGAATGACTACTGCAAAAGTAGAAATATTTTATTACCCCTGCTTTCAATCAACAAAGATATAGGTTGCTTGATGTATTTATGCACATTCTTTCTAAATGTTTTAGAAAAAAGCTTAGATCTATCTTTGGACGAAGCTTTTATCAAAACTAGTAAATTATAGACTTAACCCTTCCAATAGGACATACAAAGATCCATATGTTACTAAAGTTTTGTGGACATAATCTTACAATTAAGTAAATAATTCTATACTAAAACTTTTAATTCACAAACTATAACAGATGTCTTTAGAGCATTTTGGGCAAAATTATATGCAGCGTTTCCTGTTGTTGATCACTTGCAGCTTCAATTTGGGAAATTCTATTCAAGTTTTGCAAAATAAGCTACACAACTTTTATGGCATAACTAAAAAATTTTCTTCTACACTTTTGATGTAGAAGAGGGGTAAATTAAGCTCAGTATTGTTCATGCTACTTACTTTGCACTCTGAAAATCACACAATCACTGCTACTTTTAGGACTCTCAAGAATCAATTCTGTAAAAAGCTAACACTTTCTAACAATTCTCAAAAGACTTCTGCAAACTGCAGCAGAACATTTCACATGACATTCTAAATAAATTGTTGCTCACAATAAATTTTGCGGAGGAGTCTTACCTTCCCATGTTTTTGAATAGCACAATACGACATAACTTTGCTGTTAAGGTGAGAAAAAAAGATAAGAAATAAAAATTTAGCATGATCAACAATAATCATTACGGATATTAACAATAGGCAATATGATGAAGCAGAAATGCATTTCTATGTACCAAAACAGCTGTTCAATTTAATTTTAATTGTCACTCATATGTAACCATTTTCTCGTTAAATCTGATTTAGTCAAAAACATATTTAGAAAAAAAGGAAATCATTGAACCTCCCACTTTCTCCAAATTAGATAAATGTTTGCTAGTCAGTGTCAAGGTAAACAGAATCCGTATTAATCAAGTTGTATTGCAGAACATTATATATTAATAGACCGGCACCTGAACTTTTTTCCATTTGTATCCCTGTAAAGTATAAGCGGACTATCCTTTAATGTTCCACGCAATCGAATGATAACATCGCTAGTTTCCCTATGACAAATGCGATCTTGAATGGTCATGGAAATTGAATAAAGCATATCATCATAACTTATCGCATCTTGAAAAAACTCTACTTTGCACTGTAATAATAATTTGATTTATGTTAGTTAGAGATATTGCCCCTTAGTTATATATATCCTTTAAAACCATTCAGTGGTCGAGTGGATATATAGCATCTGTTATTGAAACACTAGACCTGAGTGTGATTCCTGGTCACGTCAAACCAAAACATGTAATTTATAAAACTTAACTATAAACAATGGTATTCACAGCTAACCAGGCTTGACATTCAGCATAGGAGGTAGTGTCAAGTTTCTATCGTGTGTGGTGAACAGGTGACAGCTTGACTCAACAACTGAAAAAATCCTTTGCTGTCTCCTGGCCAAGGCAACTTGGTGAAGGAAATGTAATTGCAATTAGATGTATTATACCAGAGTTTTGCATACAATAAGTGATGTAACAACCTTTGTTTCTAGCCTAACTATTTAATGTTGCATTAAGATAATCACGTAGTCTAGAGTAATTGAAACCACTGCGAGGTGGGCCTGCTAAAAAGGCATTTTGAACAACAATGTTGGGAAGTTTTCACATTGTTATATTCAAGACCAAGACTTTTTGATGTTGCATTTGAAAAAAAAACCTTATCAAAAACATTTTACGCAAAATTCCATGTTTGCATAACAGAAATAAATACTACATGTCATAGCAGTAATAAAATATGCACCTCACCTTTTCATTTTCAGTTGAATCAACTTTATACAAGTAAAGTGCAACAAGAAAACACAAAACAGCAATTAATCCAGCAAATGCCAAAATAGAATAACTGGATGTGGGCAGAAGTTCAATATTCATTTTCATGTGTTGTCATTTTGTAATAGTGATAGCAACACTCAACTGGCACTATACTAATTTTTAATTACAACAGACATTAATACAACTCATAGCAGATAAGTTTTGTGGTTACTAGTGAAACTCAATAAATAAAAACAAGTTTTGTCAAGGATTAAAGCTGAATGTTTGGTTCTGAAATAAGCTTTTAATGAGTTCTCAACAAACAAAAGTATAAATGGTCAAATTTATGAGCAATAATTGTACTTCAGATTTGAAACAATTAGCCGTTTGTAGGAATGCATTTAATGACCACAAGGTCCTTTACAACTTTCCTGTCGTAATCATAAATGAATGTCAATCAATTTTTATTTCTTTTCCATGAACTTTACGAAGCATAAGCTGGAGATTATGCCACTACATTAGCTACAGTCTCTAGAGGTGAGCAGTATTGAGTATAAAAGTACCATGATACTGGCACTTTTTTAGTACCAATACCAATGGTACTTTTCAAAAATGGTACCAAAGTACAGTTTTAATAAAACAGTAACAGTATTTTCATTTTTTTGCTATTTTCTGTTTTTTGTTACTTATCAATTGAAAATTAAATTCTATCTCTTTTTGGAGAGGAGCTAATAAAATAAAATATTCCATCACGGTTTGTTTGTTTTGTCAGAAAAAAGTGCTTTAACAGGTATACTTTGGCTGGCTGTTTTGATAACTGTAAAAAAACTACGACACTTAGAGAATAGTAACTCTGTGGCCAAGTGCTTGCCACTGGTAAAGACTCTAATCCAGTCTATGAAAGAAAGGTTCAAGAAAGTCCTTGCAAGCAATGAGTATGTAATAGCAACATCTCTGCATTCCAGTTCTGTTTATCTATGACAGGGGTTCTTAATCGGGGTTACCTGTACCCCTTAGGGGTATGAAGCACCAAAGTAAGGGATATGAGATGATGCAGCCAAATAAAAGCTATTTAGAACCATTTGCTAAAACTTGGATCGCTGGAGCACTGAATTGTGGTCTGAGAACCTCCGGAGTCACATCTTGGGTAGGGAACAGTAGCACAGCCTGGGGGGCTATTGTCTCTCCATTGGTCTGCCAACCAAAATGCAGAATAAGGAAAATACCATGTTTTTAGCACTTCGGCGGCAGTCTTTTGCACTGGAATAGACTACAAAAATGATTTAAAGCAGATTTTAAAACGTTCATTTAGGAGGATCTAATTTGTCAAAAATAAAATTCAAAAACCAGAAAAAACTTTGAAAATGGGCAAAAATTGGTTTTCAAATTTGATCACTTATTGAAAAATGCTTAACCTTGGGTTTCATCAAAAAAATATGTAAGCTCTGGAATGAGGGGGGCTTTTTAGTATTAGTTAATTGCCAGTCACTTCTCTCACACTTCCTTTGATTAGCCCCCCTAATTATATCTTTCTCTATAAAACATAGATGAAATAAATCACTACTTGAGAGTTTTATCAAACTATGGGTATAGGATTTTATAATTTACCAGCTTGTTAAAAAGAGAACTGACATTCTAGCAATAGCTACCTCTCACATATCCCATCTATGAAATTAGTATAATCATATTTTTTCACTGCTAATTTCAATGCAACATTTTAATAGCACTAATTTTTATCAAAATAGGCCTAAAATTGTTATTTTTGCCAAAAAAATATAAAATTTTTATGAATTGGGGGCTCCAAACCCCAGTGACAGCCTCCCCCCATTAAAGAATTCTGGCTATGCAACTTGTTGGGAACACATTGTCTGCCTGGACCATGAGCATGAGAAAGCATTGACTTGTACCAAATTGCGATGAAGACCTTTCTTTAACTTCAATGGTTTCAAAAACATTTTACAAAAAAGGTCAAGAGGTACAAAAACATTTTACAAAAATTTTAAGGGGTACGAGCACCAAAAAGGTTAAGAAACACTGATCTATGATAATGATCAAAGATGAAAATAACAAAGACTCCTTTCTGTATAAAGGAATGCATCAAATGATCAAAGTCAAAGTAGTTATCTTGTCACAAGAGAAGTTGGAAGTGCAAGATGCTTCTGATGTGAGCAGCAACATAAACTGACGTGAACATTCAGTTCTGACAAAGTTTTTGATTTATTAAGAACAATGTACTAAGAAAATTAATAATAAGTTATAGACAGTATACAGAGTCTTATAGGCACAATCAAACCTATGATTAGCTCTTAAGACATACTGTTTCGGAATCGACATTCATTTTTTATTCCTCGTCAGTACAGCTAGGACTACAGGTATGAACATGAGCATAGAAAGGCAAAGAATCGCAAATTAACCACATCCTAACACAATTTTTTTTCCAAAAATTTTAAGTACGGTACCAGTAATCACATTAAGCGACGGCTCAATTCCATTTCAGTAATCACGGCTCAATTCAGCGACGGCTCAATTCCATATCAGTAATCACAGTAAGCGACAGCTCAATTCCATTTATTGTAATATTGTCATTAAATCATTATTCATTTTGTGAAACATTGTCCCAAGTGCTCTTGTCCTGAACCCCCTTAACTGAATTTGATTTACGCTCACCAAGTTAGTAGTGGTTTGAGCACTCTCGGTTTAGGAATCTCTTGACTATGACCCTTGTCTTAGCCTTTCTCAAAATTTGTACCAGTAATCACAATATTATTTTGAACTGAACTATTATAATTATCTCTTGTAATATTTTGATTACCGGTACTTAATATTTTTGGAAAAAAAATTGTGTTAGGATGTGGTTAATTTGCGATTCTCTGCCTTTCTACGTTCATGTTCATACCTGTAGTCCTAGCTGTAGTGGCGAGGAATAAAAGACGAATGTCGATTCCAAAACAGTATGTCTTAGGCTGTTAATCATAGGTTTGATTGTGCCTATAAGACTCTGTATACAGTCTATAGCTTATTATTAGTATGTTGATTTCTTGTACAAAACAAGCAATAGCACTTGCCGAGACACTGCTATAAAAATTTTTTAAAGTTTCAGTAATCAAATGCCTCAACAGCAAATTAGTTTGTGTAACTTTCAAAATATTGCATTGAAAAATCTCTCTTTTCAATATAACACTGTACTGCCTAAGGTGCAGCAGTCAAACAAGTGTTTGCTATACAGAAAGACAAATTAAAACCAAAAAAAAGCTGGTTCAAGTGACGATGATTTTGAGATTTTGATTTTTTTCAAAGTAAATGGTTGCTCATAAGTTTGGTTTGTCATGCTTTCTTCACTAAGAATTTTAAATTTTTAAAAACATATGCAGCACAACGATTCTATGTATGAATAAATTTGTTTTGAAGCCAACTAGTAACAAAATGACAATTAAGTTGAATCATCAAAAAGTGCCATATACCAAGTATTGGAACTGTGGTAGTTTTTTCAATCAAGTACTAGCACCTCAGTACTTTTGTAAACTACCGGTACTATGCCCACCTCTGGCAGTCTTCACTAAGTGACTGCCAGAGGTGGGCATAGTACCGGTAGTTTACAAAAGTACTGAGGTGCTAGTACTTGATTGAAAAAACTACCACAGTTCCAATACTTGGTATATGGCACTTTTTGATGATTCAACTTAATTGTCATTTTGTTACTAGTTGGCTTCAAAACAAATTTATTCATACATAGAATCGTTGTGCTGCATATGTTTTTAAAAATTTAAAATTCTTAGTGAAGAAAGCATGACAAACCAAACTTATGAGCAACCATTTACTTTGAAAAAAATCAAAATCTCAAAATCATCGTCACTTGAACCAGCTTTTTTTTGGTTTTAATTTGTCTTTCTGTATAGCAAACACTTGTTTGACTGCTGCACCTTAGGCAGTACAGTGTTATATTGAAAAGAGAGATTTTTCAATGCAATATTTTGAAAGTTACACAAACTATTTTGATTTTGATTGGATAAAGTTTTTCATTTTGATTGGATAAAGTCTAAAGTGATTCCATACTAGATGGACAATACCAAAAGGTGAAAATAGAAAAAGAAAAGGGAGAAATCGTGATAAAGATAGGTTAGGGTAACCTTAATCGCCTTTTCCTACTTTCCCACTTTTTAGGACGATTTCTGTTGTTTCCTACTTTTCTTATTTCCCTCTTTTAGTATTGTCCATACAAGATCTTCAGCAGTTAATGTCTGATTTAGGCTTCCTAATTGTTGTACCAGTGTAGGCTACCAGTACAACTATAGCCTACCTGATTATTTGTATACATTTGTGCACTGTACAACCCTAAGTTTAATTGGAAGGCTTTATTTCACCATAATTTTTTACGTAATGACTACTTTGCTTCTTGAGGCAAAATAGCCCTAAACATTATTTTGCCATCCTAAACATGATCCTGGTTGTTGAATTAGACCTAATACTTTGGCCATTAGGATTATTTTACCTCTAGAGGTAAAATAGCCTCATCCAAATTTCTATCTATTTTCTTATTTAAATATTGTTTTGTATTTCACCAGATATTTCTATCTACTTCAGTTAAAGTATCAGTTAAAATAGTTAAATTATTTACATATTCAGTTAAAATAGTTAAATTATCACTGATCAAATAAAAGGCTGTAATTTGACAAAACAACTATTGGGTGTTGTTTTGTCAAATTACAGCCTTTTATTTGATCTGTGATAATTTTAGCTTGAAAAAGACACAAGTGTGTAATTTTCAGTTACATAATTTGTTACATATCAAAAATTGTTCATCATTGAAAGTAAAAGTGGTGCTATCAAATCTTATTCTAAGGAATTTAGATTACTGCAATGCTGTCTTAGAATGTGCAACTGCCACAGAATAAAACCACTGGAAAAAACTCAACATAGTGCTGTATATTTTATATTAAGCTTAAAGTGGCAGGAACACATTTACCCTTCATTTAATAAAGGTACATTTCTTGCTAGTCAAGTATGTATCAAATAGCACTTAAACTATGCCTGCTATCATTTGATATTGTAAACTGTATTTCAGATTTCACCATCATATCTCACAGACAAGGGCGTATGCAAGGGGGGGGGTTTTGGGGGTTCAAACCCCCCCCATTGGTCTGTCGACTAAAATGCACAGTAAAGAAAATATCACGTTTTTAGCACTTCTGAGCCTGTTTTTTTTTGCAATGACACAGACTCCAACATGATTTAAAGCAACTTTTGAAGCATTTAAAGTTTCTTAGGGGGGGTTAATTTGTCAAAGATATGGCTTATAAATCAATAACAACTTCAAAAAATTGCCAAAATTAGCAAATTTAACCGCTAAAAATGCTTAACATTGGCTTCATCAAAAATATGGAGATGGGGTTTCAGTATTAGTTAATAATTAATCCATTCAAATCTCGTTCCATTCGCCCCCCTCTACCCCCCTTTCTCCAACTGTCTCATTCTATAAAATACAGAATATAAATGCTTGTGAGTTTTTTCAAATTGTGACTTATGATTTACCGGCTTGTAAATTTGAGGACTGAAATGTTACCATTAGCCACGGCCCACATAGCTCACTTACGCGCAAAGGCGTACACAGGGGGGTGGGGGTTTAAACCATCCTCCCTATTAATCCGACGTATATCATTCAAAATCTCGCCTTATTGCGGAAAACAAACAAGCTCCTTCTTTACTCTCATATTATTAATACAAAATATTTAATTATAATAAATATTTTTTTTGTTATTTAATGCAACATTGTTAGCGGCTAAGTGTAATACTGAAACTCTGAATGTCGTATTACGAGTCAGAGTAACTTTAAGTAGCGTAGGCGGGGGGGGGGGGGGGGGTTATAGATCCCCCATTGGCCTGTCAACCAAAATGCAGAATAAGAAAAATACTACGTTTTTTGCACTTCTGAGACTGTTTTTTGCAATGGAATGGACTAAAAAGTGATTTAAAACATCTTTTGAAACATAAATTTAGGGGGAGGAGGCTAATTTTTCAAAAAAAAACCCACAAATCAATGAAAACTTTGAAAAGTGGCCAAAAGTAAGCAATCAAGTTTGATTGCTATTGTAAAAATGCTAAACATTGGTTTCATCAGCGAACATATTATATACTTAGGAATAGGGGGGGGGCTACTTAGTACTAGTTAATTACCAATCACCTGTCTCAAAATTTTTTCCGTTAGCCCCTCCCCCTTCCATCTATTTTTCTCTATAAAATATAGACGAAATAAATTACTCTGTGTGAGTTTTCTTCAACTATAGGATTTTATGATTTACCAGCATGTAAACAAGAGAGCTAAAATTTTACTATTAGCCACCTTCCACATAGCCCATTTATGCAAACAGTTCAATCAGGTTTGCACTACCAATTTCTATGCCACGTTTTAAAAGCATTATTTTTAATCAATATAGCCCTAAAATTAAGTTATTTTTGAAAAAAAAATGCAAAATTTTCAAGCGCTGGGGGCTCTGCCCCCAAACCCCCGTGCCTCCGGCAGCTGGGGGCTTTGCCCCCAGACCCCCAATAGCCTCTGGCTGCTGGGGGCTCCACCCCCAGACCCCCAAAACAGCTCCCTCAATTGCGAATTTCTAGCTATGTGCCTGCCGCATTTTGCACTGTTTATAATCATATGGGTTTTTATAGCTTTTGTTTCGAGCAATTTTTTCTTCATCGTTCAGTTGCAAACCTTATGATGTTAACTATAGATATATGCTTAATTGTTTGTTGTTTGAAAAGTTTGATTTGCATTACGCACTGTGTCACTTTGACTCCATCTTGTTACATTATGCTAAGTTATTTATTTGCCAAAGTATAGATCGCGAAAAAATTTTTGATGTCACTTTTGAAAACCCCCCCATTGAAAAATCCTGCGTACGCCACTGCTCACAGATCTATTTCAATCATATCTCACAGATTTATTTCAAACCTATCAAGCAACACAATTATAAATTATAGGGTAGGTGTTGGTCGAGATAAGTACCAGCTGGTTTACAATTCTAGTTATAATGATGTTTTGGAAACAATATTTTTGCCAAAATGGTTTAAACATGGAACAATCTTCCATTAACACTTTGTAGGATTGAATCAAGAAATGATTTCAGATTGAGCTTAAGGGCATACCTGGTACCATATTAAATTGGCCTATGCAGTAGCCTATGGCAATGCAATGCAGTAGGCCTAGTAAAGTAGAATTATTATCGTATTTAATCAGAAGCAAATAATTGAATACAGGTATCAGTGACTCTATCTGCTATATGCAAATAAGGAAGATGCTTGGCAAATGTTCCATTCACGCAGACATTTTGAAATAAAGCCTAAAAAACTAACCTTAAGCCCTAACCTTAACCCCAATCCTAGCCCTAACCCAAAGCCTAATCAAAACCCTAACCCAAACCTATAAGTGTAATAATCAAAATAAAATTTCTGAAAACGAGTGACATCACTGGAATCTTTGTTTATCTAACCGTGCGTTATCCCTGATCCATTCGCCAAGTCACTTCATGCAAAATAAATGTGTTATACTTTAGGAAGGCTTTATTTCACTGGAAATTTTTATTGACTTTTTTACTAATTCTGACTCACATCCAACCCAAGCTCAAATGCTTACCGGTACTCTAAAACTACTGCATCCCCAAATCGAACCCTATCCCAAACCCTAACTTAAACCCTAATCTTAACCCCTAAAAAAAAGGAAATGAGAAGAGCGCATATGAATATTCCTCATTTTCGTTTTAATCTCCTTAACTTAAAAATTTTCGGTGAAATAGTCACTACCTATATTTTTTAGTGTTAGTCACCAGTGAGCATAAAGTTATGACATTTGATCTTGTAGAATTGGTTTTTACCTGCAGAATTGTACTATCATCTATCATACTGCATGAGAATTTGAAAAGTTGATTGGTGATACGAAACCTGAGAATTGCTTTGATTAAAACGCTCCTTTCTTCAAGGCAGACAAAAAGCTTTGGTACTTCAAAGACAGTGAATGTTATGTCGATAGAAATAGGCTTACTGAATTGACATGAATAATCTTATTTACTTGGGCTAACGCTTTATTGCTTCATTGCTTTAGTGCTATCAAACCAAGTTTTGTACATGCATGATTTTTCTACCAGTAGTACCGGTAGTTTTTCACTGATGCATACCGGTACCAGATACCACTGTATGTTAAGCAGTACCAGCATCAAGCACTTGATCATTATGATTATTCATTCTGACTCAAATCTAATTCAAACTCAAATCCTTACTCTACAAACCACAGCTGCAGCAAAAACCCAAATTTTGACTCTTAAACAAAGGAAGAAATTATTTCACCTGAAATTTTTATCTGCGGTAGGCTACCATACTCTATTTTTTCAATGATTCTGACCAAACTTGAATCCTCACTCTAAAACTAACCCCAAACTTAAACCCAACGTAAGCTCTAACTCAAAACCAGTTGAATATTCTAAAAAAGTAAATAAAAATGCACAGTTGAATATTTCTAATTTTTGTTTCATTCTTTGCTATTTAACTACAGGCCTAGTCAGCTAGTGAATGGTCTACCATACTCACTGCCATTTTACTTTTAGCGATTGTGATTGAATCAAGGATGATTTGTCCACCGAGCCATAAGCCTGCAAATAAGATACCTACATTCTTGAGTAAAATCTATCAAACTGCACCTACTCTTGTCTTTTTTGGTTCATCGTATGCGCATTGTCTAAAGACTAAGGTATTTGTAGTCTCCTCACTGCGCAGTGCACACGCATTCGCAGACAGGGTAAGGTTAGAATGAATATTATCAACCCTTCCAGTCACATCACGTGATTAGCCTATCTCCTTTTTTTCTTTTTTGCAAAAGTTTTGGTTGTTTATAAACTTCGATAATTTCGCAATTCGTGTCACAAAGCACATACACGACTGAAGGAATGATTGAGCAAATACTTCTGGAGATCGGACAGTGGCCAAGTAAATAGCAACCGTGCATAACTTAGACTTGCATTTGCAACACAGGTAGTTATTAACCCGAAAACAGTGAGAAATAGATATTATTTATTATTAGAAAGCCTGTTTAGGAGTATAATTTAATGCAAGTTGTGACTGAGGTACCGGTAGCTAATTACTGTAGCCTAGTTAGAAGGCTAGGCTGTAGTTTAGTTTGTAATACTGTACTAAAACTATTATTACTAATAGTAAAGCAGATAATAAAGCTATGCCACTACTTCTACTTTCTACAGTAAGTTGCACAGTACGAAGAAGCTTCGTTAGGCAGGGGTCAGCATTACTATAATACTATGGTAGGTTCGGGAGCCCTACTTACAGTTACAACTTAACACCTACTGGTATTAATTCAATCAAAAGTGTAGCCTACAGGTAATGTCTAATGTTGCAGATCTAGATATATTGCTGAGGGTTTATTGTTTAACACTGTCTGATCAGTGTCAAGAGAATTAAAATGCCACTGCAAGAACAACTGAGTCTTTGTTACTTGAATTTTAAAAGTTAAAAGTAGGCTAGATAGAGAAAGAGAGTTTTTTTGAACTAAAAAAAACACAAATCAGAATTTAAGAATATAATTAAAACGAAAAAACGTAACAAATTACAAACAGACTGCTGCATTTAGGTCATAAAGGAGTCGCAAAAGACCAAAAAGCAAGCGTAGCTCACCGGTTGTCGAATTTGCGACTCCTCTACATCCAATTCCAAGGTAACAAAATTTACTGTAATTCAAATGTCATTTCAATTTAATCATAAGGAAAAGGAGACTTTTTACAAAAAACCCTAACAATTTCCAAGAAATAACTTTTCAGACGGTTCAAAGTATAAATAAATAATGCAACACAGTAAAGCTTACAACCTGACAACAGTTCAATGTAGTTAAATCCAACAAAAAAAACTTATCGAAGAAAATAATTGGTTGAATTGAAATGATTTATTTACGTTTGCTATAAAAAATGTTCTTTGAGCTGTTTAGACATCAGTCTATGACTGGTATTCGCAGCCTTATTTTCCAATTTACTTGGTAGGGCATTCCATATTTTTGCACTTGTTATTCAGATTATTGACTGGTTTGTTTTGACATGATAAGATCTTGGTACGAAATAATCATTGGAGCTAGAATTAGCTAATCTGCAATTATCTTACTGTTCAACAGGCCTGCTCTGCTCGGTGCTGTACAAGGGCCATAATGCCATTGACCAACTTGTCGCTGACCATACGTTTTTGCTGGGTCTACGACAACTGACCGTGACAAACTGACCGCAAGCAAACTGACAGCAAACAACGCCGATTGGCTGAAAAGGGCGATCCTAAATAAATTTTTACTATCCCCAGAGCCATCCTGCCCAAACCCTCACTTTGTGACGAAATCACTGCGACGAAATCAGTGACAAAACCACTGTTACAAAATCGTCGCTTCGCGGTCACTTTGCTTGTGGTCAGTTTGTCGTGGTCAGTTCACTTAGCTCGTTTTTGCTGGTGCAGCTACCAACGTTACACCAAAATGTCTTGTCATCATGGAAAGTAAAAAATAAACATTTTCTCTTGACTTGCATGCTAAAACATCTAACTGCTGTCTCTGATACTTAACGGCAGGAAAAACATCATTGCTGTTCTCTTCATTGTCATCTTTTATCAGTTACAGTACTAGGGTTGTAACTATTACCGGTATTAGTTATTTTTAGGAATAGTGACCTTTTCACAGCAGGGACAAATCATAGCAAATTGTATCAATGTAAGGTAGGCTATATACTTTGCAAGCATTGGCTATATCGCAATATGTCAACAATAAACACAAATCTCAAAAATAAGGTTTAATGTGAAATGTTACCACTTTTGTTGGCAAGAAGCTCATTCCAGTTTTACACATGTACATATCTGATACAATTGCATTTGACACCACGTCGCAATACAACAAATATGGATTGTTTGAAAGATGCTTAAGATCAAATGAAACCACTTCGAGGGCCATATTTTGTGCAGGTGTGCTGTACAACATTGCAATTCAGATTGGTAGTGTCTAGCGCACTGGTCTGGTTTCCAACATGAAAATTTATTGCACCGGCTGCACTGGTTGTTACGTTCTATTATTTTTTTTTTATTAATTCAGCTTAAATATGGCACTTTGACGCATTTAATGCGTCACCCCATTGGTGTAGTGGTAAAGGTGTGTGTCTGCTAAATCTTGAGTTTGAGTTCGATTCCTACTGAACGCGCCTGGCAAGTCTCGTGATTAGCAGATTTGCGCTGCATTCTTTTATTCTTCTCCTTCAGAACCTTGCATTAGAGTTAAGGGTTCAGGCAGCGATGCCAGCCTGAGAGATAGCAAATCCACGTGCAAGAAGAAACAATAAGTGCCACCAGTGCAGCAGCTTTTCATGTTGGAAACCGTGCTGGTGCTCTAGACACTGCCTTTTACATTTACAGCTTTGAGTTCCATGTTTCAAGAAATTAGATTGATCTGAAGGATTAAATATATTCCTAAGATTCCCAAAGCAATGAAATATGCATTTGTAAAGTACAAACGTGAAATTAAATTGTAGCTACTAAATAATGTAAATCATTATGTGAAGTACAGTATGTCACAGTTAATACCCCAGCTCAAATTTGTCTAGAAAATGCTACCATATATATATTATTCACATAATATACAAAAGACAGTAGAACAGTGCATCAAACTTTCTATCTGTTGATTTCATTTATCTTTTGTGTAGTGGTGCGTTCGTAGATTTAAGGCCTTGGCTACTGTTTTACAGTCACACCAGTTTTGTTCTTGTAAGCCCAGAAACAACGGAAACAAGTCCTACTAAAACATACATCATCACAAGTACTGAAATAATCACGCAGACTCCTAAGAATTTAAAACCTAACCCAAACTCGAATCTTGATCCAAGTTGCAAATTGTGATCCTTTCGATCTTTGTAGTCTTGTATGCAGTATATTTATATGAGAACCCTAATCCTTGTCCTGTTAAGATCATTTCTAAGATGTGTCAGGTTTTTTCAATTGCAAAAATTCACAAAACCAAATTAGTAAACTTAAGTTAAAGTTTAGAAGGAACACTACACACAAATACTGTATGTCAAAATTATCAAAATAAAGATACTTGAGTGAATGGGCATAATAATCAAGCTCCTTTAAATATAGCATCATATGCAAGCACATTTCACTCATACTTTTTTTGTCATTTTACAATTTTGTTTGGGTTCAATTAGACTGAATGAAAGGATTATTCAACTCACAGTCAAATAGTTAGCTATTGGTGATGATGGATAGCAACTATGATGAAAGTAAACACTTAATTCATATCTTTTGTGCTATTGTATCTACTGCAATTGTTATTGAATATAATGCAGTGTCCTTATGATTTCATTGGTTGTAAAATTCATCAAACAGCATGTCCTAGAAAGAATATTACGAGGTGGAATTATTTCGTTTTGCAGATCTAGTTAATATTGTAGTTTTACTGATTAACTTCTAGACATTTTGTAAGGGTAATCATTGGAATACATGTCAAACTTTGTTACCTACTGTATTATAGTTTCAACATTATCTGTGTTTATTTGTATAACTGAAGAAAGAAAATATGATGCTGAAGCAATGTGCTGATGACTATGATTTGACCAGAAATGATGAAGTTTTTGAACAAGAGTATTGCAAGTGAGCAGACTGTGTTATTGAACTTAGCTGCTTATTAGGTTTCGATCCTACTTTAACCTGACAAGCCTTGATTGTGCAAAATCGGCCGTTTGCTTGGCCTCTTCATGTTTGTGTTGTAGTATCCACAATACGCTTATCACTGCAAAACTACACAATAAGAGTAATAGACTTGTCGTAACTCTACTGTTAAATTTTATAGAGGTGGTGCCAATGATGTGTAAATAGCTGCTGTGCTTTTCCTTACAAAACTCATTGATTATATTCATCATTTAAATATAGTCTTCAAAGTAAATATAGTCTTAAATATAGTCTTCATAGTCATCATTTAAATAAGTAATAGTCTTCAAAGTTTCGAAGACATGAACGTTTTAATTAAAGCAATTCTCAAGTTTTGTACCACTAATCAACTTTACTAAAAAAATGTAAAAAAGTCTCAAGAATATCGCGAGTTTTTTAATTTGGCCACTAGGTGACACCAGCGCATATTTTTAAGTCCCCCAAACCAAGGCCATGGGAAGAGAATTTGCGATGTCGCTGAGTCACATTTTTTAGTATGTTTTGATCTCCCAAATCAACAAAATTGCTTCTAATATGGAATGCACAATTTTTGTCTTATGCGACCAGATTATCAGAGATACAGAGTATGGGTCTGCAGATTGCAAAATAATCGTATATTTCGTTTATGAAAGAAAGATGGATGAAAGAAGTGATAAATTAGACAAACTAACAAATTATCGTAAGTTTTAAACTTCCAGAACGACGAAGAAAGCTTAAGCCATTGTCATTTTAGGCAATATAAAAAGAAAACCATCGTCATGTGCCCTGTGAAGTGTAGTGGAACGGATTGGTCATTTGATTTCAAGGGTTTGCTACGGTACGTTACGGTGTGATGTTCTGTAATCCGTACCTCTAAAAATATACCGTACCGTAATTCCGTACTTCATTTAATTACCGTACGTAAATGTACAGTACGGAAAAAATTTCCGTGTCTATTTCGTACCACTGGTTTGCCAAGTTTACAAAATCTGTTGCACAAATTAAGGTATCGAAAAGTAGCAAAAATGTTGCTGATTTGTGGAGCAGACAAGCAGTGAAAATCATTTTGATTGCGAAAGGTGTAAAAAAAATGCCGCATAGATATACGGATCAATCAATAATCGCGTGGATGGAGCGTTTTCTACTGAAATGGTGGATTCAAGTTCGATTCCTATGGGGTCAAACCAAAGACTTAAAAGTATGCTTTTCGCAGGTTTCCGCTTGACGCGCGGCACTAAATATGGGACAATGCGAAGCCTCCACCATGTGCGGTATAGACAGGTGGCAGCTTGAGTCAGAGATAAAAAGGTCCCTTCACTGTCTTCTGGCCAAGGGAACTTGGTGGATAAAGATGTAATTACATCTATACGTTCTGCTGCTGTCTGAAAATGTTTACTGTGTGTTTTCCATGACAAGTTCACTGCGATTGTAAGAAGACATTAACAGACTAAACAAGCTCTAAGGTTGGTACTGAAAAAATAATACTGTATTTCCGTAACGTAACGTTTCTCTCTGAAAAATACCGTTCGTAATTCTGTACCTTACATTTTCGAAAAATCGAAGCGTATTTCCGTACAGTACCGCAGTAACCCGTTTTTTTCTTAGCGTCGCAGTTGCAGAGTAGCCATGCTCCTTTGCGACAATTGTGTGGAGCACAACGTAAACGCCCAAAACCAGTGCGTAGACGATTATCCGGACCCAGAAACGTCTTGGAAGATGCATTCGTGACGGCAGAGAATCAATGTAGGGGATAAACTGATGGGAGTCCAGTGTTACTTCATTATTCCACGAATATTCTGTTAACCTGATCGCTTACTTTTCAGTTGCGTGTGGTTCAGTGACACGCCGTGTTTTAGATACTTCAGTGACGAAACTGCTTTAGTTACACATGTATTCCTAACTAAACATCGAATGAAATGGATTTAAAAAATAAAATTCATCAACCAATCAGTGGTTGGAGCGTCTACTACTAATACGATAGACGCGGGTTCGATTCGCGGTCGGGTCAAACCAAGTAGTTGTTATTTAGGTTGTTATTCACAGCTTCCCTGCTTGACGTTTAGCGATTACAGTAACAGTGTGACGCTTCCACTGTGTGTGGTAGACAGGTGGCAGCTTGATTCGTAGACCGAAAGATATTTTCGCTGTTTCCTGGCCAAGGTAGCTTGGTGAATAAAATATGATGGCAATTGCACATTAAATTTTTGTATTTCCAAAATTGTTAATACAAATGATGCTATCTTTTAAGTACTTACATACTGTATTTCGAAAACCCTAAACTCCATCAATTTTTGGCCATGCAAATAAATTCAATCTTTATGTTGTGTATCTGTTGGTTGTTTATATATTAAATTTGTGATGGAATTCTAACTATGGTGTTGATTCATAGCATAGCTTGTAATCGCATTATACTCGCGAGGTCAACAACGCACAAGCGAAAGCAGGCCCACGTTCACAACCCTCGCATGACTAAGCATACTTTCGCCAGGAGCTCGCTCTTTATGGTAATACACTCTCTTTTTTATAAGAACAAATAAATTTTGTGTTGAGGGTGGCTGTTTTTGATTTTTTGCGATTTTGAGCCTCATTTGTTGGTAAATTTTGAGAGTATCAAAGTCAATTTTAGCGACCATGTTTAAAAACTGTTTAATTTTCAATGCTCTGCTTGAGTAAAGGCATTTTGTGCTGCTTTTGTAGCATCATAAATTACAAGAGCGAAAAAGCAAGTTTTTTTTTCCAAATTAAACGACAGCCTAACGTTTCCTCCGTTGCCTGCGCAATAGCGCTCTATTACTGAATCGTTGCTACTTCGCAAATACCGGAAAAATCACTTAAAATTTCATCGTTTTGAATTCGAGCAGGATTTTTTTTAGATTAAAAATTTGTTCCTAATTTCTTTTACTGCTTAGGCTGGCATTGTTCTTACATTTCGAGAAAAAATGAACATCGTGTTCTAGTAAAAAAAAAGAGTGTAGTCAAACATACAATACCAATCTTAAGGTCTATATACAATTATCAAGTTTATTTTACCACACGTCAGAAGTACGCCGGTAGGAAGTAGCGAAAGACAATGCGGTCATCTACGTCAACTGCATATACTGTAATAGCAATACTTAAACAGTAACAGGCTAAAGTTAAGCTTGGCGATAAACAAAAAATACAAACTAACACAAGCAAAATAAACGATGTTGTCAACGGCAACTTTTCCATGAAAAAAAAATACTTGTTTCAAAATATAAAAAAAAGAAATGATAAAAAAAGTATTACATGTATTAAAAAATCAATCTTGCTACAGTTCTTTTGGTTCAGCAGAAATGAAATTATGCCATTGTAAAAAGTTAGCAACACCGTCCCCAGCTAAAACATAATTTGAGACGGATCACTCTGCATTTCATATAGAAAAACTGCTCAGTTGATAAACCCAGCACAGAGCATTATGCAGACCATCAAGGGACTTGTAACTCTGCACTGTTAACCAAAACAATGACCAATTTGCCGTCAACCAACTTCCACTCAGAACAACAAAATTATAACAAAAAATAGGTGGAAAAGCAAGTATTTCATTAAATTTTGGCGATTCCCCTGGCGGATGGCACACACTTAGTCACTAATCCGACTGACAATGCACACTTCCCAAACTCTTTTTTTCGACATCGATGAACAAAAACCAAGATCACTCTTGAAGTAATTTATGAATTAGAAAAGTTATTATAATCAGTATTATAGCCTCTCATACATTTAAAAACAGTATAGTCCCTCAAATTTGGAAACTTAAACAACAGATACTGATTCTGCTTAGCTCCAATTATACAGTACCCAAAATAATTTTAAAATATCTGCTCTGGCTCATGTTTTGTAACAAGAAAAGTACAGCGTAATATAACCATGAGGGAGAGACTTTAGCAAGCACTGCTGCAGTAAAAATATCGCTCGAATTGGTTCACGTGGTCTCGTATGAACGTTAAACTGAACTCCCATATTAAAACTGAAAAGCCGTCGCATTAGAAAATCGGACAGAAAGTGACATTTTGAGCGCGAAAACGGCAAGGGCTAGAACAGGCAAAAATACAGTCACATGTAAAACATTAAATTCAACACAAAAGTTCATCTTCTGTAACATTGAGCCAAAGGGAACATGGCTGAGGCAGATTGGATAGCTTGGGCATGAAGGGGTGGACTAACGTTCTCATACCGTGGGAGCTACAACTCTCACAAAAATTATATTAACAAGGCCGCTTTGAAAACAGTTCAACTCCTGCACGATGATGAAGTCGCGAGCACACCCCATCAACGATGCAAGAAATAAAAGTATTACAGATGACTGTTTTGGATACGCTAAAAGCAAAACAATGCGTTAAAATCAGCTATCTTTGAGATCGAAATACTTAAGCCTAAAGTATTCAATTTATTGTACAGTAAATCTTTACATCATTATTGCGGCAGAGTATTAAAAATAACAAGCACATTTTATTCCACCGGAAAACTGGATCAACTTTTTTTTTATTTATTCCCATTTTGTACTACGCCACTAAAAGAAATAAATTAAGACTAGCATGCATATTTGCGTGTTCTATTTGATTTGTTTTTGAGTTATATATTCCGGTGAAATAATCATATTTTAATAATTTTACTCACTGCTGCTTAATCATTTGGCGCAACATTGCAAGAGAACTAGCGCACACATTTCTCGCCGTTGATTAAGCAGTATAAAGAAAAACAAAAAAAAACAAAAACGGAACACTGTTAGCCTATATGTTACATCATAATTAATTCCAATATCAACAATGATTTCTACTGAGAGTAGTGACGAGTAAAGCAGCACTGTTATAGTTCAATATAAGCTAAACAATGTTTCCGTCGCAATCTAGCAAGAAACTGACACGCGTACCGTAGTTTTCCACTCAATGTACAAGGTATGATAACGGGAAAATGGCGAAATTGTAAAAAAGATTGATGATGCAGGTTAATGTACCATGGTAAATTAACTAGAAACGGCCAATACGATGCCTGCCCTTCGTTTCTTGCAAGATGTTTTGGGCCAAACATAATTTTAAAACATGTTTTGTTGCAAATTTATGTTTTCCACTAACTCAGCCATGATCTTCATTGCTGCAGCGATGCAGCTCTCTTAATCCTCCAGACACTAGGCACTGATGGCTTTGCTCAATCTAAACCAACATAACGCTTCGATCCCAGAAAGCAGTACTTCGAGGTAATATATGGAAGTTTCATTTTTCACATGAAGACCAGGATACGATATGTTGTTCGCTTTGCAAAGTTTCTTCCTTTCCTTTTATGATGTGATTGAAGACATCTTCAACAACAAAAAAAAAGTATTAGTTTCAAAATAAACTTTCAACAGTAAAAATTTTACTTTAAACGTTCCGAGTAAAAGATCAACCGAATACCCTATTCAATTAAATAAAAAATTAGCTCCCTGTAAACACCTTTAACTCTTACTCTACACAATGCTGGCTGTGATGGCGCCCTAAAGTGCAAGAGAGTTACAACTACCAACAGACAGCGTCATTTCATAGGTCATAATCATTAGTTAACTGTTTAAGATTTATGTTGCTGTCCCACGGACGATGTGATTCTAAAAGGCAATGCATGATAATCTTTTCTGTACCAGTACCAGAATAAAACCGGATTCGAAATAAACGACTTAAATTTGTGCAGACGTGAAAAACAGCATAGTGCAGTGGAGTAAAAGCGGTCTTCCTGATATTACAAGAAAACATTCCGTAAATCGCAGCCTTTCGATAACTGAACAGAACTTGGACGTGAATGGTAGTTTACTACTTTGTTACACCTAAAATGGTTTTTAATTAAGGCCCACTGCTAAAGTTGGATGCACAACATCGTCACAACCCGTTGATCTGACTGACTGACCTACCGGGCTCCAGAAGGAAGACAATCTTTACCATAGAACAAAGCAACAACAGTGATTTATTTTTGGCTCATGCATTAGTATTTTTAAGTCACATTCGTTTTCACGTTTATTACCTTAAAAATTACTGCACTTTTTCATAAATGCGTATAGCATATTTAATCGTCGATGACTGCAGGACACGAAGATGTTTCCACATCACTTCACTGTCTCTTCTGCAAGAAAAAATTGACAAAGTTGTCAATCGCGAACCTAGTCAAGTAACGCCAACATTAGAGTTCGTTGGCTGTCAGTTATCGTGGATCCGTCAATCGTCCAACCTTCGATAGACAGGCCCTGCTCCAGTGCCCAACCAGCGTGACATCACATAATGGCATGTGCCTGATGACAATACCAACGAAGGTAAAGTTCATCTTTCTCTTACGTCTAATTTCGCTCAACCAACCAGTTGGCCGAGCGGTAACGCGTTCATCTCTGTAGCGGGATGTCTGAGGTTCAAATCTCGGGCCGGTAAAATCGGACACACGTCACGTCACCCCTGCAACATTTCTTCGAAAGGACCTGTCGACCACACACACTGGATGCTCCACACTGTCAGTTCAATCGCTGAACGTCAAGGAGGGAAGCTGTCAATACCAACTTTAATGGTTTTTGGTTTGACCCAACTGGGAATAGGGATGGGCATTTCAGAATACCGAGTCCAGAAGGATCCCAATTCCAAACTATCCGAAATCCAAATTGAACTTTAAACCGGATAATTCCAACCGGTTCTTAATCAGCGGTATTACGTTGGTAAAAATTGTTTGCAGTTAATTCTCACATAAAAGTTAAGTGAGCCATTTGCTCGGTAATTGAGACTTCGCGTGAGCACGTAGCACCTTTGTTTTTGTTGGCGAGTTTTGCCAGATGAAGATTGATTTGCTTATAACTAGAAAAACGGTAAAACCTAGAAAGTTGAAATTTGGACTCAACATAAGAATTAATGAAAGTTTTATGTGTGCCAATTTCAGGGATCCTAAGTCACGTGATAGTAAATTAAGACACGAAAAACATTAAAAAAACAGCGATTTTTCGCTTGAAAATTTATTAATTCGCCTATAACTCAAAAACGTGCAAAGCTAAAATTTGAGCACAAGGTGGGTGCTGATGAATGCTTTATTTAAACCAAGTTTGGGGGCGCCCGGTCACGTGATCAAGATTTTACAGGCCGAAAATGGGCAAAAAGTTGACAAATTTGAACCGATATATCTCGGTAATTACCGATATTGATGAAAAAGGGCTTGTGATTTTTCTGCGCGCAATCAATCACCTTTCTTTTGGTGATGTTCATTTACCCCAATTTGAATACTATTTTTCTTGTTTTGTATCTTTTTTTTTTCTTTTTCTTCTGCCGCTATCTACTTTTAAACCGCGAAACGCACTGTATTGAAAGTTATATCAATTGAAGATATCTGGGAGGACTTTTGTGCAACGAAAATTGGGGTGCCAGGTTGGGGGATCCTCCTCAATCGGGTCCTCTAAAATCTTGAACTTTTAAATCGTTAGAGCTAGATGGATCAAATTTTTAGGAATGCGTAAATATTAAAAATAAACTAAACCTAACAAAAATTGGGGATGCCACAATAGGGGTTTCCCCCTCCCAAACGGGACCTCCAAAATCACCCGATTCAACAGTGATTACCGCATTCGAATGCAAGAACGGACAGTAATCAAGCCGCATTCGAATGGGAAAGCAGACGTCTGTTTGTCTGCTGGCATACAGTGATTTCGCATTGAATGCGTAATCATCGTCCTTCCAGCGAAGGAAGGCGAAGCAGTGTGGTTAGGTCAATAGAATACTGGTGGTAGGCCTAGTGCGATGCAGCTATGTGAGAGTAGTTATGCTACTAGTTGTTTGAGGCCTGAATTCTGATTTAGGCTAGGAATGGCAACACAGGTTGCCTAGTCTACACAATTAACCAGATAGGCCTAGTCTGGACAATTAACAAGATAGGTTACTGTACTGTAAGAGGCGCATAGACAGAAATATGCAATGGGGGGCTGTTTCGGCCTGGGTTAAACAAATTTTATAATTTCTTGCCAAAATAGCGTAATTTTAGGCCTATTTGTTACAAATTGATGCTTTTGGCATACTAAACTGTAGAATGGGGCCTGAATTAGGTTAGGAATAGTGCATCAACATTTGACATAGTAGCAAGCGTGTAGCCAGAAATTCGCAATGGGGGGCTGTTTTGGGGGCCGCCGGAGGCCAATGGGGGTCTGGGGGCAGAGCCCCCAGCGCTCGAAAATTTTGCATTATTTTGCAAAAATAACTTAATTTTAGAGTTATTTTAATAAAAAATGATGCTTTTAAAACCTGGCATAGAAAATAGCAGCGCAACATGATGCAACTGGTTGCATCAATGGGCTAGCCTATATGGGAAGTGGCTAATGATTACAGTGCAGTTCTCTTGTTTACATGCTGGTACCAGTAAATCATAAAATCCTATTATTCAATAAAGGAAGTGGCTATTTTGCCTCTAGAGGCAAAATAGTGTTTTTCTTCGGTTTAGGTTTTGGTTAGAGTTAGGGTTAGGATTAGGGTTAGAGTTTGGTTCAGGGTTAGGGTTTGGGTTAGGATTAGGCTTAGGGCTATTTTGGCACTTGCGGCAAAATAGCCACTAGGACCATTTTGCCTCCAAATGGCAAAATAACAAGGGGCTATTATGCCTCTAGAGGCAAAATAGTCACTGCCTTCCATAAAACTTACACGGAGTAATCTATCAAATCTTTCATTATACTCACTGTCATACGCCAAAGCGTGTAACTGTAACTAGTTGGCGGAACCCATCACCGCATCATTGCACCCGGGCAACACAGCTTCTTTCAAAGAAATGTTGCAGTGGTGGCAAGCCGTTGGCAACACTGTGTCCGATTTGGCCGGCCCGAGATTTCAACCTCAGACCTCCCACTCCAGAGACAAACTCGTTACCGCTCGGCTAGTTCGGAGTCATCTATTTCCTCTATATTTTATAAAATAATAAAGGACAATAATTGGGGGGAACTAACAGAAAGATATTTTAGAGAAGTGATTGATAATTAACTAACACTGAATAGCCCCCCTCCCCTTATTCCTGAGTTTATAATATACCGGTATTTATTGATAAAACCTATGTTTGGCGTTTTTACACTAGCGATCAAATTTGATTGTTTATTTTTGGGCATTTTTAAAAGTTTTTATTGATTTGTGACTTTAATTTATGACCATTAGCCCCCCCTGTATATGTTTCAAAAGATGCTTTAAATCATTTTTTAGTCAATTCTAGCACAAAAAACAGTCTCAAAACCACTAAAACGTGGTATTTTTCTTAGGAAGTGTCTACTGCATCGGTCCGGTTTTGGACATCAAATCGCTGGTGCACTGGCAGCCTATTTGCGTTTTTCTCATTGATTCGATTTAAATACAGCACTTTGACGGTTTGAATTCGAAGCCTTGATGGCGTAGTGGTTAGTACTCTTGGCTGCAATGCCGAGGGTTGAGGTATCTAGTCGCGCTGGACACGCCTACCAGAAATAGAGCTAAAGAGCTAAAACGCTACAAATTCCTTTTTTTTTCTCTAAAATCTTATTATTAGAGTTAGGGTTGGGGCAGCGATGCTAGCTTGAGACATAGTAAATCGAACAGCAAAATAAAACGACCACCGGTGCAGCAGCGATTAGATGTTGGAAGCTGGTGAAAATGGGGGTACCTCGACCTCTCTAGCCCACTTGGTTATGCAACTGCAATCAACTACCCATGGGACTAGGAAAATTTGCCCCCAAAAGCCAAAAGCAAATAAGGAAAATTTCAATTTTTTGCAAGCACTGTCTTAAACTCGAGTATTGTTAATTTCCAAAAGGTAATTTCAAACTTTGTGGATTTTTTTCTTTATAGTTAGCAATGAATATGTCTGTCTGTCATCAGCAGGGCTGACATGAATCAAAATGCTGGTCACTTAATATATTATCTACCATAAAGCAGTTTCGACAACTTCAGGAGCCTATAATATTGAAAACAATTAACCTGAACAACTTGGCAAAAGGACCCACTGTAATAAATCAACCAAAAACAAAAATGAATAGAAGGAAGGGCCCAACCGAATAAGATTACAAAGCACATTGTTGGCACGTAACCACTAGGATAATGTCCATCAACACGTCATGGCCAATTGATTGAGATAGGGAAGCTATTGGTTGTGTTGGATTGCATGTTATTGAGGAGCTAGATTTTAGCCACTCTTTTTGTTTCAGATAATAGTAATAGATATCCCAATTAGGACCCAATATACAGTAAAAACAGCTTCTGACCTCGTATTTGAAAAAATGTTGGTAAATTGGAGGAGATTTATTCCATTAGTACCAGAGCATTGGTTTTACTTTTAACAAAGAATTATTCAAATTTCGATAAATTTTTGATAATCAGTTGTGCAAAACCATTTGGATCAGAAAATGATAAATTTTCAAAACGTTGGTGTGAGCCAAAGTAAGGACTGGTGAGAGTCGCATGCTGCTCTGAGAGCCGCAGTTGAGAATCACTGTTTTAAACTGTAAACAGACTTGTTAGTAGGCAATGCCACCGCCATCCCTAACCCTAAACTACTATGGGTTTTTGGATATTAGTAGAGTAACCCAGCAGTTTGTTTTCAAATAGGCGAAGTACTAGGAGGCACCGTAGTGGTGTGTCACTATCATGCATGTATACACATATCTCTTTTCTTCGCAAGTTATTTAAACTGTACTAAAGAAGGTAGTAATACAATATGACAAATCAAACTGATGTTGTGTTTTTTAGTTGCTATAATCAGACAGTAACTCCCATTGCTCTAATCCTTATAATCATATCACAAAAAAAAGCACTGACTATTGCGTTCAATTTTTCTAAAAATTTATGAATTCAGCAGGACAGTTTTCTCTAAGACGCTAAATAAAACTGTTACTAATACCTTAATATAAATAACTGCAGCAATTTATTGTTTATTTTCTCCAATCAACATCTTAATCCTAAATGTTTGCCGCACTGCAAGTGTATATCCTAAAATTCTGTGAGGTTACTGCCACTCAAGAGTAGCCTACTACTAGGGATGGGCATTGGGCAATGTAGAACATTGAATCCAGAACGATTCGAACCCAAAGGTCGTCGGTACTGAAACTGCAATTTAAACCAAGTATTTGGATTCAGTTTTATGTTGCAAAAGATTTCAATTTTGAGATCTCTTGAACATGTTTGTGCATTAAACTCTCTCTGCTCTTTGAGCAAAATGCGATATTTCTTTATTTCATCTCCCAGCCAGATGTGTATAATTTTGTGCTACTTCTAAGCATCTCATGTACCAATTTACCAGCAATTTGACACCAACGAACTAAATGTGTTGCTCTATAATCTATTGTTTCTTTTTCCATTCAGTATAGTGCAATTACTGGCATATTGTAAACGTTAAAAACTTGTTGATAGCCCATCTCCTGAAACAGTGCTCGATGATATACAGCAGCAAAATAGTCCTTAGGACGAAGCAGACTATTGTGCTTTTGACCTTTTTATTGCGATTTTTATAATTGTATGATAAACGTTGGATAAGAAATATGCTTGAAATGTTGCTAAAAATTTGACATAGCATGTTTTTGAATTCAGATGTACTGTTCTGGATTCGGTTTTGTTTCAGAACAATTACATGTTTTACATTGCCAATCCCTCTCTACCTACTATGCTATTTATCAGAACGTGGAAAGTGCATCAAATTGCCTATAAGCTGAAGATATAAAAAAGCTTTTACTTAACATTGGTTATTTTTGGTCATTGGTAGCTACTCAGTTTTTGATTTTTTGTGGTTTGATTTTAGTGCTTGGTGTTTGTATTAAGTAATTTGAACCTTGAAGTGCTAAACTGCTTAATGTTTTATGTTTTTCTTACAGATATAATTTTTTATGTTTATGTTTTCCAGATTTTTTGATAGAACAAAGCATTTTTGCTTTGCTAATGTACAGTACATTAGCTTTCTCATTATCATCTGTTTTTTGCTTGCAAGTTGCCTTGTAATGCGCAATACTATTCTTGAAATGTCATTTCTAATTCTGATCGATTATGAAGCAGATTATAGCGACTTGAAGACGATTTTAACCTGTCTTCGAAATGAGCAATAGGAGAGATCAAGTAAACAACATCTGCTGCTTGAATACATATACTCTACCACGACGAAACATGTTCCATTGTTCCTGGTGACATTTTTTCCTGTGTTTTTGTTACTGATGTGAAGAAATGATGAAGAGCAACGGAGTTTTTGTGAGTAGTCCATATGCTTCTTTCAAATGACTTCGACTCTGGTTCGGAAGCAGCAAATTGTCAAATCTGTGAAGACCAGTTTTTTGAAGCATTCTATAGTAAGTAACTTGTAAAATCTAATCCTGACAGATAAACCGTACTGCTCGAAATTGGTTTTATTGAAGAAATGAGAACTACTTGAGGTAATGCAGAAGTGCCCCTTACCTTTTTCCACAATTCTTTTTAATCACGAAAATACGTTGTAATCCGTTTTACTCCGTACCATTGGCAACCCTGCTGCGTTTTGCAATTTTGTTGCATCACAAAAGGCGTATTGTCGATTAGTGCTGGTAGCCTAGGTCTTCAGATTCCAGTAGCAGTAGCCAAAGTTTCAGATTTGGTTATAGGCTACTCACTGCTACCAGTTGGTAATCGCGTTTTTCAGTCTGCAAGAATTTTTGCAAAATTATGCCTTTTGTGATATCACAAATTTGCGAAATGCGGGGTTGCCAATGGTGCGGAGTCAAACGAATTTAACCGTATTTTCGCGAATATTACCTGTTTGGGGCACCTATTTGTTACCTCAAGTAGTTCTCTTTTTTTAATAAAACGGATTTCGAGCAGTATCTCTTAATAGCTAGAAATCATTGCGAGTGGATGTGAGCAATAATGCTAATTTTTAGCAAATATGTTTTGGCAGCCCATTTACGCTGGTATTTTTAAAGAGCTACGGCTCGAAATCGGTTTTATTGAAGAAATGAGAATTACAACTTGAGGTAATGAAGAGTTGTGCCAAACCTTTTTCCCCAATTCTTCTTATTCGCGAAAATACAAGTTAGTCAACAGTCATGAGTTTGCAAAAATTTCTTTCTGGTTAACAGGAATGCAATGTTCGATGAGAAAGATAATAGGATTCTGCTTTAGACAGCGATTCTAATTCAAACTACATTCATCTGTGGCATTATACGAGTGATATAATCTGTTGCATCAAAGTAAGACCAGCTTTGGTGATGTTTTTAGCCTACGAATGATATAAAATTTAAAGCCAAAAACGATCATACTGTAGATCAGTACTGGTAGCGTAGGTTTGCAGGTACCAATATAGCAGGAGTAATTTTATTATCTCGAGTAGTTTCATTTCTTCAATAAAACCAATTTCGAGTAGTATCTCTTTAATCATTAACACTGTTACCATTTAGGTATTAATTGAGAGCTTAGAAAATGGTATTGATGACTTGAACACGCTAAAAGCATGAAAAGTGGCGAAGGAAAGTTTTGTGTGAAGAAATGATTTTTAAAGGGAATTACAGATACAAATTCTAGTTCAGAAAGTTGTTCCAGAAGTAGCTCAAATTTCTTTTGTATGGCTACATGGCTTGTTTTTTTAGTATTATGCTGAACTCTTCTACTATGGATGCTTAAGAGCTTAACTCATTGTTGTCAACAACCGTTTTTTGCAATTGCTGAAATTAAAATTTTTGTGGTTTCATACATTATTTTTCAATGTTTTTCAGGATATGAAAATGCCTCTAGAGCAAGAGCAATCTTGATAGAGATTTTAATACCACGTTGACCAAGGAAGCCATCAGAAAACAGTCTCAACTATAAACACTACTCACGTAGAAACCACTATCTATTATTAACATCAGAAAACAAGTTTTTCTGCCTAAACACTTGCCCAACGTGCGCTGAACTTTTAACGATGCATGCGTTCGTGTCAACACTTGCACAAAAATTACAGTGTTTAAGATCATTTAATTTTGTTAAATGCACTGTGCTGTTTACGTATTCGTCGGCAATTTTCCTTACATTGCTTACTTAATCAGTTGAAATGTTTAGTATGGTATGGTGATATTTTTGTTTGGAAAAGGAATTTTGACTGACAGCACTGCTTGAAAATGGATTATAGTGTCAAACTAAGATGCGTATATTAGAAACCTATAGTCGCGTAGTGTGTAAAAATTTGATAAAGAATTGTTTTAGATTTAGATTAGAGAAATTTCATCATCATTATTTTGCCCCAGGAGTGTGTTGTTGTAGTGCATATTTATCCTACTGTCACTGGACAGCACTTTTCGATGCATTGACTACTTCGTGGTTGGAGGAATCCGCACTTGCTTAGGAGTTTCCTGCGATCCAATGTTCTTGTGGATTTCTTCGAATTCTTGACACTGAATTTGTTGCTTATTCAAAGCCACCAAGCGGAGATAATCATCGTAAAGCGTCTTATTCAAGGACGCAACAACGTGACCATGGTGCGGGTTGAATTCTAATCATGCGATCAGGGTCGTCGTTAAAACGACGCCTTTACCCTCTGGGCCACGCTGCCGATAATTGCTAGTGCTAGTGTGTATCCCACCGATAATTGCTAGTGTGTATCCTTCTATTCCTGGAGCCCAGTGATTTTTCCGGCACGCAGGGGTCAGCCAGTTTTTGTAGCCTAGTCACCATCTTTTGCAATGCTTTGCATTCAACTTTTGCAAACCTCTAGCAATTAAGTTGCATTTCAGCACTTCTTTTCTTTTTTTTTTCGGCCTTTTTCTTGCCTACCAATTTTAAATGTAATGCCTCTACTGGGCCTCTTCCCTCATCTATTCTCTCGACATGCCCCAGCCATCGCAACCTTTGTTCTCTCAAAAACTTTTCCAATCTCTCCTCACCCGTGATCGTAGGAATATTCTCATTGTTTATTTTATCCTTCAAGGCATTTGCATATGTCATTCGCAGCATTCTCATTTTTGTAGTTTTCAACTTCCTTTCATCTTTTGCTCTCAATCGGCAACATTCAGCTCTATAAGTTAGAGCACTTCTCACATAGCTTTTTGATAAGGTGCCTCTGATCTTTAATTAGAAAAATTTCATGGACAATCAAAAATTTTTATTGCCTGTATTGATATTAAAAAAACTACATTAACACTAGTTTAATGTAGAGTTGAATGTCGCATGATGTAATTTTGGTTTTTGAGAGTGTTTACTGTACATTATTTTTTAGTTGGTATTGTGGCCGAAAGGGTAAAAGCGTCGTTTTTACGACGATCCTGATCGCATATCTGGTTTCAACTCCCATCCTGGTGGTCACGTTGTTGCGTCGTCGGATAAGACGCTTTACGACGATTATCTCTGCTTGGTGACTTCGAACAAGCAACAAATTCATTGGACGAGAATTCGAAAAAATCTACAGGAACAGCTGACTGGTGGAAACTCTTCAATCAATTCCTGTAGTTTACAATAGCTAAAATCGAATTATAATGTTTGAAAGTTTTGTTCTCATTTTGGGGCTGCGGTTGCAAAGGTGTTTAACGAATACAAAGAGATACCCCCCCCTCTAAAAAGATTTTCAAATCCTGAGTTTCTTCTTCCAGCCTGAATTTCAAGAAAAAGGGGCCAGTTTACCAAATTTGAATTGGTCACGCAATGTTACTGGAAGGGTAAATATTTTCCCTGAAAGTTCAAGCTGAGAAAACAGATTCAAATTTTCAAAAAGCTTTTTACGGGGGATATCTTTGTATTTGTTGAATATCTTTAATTGTAACCTCAGCCCCATGATGAGAACAAAAAATTTCAATACTTATATTTTGGTTTTAGCCATTATAAACTACTGAAATAGTCTGGATGATTGACTCCGCTTTGAGCAGGTACAGATTCCTCCACTCACGAAATAGTTACCGCAATGAAAAAGTGTGCGGATCAGCTAATAGTTAGCGTCTGACGCTGCCCGGTGATATGTGGATAAATATGCACTACTACAACAATCTTTGTAGCTGTTTCAAAATATAATTTATTTTTGATGCCAATGCGAACTAGCCCTGAAAAGGTCAAGTTGAAAGTGATTTTTTCCTGACCATTTGTACCGCATAATGTGTATTTCAGTTTGTGAAATCGGCAATAAATTCTCAATGCACTGATTTTGTAGTCTGTTTTTATACTAGTTCGTGCATTGAAATAGGAGAAATTTTGCGATTAAATTTATTCAGTTCTTGTATGTTTAACCAAGCTAACTAACTCTTTGGGATTCTGTTCGCTATGCTGAAACGTCACAACGGATGAATTGCAGCTAGGTCTTAATTGGAAGTTGATGAGCGCAAATTCTTTTTATCCTAGAACACTGCATGCATGATTACATTAGATGTCAAGTTAAGGTAGTTAACGTGACATCTAGCCAGAGCTTCGAACTCAAAAAAGCTCCATCTCTTTGCCGAACTTCAAAAAATAATTTTTCTGAAGTCGAACTTGAACAAAACTACCGCTTTGTTTGCGTTAAGAAAACCAATGCACCAGATTTTTTTTTGTTGGTGGTTCGAAAAAATAGAATTTGGAACAGAGCGTCCTAACAGCCGATTAGTTTCTTGGATTATTGGAGAAACTTTTTTTGCTAAATCTTTGCGCTTTTTTGAGTAATTTTAGTGGGGTAGCAGTTTTTTGGTATAACATTTTTTGTTGACTTGTCAATGTTCGCAAGCGTTTTCAAAGTTTTGTTGTTTTTTTTTGATTTCCGCTGTGGTTTTTCATTCCTTTTCGTAATAAACCTTTTTGGAGCGGGTTTTCATTTTGTCGATTTGTTTCAAGATTTCTCATAATTTCTTTTTTTGCGCGCGCGGTTTTCTAAATAAATAATCTTTGTACGATGTTGGTATTTTGTTGATAGACTTCAGAAGTTTGTAAACCAAGGCTTTTTCTGCAGTTTTACGTGCTTTCGAGAGACCTTTTTGAGGTGCAGGTAGACCAGAAGATAGCAAAGAAACATTTGCCATTACATGACATAATATACAGGGTGGGCCGTAAATAACGCACCAAAGCATATAAAACAATTCTGATAATTATAACAAAAGGGTGGGCCGTAAGTTACGCACCCAAGAATTAAAAGTAAATTGTGATGTGAAATAATGTAAATATCTTTTCTTTGGGTATCTGTTAAATTTAATTTCAATTATCAATATTGTTTAATATGCTTTGGTGCGTTATTTACGGCCCACCCTGTATTGCGCTACTCATTTTTGGGTAGCCTAATTAATTCTCGTAAAATAAATAACGCATTTGAGGGTAGCAACAGAGTGGATGCGAAAGGACTGGGAAGTCATCTGGTCGAGCATCCACCTTGTCAGCAAACACTTCAAAGTCTAAATAAAATAGCGCAATGTGGTGAAAAACACAAATAAAAACAAACGACTAAAAGTAAGCAAAGCACTAAAACAACAACAAAAAAAGAGCAATAATCAACTTGTTTGAGCAACGACCTAAGTTTGCATGATTACGCAATCAAGAGAAGCGATGCTGATCCGCAAAATTTTCACAATCTTTTTGAAATTTTTGAAACGATTATTGTTTGATCAAAATTGGAATTGAGTTCCAAATTTTAGCACCTACGTATTTAATAGATCTTTGGATTTTCTGGATTTTCAAAATGAATTGTCAATTGATAATTGCTAGAGGTTCATGTCCTCCTCGAATGTACGTATATTTTTTGTTGAAAAGTAATTTAAAAAACGTGGCGGTATGTTGGACTTATCGTATTGGTAAACAAATTTAGCTGTTTCTTAATTTAAAAGCGAAACCAATCGTAACATATTCATTTTTTGATAGAGCGGACTTGCGCTATCGCTCCAATTTTTCTCAGTCACAATTCTAATGACTTTGTTTTGCAATTTACTATATTTAGTTAAATAAGACAGAAAAAATGTTACCCCACACAAGAATGCCATAAATAAGAACAGAATGTAATAAAGCATAAAAAAGGTTCAGCATTGCATTTTCAGGTAGTAGGCTACTGGTAAATATTTTAGTTTGTATAATATGCCAACTGCACGAGCAATTTTGTTTCTGTCGAAATCTCAGGTTGCAGTCCAAAATCACTTCCAGATTTTAGCTTGGTCAACTGATCGAACAATGCATGGTTTGCTGTTGATACTTAAATTCATATCGATGAGCATTTCGTTTTGGGTTTATAATTAATAGACTGGATTTAGAGGTAGATTTAGAACGATACCGTCGCCGGAGCGAACGAAGTGGGGAGATACTAACTGAAAGTGAGATGGCACTAAAACACACTGAACTTTTGCACATAAAAACTGATATTGTACGATTACAAATTATGCGCAATTTAAAAAATTTTGTATTCATGTCAAAAAAAATCATATAAGTATGGCAAGTTTTCTGGGCTCGTTTTGTCTGCGGCCCATAATCGCTTAAAAAATCTATTTGAAGCAGTGAATGCGACCAGACGCGCAAAGAGGATTTTGCTAAGAGGGGGACTTGAACCAAAAGTTTTTTTTTTCAAAAAAAAGTTTAGGCTTACATCTCTCTTCCGCGACACATCCGTAAAGCGTATCAATAAGATAGTTTATTGCGTCACATTTATGTACAGCAGTTGGTTGCCAGCAATTTTGCAAAGATTCGAGAAAACGTCAAACGAGAATAATATGTTTGTACGTTAATACAGTGGAATTCGGTTAATAAATCCACGGTTAATAAATCCAGCCGCTTATTACATCCATTTTGCTTGGAACGGAATCATTTTGTGCATTTTAGAAAACGCCGTTTATTAAAGCCGCCGCGTATTAAATCCAAAACCAGCTGTCCCGAGGTGGATTTATTAACCGAATTTCACTGTATTCCTTTCTCCATCGTTGTCTGTTGTCTTGTCGTTGCGTGATATTCCAAAAAAGTATTTTTTAGTAAACCAAAATGGGGGGCACAAGCTGCCAATAGGGGGGGGGAGGCAATGGTTTGGAGTCAATTTGTTTGCAATCATCCAATCACATACTTTATTAATTTCAGATTCTAGAATTTTTCCTAATCTTAAAAAAAAGAGCATTTATCATGAAGAACGCGTCATCGGCAAATAGTTTGGAATGTTTTTTCTACAATTGGGTAAATCGTTAATGTAAATCAGAAGTAGAAACGACCCCCAGAGTTGAACCTTAAAGCACTCCTATATTATTGGATTTGGGAGTAGAGTTTTCATTATATAATTGTAGATACTATTTGAGATCGGTTTTTCAGAAAAGATGGAAAAAATTATTCGCCATTTCTCTAATATCATAGTAATGCGATTTTTGGAGTAGGATATTATAATCGACTGTATCAAACGCTTTAGCGAGATCGAGCAACATCAGACCAGTAAACATTTGGTTCTCGATTTAATTGTAAGTAGCATATATGTACTGTTATAGAATTGTATGAATTGTATAATGATTGGAACAAAACTCACATTGAGTTGGACAAAGAATATGATGAGAATTAATAAAATCAACCGTTCTAGAATGTAGCCTACTAACCTCCTTGAATGGCTAAAATGGCTAGTATTTAGCTTAAATGACGTGGTAAAACGTTTTTGTTACGCTATCACTTTGGCTAATGCATTTTAAGATCCAGTATGAAAGCAAACACATGTACAAAATTTGAACCGTCTGTGACGTTATTAGAAGATGAGGTCATCAATTTAAAGTATTTGGTGTTAAAAAATTTGGTGAACACCTATCAATTTAGTGCACCTATTACTTTTGATTTAGGAGTGAGATAGGGCCTCTTTACTGCGAAAAGTCATTAATAGAAGTTTTCGATATCAATTTTTGAGTGGTTGGCCAAACCAAGCTAAAAACAGGGCTGCGAACTCGATCAATTTTAATTCAAGTTCAGCTTATTTTAGTAAGTCCAAATTAAAATTCGAATTCTCTGAATTTAATTTTTTCCTGTTGAAGTTCAGCAAAAATTTCAAGTTTTTTGGGTTCAAAGTCAGGCTGACAAAAAAGTTTAAGTTGACTTTGCAACTCAATTGCTTTTTTTTCTCTACATGCTGTTTTTTCAGATTGCCACGACACAAAAAATAACTAAATGGGAGCTTGCTGAGTAGCAACTCCTTTGAACGACCGACCCAAATACAGTGGAATTCGGTCAATAAATCCAGCCGCTTATTACATCCATTTTGCTTGGAACGGAATCATTTTGTGCATTTTAGAAAACGCCGTTTATTAAAGCCGCCGCGTATTAAATCCAAAACCGGCTGTCCCGAGGTGGATTTATTAACCGAATTCCACTGTATCTACAGATTTCAAAAAAACTAGCGCCCAAGCTTAAGCCATTCAAAAAATTGATTTTGGGCCGGGGATCCTCGGGGATGGCACCCCCAAACTATTGTCTCTAAATATCCACTGATATAAAAAAAACTGGCACGTAAGGTTGAGCTATTTAAAAATTTTATTTTGGGGGGGTTTATTTGGGGGGTCCCCGAAGGTACCCCTAAAACTATGTCAAAATGTTCGTCTGGTAAATATCTACTGACATCAAAACAAACTGGCACCTTAGCTGATGCTGTTCAAAAAATTAATTTTCGGGAAGATTCCCTGGGGGTGCCATCGCCAAACGATGTCAAAATATTAGTCTCTTAAATATCTACTGATATCAAAACAAACTGGCAACCTAAGTTAAACCGTTTCAAAATTTATTTTTTGGGGGTCCCCAGGGGGTGGCACCCCCAAACTATGTCAAAATATTTGTCTCGTAAATATCTACTGATATAAAGAAAAAACTGGCACTTTAGCTTCAGCCCTTCAAAAAATTGATTTTGGGGGTCCATTTGGGGAGTCTTAAAGGGGTATGGCTCCCCCAAACTATGTCAAAATGTTTATCTCTAAAATATCTACTGATATCAAACAACACTGCCACCCTAAATTAAGCCATTCGAAAATTGATTTTTGGGGGTCCATTTTGGGGGGTCCCCGGTGAGGTGGCACCACCAAACTATGTCAAAATATTTGTTTGTTAAGTATCTGTTGCTCTCAAAAAACTGGAACCATAGCTTAAGCCATTCAAAAGATTAATTTTTGGGGGTCTATTTGGGGGTCCCCGAGGGGGTTGGTACCCACAAACCACGTGAAAATATTTGTCTCTCAAATATATCCTGATTTCAAAAAGAACTAGCATCCTAGCTTAAGCCAATAAAAAAACTGCTATTTTGGGGCCCCATTTGGAAGATTCTTGGGGAAGTCGCCCCAAAAATTTTTGGGAGACATTATTGCGTTTGCAGCTAAACAACTTTACACAAAAATTAGACGTCTATGTTTTGTGGTTTAAAAGAAGAACGCACAAGATTTAGGAAAAAAAAAGAAAAAACCTCATCGCGATCAAAAGTGAGTTGGTTGGGATGAAAGGGTATTTTCAGACATATAACCGTGTGAAGTATTTTTTGCCGTACTTAAGCCGTTTTTGACTGAGACCGCTTTTTACGCCAAACTTGCGGAGCGGTTTTCGGGTTCTAATACCAGTCACGTGACCCATTGCCACGAAATTTAGTACAAACATACAACTCATTATTCTCAAACTGCTGTCAAAAGTTTTATGTAGCTAGACTTATCCGTTCTCGAGTTATGAGCAAAAGTTTAAAACTTCGCACTCGTTAGTTGGAAAGTGACCTAGTAAAAACAAAGGAACACGCGACGCGAGCATTGGTCGTTCCAATAAGCGCAATCTCGATTTCACCGCTTGATCAACAAAAAAATTTTTTTTTCGACAATTTTTTTAATCTTTAAACCTCGGATTAGAATGTTATTTTTTAAGTTTGGCAAAGAGATGGAGCTTTTTTGAGTTCGAAGCTCTGGCTAGATGTCACGTTAACTACCTTAACTTGACATCTAATGTAATCATGCATGCAGTGTTCTAGGATAAAAAGAATTTGCGCTCATCAACTTCCAATTAAGACCTAGCTGCAATTCATCCGTTGTGACGTTTCAGCATAGCGAACAGAATCCCAAAGAGTTAGTTAGCTTGGTTAAACATACAAGAACTGAATAAATTTAATCGCAAAATTTCTCCTATTTCAATGCACGAACTAGTATAAAAACAGACTACAAAATCAGTGCATTGAGAATTTATTGCCGATTTCACAAACTGAAATACACATTATGCGGTACAAATGGTCAGGAAAAAATCACTTTCAACTTGACCTTTTCAGGGCTAGTTCGCATTGGCATCAAAAATAAATTATATTTTGAAACAGCTACAAAGATTGTTGTAGTAGTGCATATTTATCCACATATCACCGGGCAGCGTCAGACGCTAACTATTAGCTGATCCGCACACTTTTTCATTGCGGTAACTATTTCGTGAGTGGAGGAATCTGTACCTGCTCAAAGCGGAGTCAATCATCCAGACTATTTCAGTAGTTTATAATGGCTAAAACCAAAATATAAGTATTGAAATTTTTTGTTCTCATCATGGGGCTGAGGTTACAATTAAAGATATTCAACAAATACAAAGATATCCCCCGTAAAAAGCTTTTTGAAAATTTGAATCTGTTTTCTCAGCTTGAACTTTCAGGGAAAATATTTACCCTTCCAGTAACATTGCGTGACCAATTCAAATTTGGTAAACTGGCCCCTTTTTCTTGAAATTCAGGCTGGAAGAAGAAACTCAGGATTTGAAAATCTTTTTAGAGGGGGGGGTATCTCTTTGTATTCGTTAAACACCTTTGCAACCGCAGCCCCAAAATGAGAACAAAACTTTCAAACATTATAATTCGATTTTAGCTATTGTAAACTACAGGAATTGATTGAAGAGTTTCCACCAGTCAGCTGTTCCTGTAGATTTTTTCGAATTCTCGTCCAATGAATTTGTTGCTTGTTCGAAGTCACCAAGCAGAGATAATCGTCGTAAAGCGTCTTATCCGACGACGCAACAACGTGACCACCAGGATGGGAGTTGAAACCAGATATGCGATCAGGATCGTCGTAAAAACGACGCTTTTACCCTTTCGGCCACAATACCAACTAAAAAATAATGTACAGTAAACACTCTCAAAAACCAAAATTACATCATGCGACATTCAACTCTACATTAAACTAGTGTTAATGTAGTTTTTTTAATATCAATACAGGCAATAAAAATTTTTGATTGTCCATGAAATTTTTCTAATTAAAGATCAGAGGCACCTTATCAAAAAGCTATGTGAGAAGTGCTCTAACTTATAGAGCTGAATGTTGCCGATTGAGAGCAAAAGATGAAAGGAAGTTGAAAACTACAAAAATGAGAATGCTGCGAATGACATATGCAAATGCCTTGAAGGATAAAATAAACAATGAGAATATTCCTACGATCACGGGTGAGGAGAGATTGGAAAAGTTTTTGAGAGAACAAAGGTTGCGATGGCTGGGGCATGTCGAGAGAATAGATGAGGGAAGAGGCCCAGTAGAGGCATTACATTTAAAATTGGTAGGCAAGAAAAAGGCCGAAAAAAAAAAGAAAAGAAGTGCTGAAATGCAACTTAATTGCTAGAGGTTTGCAAAAGTTGAATGCAAAGCATTGCAAAAGATGGTGACTAGGCTACAAAAACTGGCTGACCCCTGCGTGCCGGAAAAATCACTGGGCTCCAGGAATAGAAGGATACACACTAGCAATTATCGGTGGGATACACACTAGCACTAGCAATTATCGGCAGCGTGGCCCAGAGGGTAAAGGCGTCGTTTTAACGACGACCCTGATCGCATGATTAGAATTCAACCCGCACCATGGTCACGTTGTTGCGTCCTTGAATAAGACGCTTTACGATGATTATCTCTGCTTGGTGGCTTTGAATAAGCAACAAATTCAGTGTCAAGAATTCGAAGAAATCCACAAGAACATTGGATCGCAGGAAACTCCTAAGCAAGTGCGGATTCCTCCAACCACGAAGTAGTCAATGCATCGAAAAGTGCTGTCCAGTGACAGTAGGATAAATATGCACTACAACAACACACTCCTGGGGCAAAATAATGATGATGAAATTTCTCTAATCTAAATCTAAAACAATTCTTTATCAAATTTTTACACACTACGCGACTATAGGTTTCTAATATACGCATCTTAGTTTGACACTATAATCCATTTTCAAGCAGTGCTGTCAGTCAAAATTCCTTTTCCAAACAAAAATATCACCATACCATACTAAACATTTCAACTGATTAAGTAAGCAATGTAAGGAAAATTGCCGACGAATACGTAAACAGCACAGTGCATTTAACAAAATTAAATGATCTTAAACACTGTAATTTTTGTGCAAGTGTTGACACGAACGCATGCATCGTTAAAAGTTCAGCGCACGTTGGGCAAGTGTTTAGGCAGAAAAACTTGTTTTCTGATGTTAATAATAGATAGTGGTTTCTACGTGAGTAGTGTTTATAGTTGAGACTGTTTTCTGATGGCTTCCTTGGTCAACGTGGTATTAAAATCTCTATCAAGATTGCTCTTGCTCTAGAGGCATTTTCATATCCTGAAAAACATTGAAAAATAATGTATGAAACCACAAAAATTTTAATTTCAGCAATTGCAAAAAACGGTTGTTGACAACAATGAGTTAAGCTCTTAAGCATCCATAGTAGAAGAGTTCAGCATAATACTAAAAAAACAAGCCATGTAGCCATACAAAAGAAATTTGAGCTACTTCTGGAACAACTTTCTGAACTAGAATTTGTATCTGTAATTCCCTTTAAAAATCATTTCTTCACACAAAACTTTCCTTCGCCACTTTTCATGCTTTTAGCGTGTTCAAGTCATCAATACCATTTTCTAAGCTCTCAATTAATACCTAAATGGTAACAGTGTTAGTGATTAAAGAGATACTACTCGAAATTGGTTTTATTGAAGAAATGAAACTACTCGAGATAATAAAATTACTCCTGCTATATTGGTACCTGCAAACCTACGCTACCAGTACTGATCTACAGTATGATCGTTTTTGGCTTTAAATTTTATATCATTCGTAGGCTAAAAACATCACCAAAGCTGGTCTTACTTTGATGCAACAGATTATATCACTCGTATAATGCCACAGATGAATGTAGTTTGAATTAGAATCGCTGTCTAAAGCAGAATCCTATTATCTTTCTCATCGAACATTGCATTCCTGTTAACCAGAAAGAAATTTTTGCAAACTCATGACTGTTGACTAACTTGTATTTTCGCGAATAAGAAGAATTGGGGAAAAAGGTTTGGCACAACTCTTCATTACCTCAAGTTGTAATTCTCATTTCTTCAATAAAACCGATTTCGAGCCGTAGCTCTTTAAAAATACCAGCGTAAATGGGCTGCCAAAACATATTTGCTAAAAATTAGCATTATTGCTCACATCCACTCGCAATGATTTCTAGCTATTAAGAGATACTGCTCGAAATCCGTTTTATTAAAAAAAGAGAACTACTTGAGGTAACAAATAGGTGCCCCAAACAGGTAATATTCGCGAAAATACGGTTAAATTCGTTTGACTCCGCACCATTGGCAACCCCGCATTTCGCAAATTTGTGATATCACAAAAGGCATAATTTTGCAAAAATTCTTGCAGACTGAAAAACGCGATTACCAACTGGTAGCAGTGAGTAGCCTATAACCAAATCTGAAACTTTGGCTACTGCTACTGGAATCTGAAGACCTAGGCTACCAGCACTAATCGACAATACGCCTTTTGTGATGCAACAAAATTGCAAAACGCAGCAGGGTTGCCAATGGTACGGAGTAAAACGGATTACAACGTATTTTCGTGATTAAAAAGAATTGTGGAAAAAGGTAAGGGGCACTTCTGCATTACCTCAAGTAGTTCTCATTTCTTCAATAAAACCAATTTCGAGCAGTACGGTTTATCTGTCAGGATTAGATTTTACAAGTTACTTACTATAGAATGCTTCAAAAAACTGGTCTTCACAGATTTGACAATTTGCTGCTTCCGAACCAGAGTCGAAGTCATTTGAAAGAAGCATATGGACTACTCACAAAAACTCCGTTGCTCTTCATCATTTCTTCACATCAGTAACAAAAACACAGGAAAAAATGTCACCAGGAACAATGGAACATGTTTCGTCGTGGTAGAGTATATGTATTCAAGCAGCAGATGTTGTTTACTTGATCTCTCCTATTGCTCATTTCGAAGACAGGTTAAAATCGTCTTCAAGTCGCTATAATCTGCTTCATAATCGATCAGAATTAGAAATGACATTTCAAGAATAGTATTGCGCATTACAAGGCAACTTGCAAGCAAAAAACAGATGATAATGAGAAAGCTAATGTACTGTACATTAGCAAAGCAAAAATGCTTTGTTCTATCAAAAAATCTGGAAAACATAAACATAAAAAATTATATCTGTAAGAAAAACATAAAACATTAAGCAGTTTAGCACTTCAAGGTTCAAATTACTTAATACAAACACCAAGCACTAAAATCAAACCACAAAAAATCAAAAACTGAGTAGTTACCAATGACCAAAAATAACCAATGTTAAGTAAAAGCTTTTTTATATCTTCAGCTTATAGGCAATTTGATGCACTTTCCACGTTCTGATAAATAGCATAGTAGGTAGAGAGGGATTGGCAATGTAAAACATGTAATTGTTCTGAAACAAAACCGAATCCAGAACAGTACATCTGAATTCAAAAACATGCTATGTCAAATTTTTAGCAACATTTCAAGCATATTTCTTATCCAACGTTTATCATACAATTATAAAAATCGCAATAAAAAGGTCAAAAGCACAATAGTCTGCTTCGTCCTAAGGACTATTTTGCTGCTGTATATCATCGAGCACTGTTTCAGGAGATGGGCTATCAACAAGTTTTTAACGTTTACAATATGCCAGTAATTGCACTATACTGAATGGAAAAAGAAACAATAGATTATAGAGCAACACATTTAGTTCGTTGGTGTCAAATTGCTGGTAAATTGGTACATGAGATGCTTAGAAGTAGCACAAAATTATACACATCTGGCTGGGAGATGAAATAAAGAAATATCGCATTTTGCTCAAAGAGCAGAGAGAGTTTAATGCACAAACATGTTCAAGAGATCTCAAAATTGAAATCTTTTGCAACATAAAACTGAATCCAAATACTTGGTTTAAATTGCAGTTTCAGTACCGACGACCTTTGGGTTCGAATCGTTCTGGATTCAATGTTCTACATTGCCCAATGCCCATCCCTAGTAGTAGGCTACTCTTGAGTGGCAGTAACCTCACAGAATTTTAGGATATACACTTGCAGTGCGGCAAACATTTAGGATTAAGATGTTGATTGGAGAAAATAAACAATAAATTGCTGCAGTTATTTATATTAAGGTATTAGTAACAGTTTTATTTAGCGTCTTAGAGAAAACTGTCCTGCTGAATTCATAAATTTTTAGAAAAATTGAACGCAATAGTCAGTGCTTTTTTTTGTGATATGATTATAAGGATTAGAGCAATGGGAGTTACTGTCTGATTATAGCAACTAAAAAACACAACATCAGTTTGATTTGTCATATTGTATTACTACCTTCTTTAGTACAGTTTAAATAACTTGCGAAGAAAAGAGATATGTGTATACATGCATGATAGTGACACACCACTACGGTGCCTCCTAGTACTTCGCCTATTTGAAAACAAACTGCTGGGTTACTCTACTAATATCCAAAAACCCATAGTAGTTTAGGGTTAGGGATGGCGGTGGCATTGCCTACTAACAAGTCTGTTTACAGTTTAAAACAGTGATTCTCAACTGCGGCTCTCAGAGCAGCATGCGACTCTCACCAGTCCTTACTTTGGCTCACACCAACGTTTTGAAAATTTATCATTTTCTGATCCAAATGGTTTTGCACAACTGATTATCAAAAATTTATCGAAATTTGAATAATTCTTTGTTAAAAGTAAAACCAATGCTCTGGTACTAATGGAATAAATCTCCTCCAATTTACCAACATTTTTTCAAATACGAGGTCAGAAGCTGTTTTTACTGTATATTGGGTCCTAATTGGGATATCTATTACTATTATCTGAAACAAAAAGAGTGGCTAAAATCTAGCTCCTCAATAACATGCAATCCAACACAACCAATAGCTTCCCTATCTCAATCAATTGGCCATGACGTGTTGATGGACATTATCCTAGTGGTTACGTGCCAACAATGTGCTTTGTAATCTTATTCGGTTGGGCCCTTCCTTCTATTCATTTTTGTTTTTGGTTGATTTATTACAGTGGGTCCTTTTGCCAAGTTGTTCAGGTTAATTGTTTTCAATATTATAGGCTCCTGAAGTTGTCGAAACTGCTTTATGGTAGATAATATATTAAGTGACCAGCATTTTGATTCATGTCAGCCCTGCTGATGACAGACAGACATATTCATTGCTAACTATAAAGAAAAAAATCCACAAAGTTTGAAATTACCTTTTGGAAATTAACAATACTCGAGTTTAAGACAGTGCTTGCAAAAAATTGCAATTTTCCTTATTTGCTTTTGGCTTTTGGGGGCAAATTTTCCTAGTCCCATGGGTAGTTGATTGCAGTTGCATAACCAAGTGGGCTAGAGAGGTCGAGGTACCCCCATTTTCACCAAGGCACTTTGAAAATTCAGCCCAAATATGCATGCTTCTAAACGTGTTTTATACTTGACCAGGAAGCAAGGGGGCAGGGTAAGCTAAAGAGGATATGTAATTTAACTCTGTGAAAAGGCTTTCAAATCTTTTGCTTATTTTTCCTTCGTTATCTGGACAGCGTCAGACGCTAACTATAGGATGATCCACGCACTTTTCATATTTGAAGTAATCTAGCAATTAGTTCTTTCAAATGGCTCTACAAACAAGCAGTATGTCACCCAACTGGCCCTGCAATGACTATTTTTACCGAAAAATTACAAAAACACCTAGACCGCTACCTGGGTTGAGACACTTACAAATTTTATCTTTGGGTTCAAGCACCCTCCCCAAGCCTCAGAGATAAATCTTATCAGAAGTTACAAAGACTGATATCGAGGCAGTTTATGAAGGCCAGGACCGGAAATTAGGTGAAGAGCAAAAAAAGGTCTTTATCGAAAACCCAGCTAGCTTTATAGGGTGCAAACAAAAATCCGGCCAGCTTTTTATCAGAAATTAGGTGAAGACCAACAAAGCAAGTATTCACCAGAAATCCGGGCAGCTTTTGCCTGCATGTACACCGAACTTCAACTATATATAAGACATTATACGTATCATAAGACAATGGTTATACATATCATAAGACATTATATTCCTTTTCAAAACTAACAACGGTACTCAGCAAAAAGACATGCATTCGCATTATATAACATGTCCTGTTTAAAAGTTCTACAATATTATACTGTGTTTAAGAGATAATACAATATTCTTTACGATGTAGATTTTCCCATGTCTACTTTGCAAGGAATATTATACTAACACAGTGAGAAAATTTAAATGCTGGAACTGGAAACTTTATTTATGTTAATGAGTTAGTTCTATGTTGTATCAATATACTGTGTGTCGCTAACTTTTTTTAAAAAAAAGGGCAAACCTCTCCAAATTTTTGAGAAAATCTTCAAAATCATAGGACTGAAACATCGAATTGTTAAACACTCATAGATTTGAAAAAAAGTTGGTAGGCTGCAAGGTTCATTTTTGAATTGATAGGAATGGGGCTAGCCCCAGATTTGGTGGACCACAAACATTTCAAAACGTTTCATAGCAAATGCTAGTTTCTTGAACTAAAAGTTTTGTTGTATATTTTACAAAAAACTGCACTATATTCAAGTTGTTGACATTTAATATGAAAGACCAAAGTGGAAATGGAAGCAGTACCCTTTTGCACTTTCACATTCCTGGTTCAAAGCCACCATGCAGAGATAATCATTGTAAAGCGTCTTATCCAACAATGCAGCAATGTGACCAAAACGGGAGCTGAACCCAGATTACGAAATAAGGTTGTTGTAAAAATGACACCTTTACTCAGCCATGCTGCCAACTAATTGTTAAATGTAACTTCTATACCATTCAGTTAAATGGTGATTAAGGATGAGTGAAATCTAGGGCTAATATAAAATATCTGGGCATGAATTTCGACCAACATCTACCATCTCAACTATAACTCACATATTGAAAGCATTGCAAAAAAAGTTGCTAGAGCAACCGGAATTCTTGGAAAATGAAAAAAAAATTTTCCAGCTAAAACATTATATAGACCTACTAAATTTGGATATATATATAATGCTTTTATAAAGCACATCTCCTATATGATATCGTAATATGGGGATCTATTGATACATGTGCTACTCAGCAATCTTGGCAACTTTTGCTAAATAATGTTGTAAGAGCTTTCACTGGGATTAGCAGGTTTGAACATACTACACTTTCTTTTAGGCAACTTGATGTTTAAAAACTTCATAGTTTGTGTAAAATTGAAATTGCTTTAAATTTGCATAAACTTAATAACTCTAAACTTCCTGATACATTTCAAAACTACTTTACAACTCCAAGTAATGTACATCATTACTCAACTAAAAGTAAGCTTCAATTAACCATATATGTTCCAAAATTCAGTCTGGTTAGGTTTCAAAAATTGCTTAGATATACTAAGGGGTGTAAAAATTTGGAATTGTAGAGACTAAGACTAAAAAGCACTGTTTAAAAAATTCTGCAAAAAATACAAACATATATTGCTTCAAAGCTCTCAAAAGGCAAAAGGCAAAATAAAAATGGTTCTAAATACTATTTTGCCTCTGGAGCAGGGTTCTTTACCTTTATTGGGTTGTTACCACTAAAATATTTTGATGTATGTGAATTAAATCTACCATTATTAGAAAAACATCAACTATAATACTGTAGCTTCCAATCCAAAATGAACACACAAAAAAATAAGGTCATTCTTTATTACAAATGCATTTAATATTACACCTACTACTAACTGGACCAGACTATTGATTGTTTCTAAAACAAAAGAATTTAAAGAGACCCTATAATTCTGACTAATTAGTATTAAACTATGATATCATAGAAAGCATGGTAATGTGAAACAAAATGAAATTTTTAGAGTTAGTAGCCCCACACAATAGCCATACCGTAGATGATTTCTTTTCAATTTCAAAAAATTTACATTGCCCCTTTTAGAATGCCAAATTACCCTTTTGGGGGTAATTACTCACAGGTTAAGAACCACTGCTGTAGAGGCAAAATGACCCTAAATCCCATTTTGTTATTCTAAAGACAGAAGCTGCTGTTACCTTATGTAAGAATAAGAACTGAGAAAATCGCTATTCTAGCCCTAACCCCAACCCTACACCTAACCCAAATTCTAACCCAAGCTCTAAACCTAACATTAATCCTTACCCAAACTCAAAATCTTACCCAAACCCTAATGATAATTCAAAAAATAATAAAGAGTATATGAGCGTTCACTCTTTGCTCTGTTATTCTCTTTGTGGGCATTGTGTAATGCAACACCAGTCACTTCCTATTCTAAACACTGTCCTGGTCAATGACTTAGGTTTCCCTGGCCCTTACCTTAGGACTATTTTGCCTCGGTTAAAGTTAGGGTTAGGGAGGTCCAAGTCAACAACCAGAACAGTGTTTGGAATGGCAAAATAGGATTTAGGGTCATTTTGCCTCTACAGCAGTGGTTCTTAACCTGGGGGTAGTTACCCCCAAAAGGGTAATTTGGCATACTAAAAGGGGTAATGTAAATTTTTTGAAAACAAAAAGAAATCTCTTCTATGGCTATTGTGTGGGGCTACTAACTCTAAAAATTTCATTTTGCTTCACTATCACCATGCTTTCTATGATGTCATAGTTTAATACTAAATAGTCAGAATTATAGGGTCTCTTTAAATTCTTATGTTTTATAAACAATTGACAGTCTAGTCCAGTTAGTAATAATAGGAGTGAAGGGAACATCTGTTATGTTGCGATTAAGCAATATGTTCTTGGCATTTTGAGTGACATAATTTTTTGTGGACTAGCAAGCCATTTCCAGTTGACTTTATATTTATGATGATGATATGGAAGCAAAAATAGAATTTCTTTAACTGCGCGAAGATGCACATCTTAAAACCATAGGTGGGCACAAGTCCGATAATCGTTAATCCGTTAATAACGAAGCTAACTTTTTCATTAACTCGTTAATTCGTTAAAAAGTTTTTTCATGTTAACGGACTAAATTAACTTCCGTTAAGTGCTGTTAACGGACTAAATTAACTTCCGTTAAGTTCTGTTAACTTCCGTTAGGTTTTTATCATTAATATCTTGCATCATTTTTTCATCAGACCGGTACAAATAAGTTTGCACTGGTAACACTTGTTTCGTATTAGCACGAGCTTTATAGAAAAAAGCGAAAAAAGGAGCTCTTTTTTGTGGCAAATAATAAACTGCAGCTTCATAGGTCTTTTAATTATCGCTGTTTACAATTTCCAAAGATTTTCCGATCGCAGCTTCGTTGAGCATTTGAACTTAGTTTTATCTTGAAATTAGATTAGACTGTAAAATGTATATAACTTCCAAAACACAAAAAGACCACCATAGTGATAAATATTTCCTCACAATCAGCTCAGCAGCGTCAATACGTGTTATAGAAGCGAGTGAATCAAAAAAAATGTAAATTACACTAAAAATGTTAACAGATTAACGGACTTTATTAACTTCCGTTAATTAAAGCTGAAAATAACGAATTAACTTTAACGAAGGTGTGAAGTTTGTTAAGGGACTAAAGGTTAACGAAGCTAACGTTTCACATTAACTTGCCCACCTATGCTTAAAACTGATTTAATCAAAGTGGACACAGGAAGTTTTTGGGCAGATACCGATATTTAAAATCTGAAATGAATATCCCATCCTTTCAATAAAAGCTTTGCGTTTCATTTACTTTCCTTCAACTTATTGCTGTGAAGTGGGTTTTCTTCAATGGTGTCTATAAAGACAAAATATCGAAACTAGCTTGCGATTTATAATGATATGAGGTTTTTTTTCCTGTGCTCAGCCTAGATTAGAACACTTAATAACAAAAACGCAGCATCAACCTTCCTATTACATGTATTTGTAACAAAAAATGATCTTATTTTTTGTGTGTTTATTTTGGATTGGAAGCAATTATAGTTGCTGTATTTCTAAAAAAGGGTAGGCTTAATTCATATACTTCAAAATATTTTAGGGGTAACAACACAAAAAAAAAAAAAACCACTGCTCCAGAGGCAAAATAGCATTCAGAACCATTTCTATTTTGCCTTCAGAGGCAAAATAGCATTTAGGACTATTTTTCCTAAATAGCCACCGCCTAATTTGTACGCCATGTTTTAAAAGCATCAATTTTTAACAAAATAAACCAAAAATCAACTTAATTCGGCCAAAAATTTTTAAACAATTTCTGGCTATGTGCCTGTTACCGTAGCCTAGGACATCTTGTTAATTGTCTATGCCATCTTGCTAATTGCGTAGGCTAGGCAACCTACTATGCAGTAGCATAGCCAGGGGAAAGGTGGGGGTGGGGCTATAACCCCCCTCATTTGCCTGTCAACTAAAATGCAGAATAAGAAAAAGGCAGTCTCTGCTGCGCTGCCCCGGCTTCCAACATCTAATCGCTGCTGCACCGGTGGTCGTTTTATTTTGCTGTTCGATTTACTATGTCTCAAGCTAGCATCGCTGCCCCAACCCTAACTCTAATAATAAGATTTTAGAGAAAAAAAAAGGAATTTGTAGCGTTTTAGCTCTTTAGCTCTATTTCTGGTAGGCGTGTCCAGCGCGACTAGATACCTCAACCCTCGGCATTGCAGCCAAGAGTACTAACCACTACGCCATCAAGGCTTCGAATTCAAACCGTCAAAGTGCTGTATTTAAATCGAATCAATGAGAAAAACGCAAATAGGCTGCCAGTGCACCAGCGATTTGATGTCCAAAACCGGACCGATGCAGTAGACACTTCCTAAGAAAAATACCACGTTTTAGTGGTTTTGAGACTGTTTTTTGTGCTAGAATTGACTAAAAAATGATTTAAAGCATCTTTTGAAACATATACAGGGGGGGCTAATGGTCATAAATTAAAGTCACAAATCAATAAAAACTTTTAAAAATGCCCAAAAATAAACAATCAAATTTGATCGCTAGTGTAAAAACGCCAAACATAGGTTTTATCAATAAATACCGGTATATTATAAACTCAGGAATAAGGGGAGGGGGGCTATTCAGTGTTAGTTAATTATCAATCACTTCTCTAAAATATCTTTCTGTTAGTTCCCCCCAATTATTGTCCTTTATTATTTTATAAAATATAGAGGAAATAGATGACTCCGAACTAGCCGAGCGGTAACGAGTTTGTCTCTGGAGTGGGAGGTCTGAGGTTGAAATCTCGGGCCGGCCAAATCGGACACAGTGTTGCCAACGGCCTGCCACCACTGCAACATTTCTTTGAAAGAAGCTGTGTTGCCCGGGTGCAATGATGCGGTGATGGGTTCCGCCAACTAGTTACAGTTACACGCTTTGGCGTATGACAGTGAGTATAATGAAAGATTTGATAGATTACTTCGTGTAAGTTTTATGGAAGGCAGTGACTATTTTGCCTCTAGAGGCATAATAGCCCCTTGTTATTTTGCCATTTGGAGGCAAAATGGTCCTAGTGGCTATTTTGCCGCAAGTGCCAAAATAGCCCTAAGCCTAATCCTAACCCAAACCCTAACCCTGAACCAAACTCTAACCCTAATCCTAACCCTAACTCTAACCAAAACCTAAACCGAAGAAAAACACTATTTTGCCTCTAGAGGCAAAATAGCCACTTCCTTTATTGAATAATAGGATTTTATGATTTACTGGTACCAGCATGTAAACAAGAGAACTGCACTGTAATCATTAGCCACTTCCCATATAGGCTAGCCCATTGATGCAACCAGTTGCATCATGTTGCGCTGCTATTTTCTATGCCAGGTTTTAAAAGCATCATTTTTTATTAAAATAACTCTAAAATTAAGTTATTTTTGCAAAATAATGCAAAATTTTCGAGCGCTGGGGGCTCTGCCCCCAGACCCCCATTGGCCTCCGGCGGCCCCCAAAACAGCCCCCCATTGCGAATTTCTGGCTACACGCTTGCTACTATGTCAAATGTTGATGCACTATTCCTAACCTAATTCAGGCCCCATTCTACAGTTTAGTATGCCAAAAGCATCAATTTGTAACAAATAGGCCTAAAATTACGCTATTTTGGCAAGAAATTATAAAATTTGTTTAACCCAGGCCGAAACAGCCCCCCATTGCATATTTCTGTCTATGCGCCTCTTACAGTACAGTAACCTATCTTGTTAATTGTCCAGACTAGGCCTATCTGGTTAATTGTGTAGACTAGGCAACCTGTGTTGCCATTCCTAGCCTAAATCAGAATTCAGGCCTCAAACAACTAGTAGCATAACTACTCTCACATAGCTGCATCGCACTAGGCCTACCACCAGTATTCTATTGACCTAACCACACTGCTTCGCCTTCCTTCGCTGGAAGGACGATGATTACGCATTCAATGCGAAATCACTGTATGCCAGCAGACAAACAGACGTCTGCTTTCCCATTCGAATGCGGCTTGATTACTGTCCGTTCTTGCATTCGAATGCGGTAATCACTGTTGAATCGGGTGCCAAAATTTAAACTTTTTAGCCTTTTAAGCTAGACACATGAAACTTTTAACGGTGAGTAAATATAAAGAAAAGATAGAATTTGACAAAATTTGGGGGTATCAAAATGGGGGTTAACCCCCCAAACAGGGCTGTCAAAACTCCAACTTTTTAACCACTAGTGCAAGGCACATAAAATTTTCAGGGTAGGCAAATATAAAGAAAAGTTTCTCCAAACGAAGCCCTCCAAAATTCAAACTTTTAACCTTTTAAGTGGGACACATGAAATGGTGGTCCACAAATTCTTGAATTCCCCATTTGAAGCAACTTGATTTAAAATACCTTTGCATTCCTGCAACATCAGCTTCTTCCGAAAGGTGCTTCTCGAGTGCAGGCTTGACTGTGAGAGAAATAAGAACGCAACTAAGTGGTGAACATTTAGAAGCACTAACTGTCATGAACTGTAATAAAGTGCTGCTTTGATTAAGCAAATCGTGGAATACATTACTAGATATCGGTGGTGGTTGACTGGTGTTCACTTTCTCAGCAAATTAAGTTAATATAAACCAGAATAGGATTCGGTATTCTGGATTCGGTTTTAGCTATTCATAATAATTCTGGAATAGCCAACTATTCTTAAATGCCCACCCCTAACTGGGAATCGAACTAGCGTTCATCGTATTAGTAGCAGATTGCCACTTCTCTACCGCACATGGTGGAGGCTTCGCATTGTCCCATATTTAGTGCCGCGCGTCAAGCGGAAACCTGCGAAAAGCATACTTTTAAGTCTTTGGTTTGACCCCATAGGAATCGAACTTGAATCCACCATTTCAGTAGAAAACGCTCCATCCACGCGATCATTGATTGATCCGTATATGTATGCCGCATTTTTTTTACACCTTTCGCAATCAAAATGATTTTCACTGCTTGTCTGCTCCACAAATCAGCAACATTTTTGCTACTTTTCGATACCTTAATTTGTGCAACAGATTTTGTAAACTTGGCAAACCAGTGGTACGAAATAGACACGGAAATTTTTTCCGTACTGTACATTTACGTACGATAATTAAATGAAGTACAGAATTACGGTACGGTATATTTTTAGAGGTACAGATTACAGAACATCACACCGTAACGTACCGTAGCAAACCCTTGAAATCAAATGACCAATCCGTTCCACTACACTTCACAGGGCACATGACGATGGTTTTCTTTTTATATTGCCTAAAATGACAATGGCTTAAGCTTTCTTCGTCGTTCTGGAAGTTTAAAACTTACGATAATTTGTTAGTTTGTCTAATTTATCACTTCTTTCATCCATCTTTCTTTCATAAACGAAATATACGATTATTTTGCAATCTGCAGACCCATACTCTGTATCTCTGATAATCTGGTCGCATAAGACAAAAATTGTGCATTCCATATTAGAAGCAATTTTGTTGATTTGGGAGATCAAAACATACTAAAAAATGTGACACAGCGACATCGCAAATTCTCTTCCCATGGCCTTGGTTTGGGGGACTTAAAAATATGCGCTGGTGTCACCTAGTGGCCAAATTAAAAAACTCGCAATATTCTCGAGACTTTTTTACATTTTTTTAGTAAAGTTGATTAGTGGTACAAAACTTGAGAATTGCTTTAATTAAAACGTTCATGTCTTCGAAACTTTGAAGACTGTCAGACGAAAAGCTTTGAATACATGAACATTTTATCAAAGCAATTTTTTCAGTATATACGGTTTGATCTCCCAAAATCAACAATAAAATTGCTTCGATGTAATATGGAATGCACGATTTGAACCTTTTTTGCCCATAAGCAACCGGACTAAGAATAAAAAATGTCCATTGCCAGAGTAGACTTGACCAGGCTTATATTTTTTCATATACCAAGCTTTTTTCAATACAACTTCATTAAAGCAATCTTTACAAAGAAATCACTCATGTCATGAGATTGCAACAAGTTCCAGATAAACTTTTGAATGATCCTCATACACTGAATTGGGTGCCCCTTGCATGGAATGCACAGCAAAGCCAGAAAAGTTGGGCTTTTAGTTAAATACAGGTGCTTTTAATGGAAGGTTCAGAGATCATAATTTGAAAAAGTATTTGAAAACTTACCAAGTCAAGATTTTGGCAAACCATGAAGGTATTTTCTGGTGAAATTGTCTCTACAACGTCTTTTATCTCTCTTGAAGGTAGCAACGCCATACTATACGTTGTTTGGGTTGCAATATCTAGAAAGATAAATAGCCATGTGAAAAAAACAGAAATTTTCATTACATTATTTGAAAAATAAATTTCCTGTAGTATCCTTGCAGGTCGCAAAACTACAATCTATGGACATACAGTATCAAGCTTTTCAGAAGCTTACCAGTACAGCACACAATGGGCACAGGCTTGTACACTGAATGGACGAATCTCACTCCATTTAACGATAAATAAAATCAATGAGTTTTGCAAGGAAAAGCACAGCAGCTAGTTACAAATCGTTGATACACCACCTCTATAAAATTTTAACAGTGAATTTTCAACATGCTCATTGCTCTTATTGTGTAGTTTTGCAGTGATGAGCGTATTGTGGATACTACAACACAAACATGAAAAGGCTAAATCAACGACCGATTTTGAACAACCAAGGCTTGTCTGGTTGATGTCAGCTCAAAACCTTTTAAGTAGTTAAGTTCAATAAAACAGTACACTCACTTGCAATACTCTGTTATAAACTTCATCGTTTCTGGTCAAATCATAGTCATCAGCACTTTGCTTTGACATCATATTTTCTTTCATTGGTTACACAAATAAACACAGATAATGTCAAAACTTCAATAGGTAACAAAGTTTGACATGTATTCTGCATGCGGTACAATGTAGTGTACAGTAGGTCCAGCTTACTATTACACCCAATGATTTTCCTTGCAAAACATCAAGCAGCTATTCAATAAAACTACAATACTAACTAGATCTGCAAAATGAAATAATTCCACTTCATAATATTCTTTCTGGAACATGTAGTTTGATGAATTTTACAACCACTGCAATCATAAGTAGGCTGCATTACATTAAATTAACAATTACAGTAGATACAATAGCACAAAAGATATGAATTAAGTGTTTACTTTCACCATGATTGCTAGTATCCATCATCAACAATAGCTAACTATCTGACTGTGAGTTGAACAATCCTCTCATTCAGTCTAATTAAACCCAAACAAAATTGTGAAATGACAAAAAAGTCTTGCATATGATGCCATATTTAAAGGAGATTCATTATCAATTATAATGCCTGTTCATAATAGTATCTTTATTTCAATAATTTTGCCATATAGTGTTTGTATGTAGTGTTCCTTCTAAATTTTAATTTTAAGTTTACTTATTTGTTACTGTCACATTTTTGGAACTATCTAAAAATTTTCCCAGATGCTCAAAAAATAAACAGGATGAGTATTAGGGTTATCATATAAATATACCGTATACAAAACCACAAAGATCGAAAGGATCACAATTTGAAGGATCAAGATTCAAGTTTGAGTTAGGTTTGAAATTCCTGCAGTCCTTGTAATTATTTCAGTAAATGTGATCCTGTATGTTTTAGTAGAACTTGTTCGCACTGTTTCTGGGCTTAAAACAACAAAATTGGTGTGACTGTAAGAGTAGCCAAGACCTTGAATCGACCAATATACCACAACACAAAAGATAAATGACATATAAACAGATAGAAGATTTGATGCACTGTTCTACTGTTTTTTATGTATATATCACTTTCTAGGAAAATTTGAGCTGGGGTATTAACGGTGATATACTTCAGGTAGCCTAATGATTTACATTAGACGTTAGTTAGTGGCTCCAATTAATTTTATGTTTGTACTTTACAAATGCATATTGCATAGCTTTGTAAATCTTAGGAATATATTTTCTCCTTTAGACCAATCTAACGTCTTGGAGCATGGACCTCAAAGCTGTAAATCTGAAGAGTGAAATGCAATGTTATTAAGTAGGAAAATTACAGATCAGCTAACTTCAGACTTACGGTATCTAGCCTACTTTTAACTTTTAAAATTCGGGGTAACAAAGACTCAGTTGTTCTTGCAATGGCATTTTTATCCTCTAGTCACTGATCAGACAGCGCTAAACAATAAACCCTCACTTAGTAAATCTAGACTTGCAACATCAGACATGATTTGAAGGCTACACTTTTGATTGCGTTAAGGTAAAGTTCCGGTACCATACTTAGTACCTGGTTAAAAATTGAAGTAGCAAAGTAGGCCTAGTGGAAATTAGGTAGGCCTATTGCCCCCTGCCCAACTACAAACAAGGCTACTTCGTATTGCAGCAAGCAGGAGTTGGCATATTTTTATATCTGCAGTAGCCTACAGTATATCTGCTAATGCTATTACTACAGTATCTAAACTAGGCTACACAGTGCAGCCTACTAATTAGCTACTTTAGTTACAACTTGCATTAAATTATACTCCTCAACAAGCTTTTTGATAATAAATAATATCTATTTCTCACTGTTTTCGGGTTAATATCTACCTGTGTTGCAAATGCAAGCCTAAGTTATGTAGCTATTTCGCACTGTCCAATCTCCATAACATTTGCTCAATCATTCCTTCATTCTAGTATGTGCATTGTGACACGGATTGCGAAATTATCGAAGTTTATAAACAACCAAAACTTTTGCAAAAAAGAAAAAAAGGAGATAGGCTAATCACGTGATGTGACTGGAAGGGTTGATAATATTCATTCTAACCTTACCCTCGCAGAGGACAACCACTGCTAACAAGAAAAGAGTTGCCATGGCGTTATCGGCATAGCGTGTTAGCAGTATCTCTGCGGAGAAAAAATTAAACTTTTCAAGGTTGTTTATTGCGGCGTGGTGCATCAGATCATGCATCCTGCAAAGACCAGACTTAGATCTCTACGCAGGATCTACGATCGGACCGCAAATTTGAAATTTATTCTGCGGAACGAAATCGATTGCTTTTTGTTGGACATTTTGGGGTTTTTCTAGAAAAAATTCTGGATACTTTGAACAGATGACGGCTTGCTCTATTTCTCGTTGTATCTGAAAAATTTTAGAAAGTTTGGTATTGTTTATTGAGAGCTTCAGATGTTTCGGGGAAACTGTAACACTGGTTGGAAATCACTCATTCACTGAATTAAGTTCGTTAGAATAGCTACTTTGAAAAAAAATAGGCAGCTGAATATATTCTTCAATTTCGTTTTAGTGTATTCTCAGTTCTATTTTAGGGTAAGGTGGGGTAAAGCCTGAAATCGGGAAAAGTCGAAAATTTGGTAAAATGCAGGTTTGGGAATGGAATCAATTCTCTAAGTTACCCTGGTGCTGAAAGCACCGTACAAATATTTAAAAAAGTTCATTAGCCAACCGCCTGGCAAGAATTAATACACTTACCGCTTCAAAATCGCGCTTTATATCTACAAAAGTTTGCACGGTAGGCTAAATGACAAAATTCTCTGAAACCAAATTTTATTTTATTCCGGTTCAGTGATCTCTGAGTCATTGCTCCACTCCTTTTAAATACGTAGTAGAAGCTAGTCATGCAAACGCTCACGCACGTGCCATTGCCTTTTTCTCATACATTTGGTTTAAATACGACATTTTGTCACTGCATTGTTGCAAGCTGCGCAGTGTAGTGGTTTTCATGCTCAGCTACCAACTCTCTGCTCCTGGGTTCGACTCGCGGGTGGGTAGTGAATGTGTGATGCAGTATGCAGGAATTGGGAAGAAAATGCACGAAGCTAACTTTTTTTTGCTTTAAAACCTTGCATTACAGTTAAGGTTGAGGCAGGGATGCCAGCCTGAAGGGATAGCAATTATAAAGCAGCAGCTTTTTAGCTTATGAAAGCAACGTACTGTTACGCTTGAGTGCGGCTCCTTGAGAAAGTTTTGCACGACTAGCTCCTTGTAAATACGTAATTGGATAGAGTTCATGTGGTTTATTTTCCCATTTGTAGCGCATGTAGATTCTAGCACAAGTTTATTTAGACTTATTTAGTTTTGGTTATCTTTCGTAGATGTAGAAAACTAGAAATAACTGTACACGTTTGAAAGTTTTTGCAAATTATTGATTGCATAAGCCTAGATTAACCCATAATTCTTTTATTCTTGATTCAAAGAGTTCGATAGGCTGGCCATGTTCCCCTGGAAAAGTTTTTTTATATAATTTATTTGACCAATTCTGTTCTGCATTTATAAGAAAACTATAAATATATATATGTATAAATATAAATTAATAGGAAAACACAATAATCAACAAGATTTTCTTAAGTTCGATGACATTACAAAAACTCTTAGCAAATTTCCGACTTTTCCCGAATTCGGGAAAAATCGGAAATAAAATTGTCACCACTTTGAGCGCTATTTCTCAGCGAATCATTCGCCAATAAGGCTACAGTTTAGAGAAACGTTTTAGTAAAGATTCTAAGACAAGCTGGTAGTGATTTTGATTCGGAAAGCCGTACAAGTGAGTCACAGTGTTAGGATTAGTAAACTTGATACTAAATTTTGTCTGGAAATACCCCACCTTACCCTACTGCTTTAGGTTAAGAATATAAAAAAAGCCTAGTCCTCTCCTTTTTAACTGTTTAGTGTTGTACATATACATATATAATGTCACAAAAGAAGTGTGTGCCTAAGAACGTGCACAGATAAAAGCCGAAATACAATATAAAAAGGAAGGCTTTATTTCACCGGAAATTTTTATCTAGTTTTTTATTAATTCTGACTCAAATCTAACACAAACTCAAATGCTTACTCTAAAACTATTCCCAAATCGAACCCAAACCCTAACCTAAACCCTAATCTTAACCCCTAAAAAAGCAAATGAAAAAAGCCCGGATGAATATTTCTCATTCTCGTTTTATTCCCTTTAAGTTGAAAATTTTCGGTGAAATAGTCACTACCATATAAAAATCAACCATAGAGAATATTGTACCATTACTTTGTTTCTATCTTAATGTTTTAAGATATACCGGTAAGTACTTTTAGTACAAACAGCATCAACTCTTTGCCGTGTTCCTAATGTTCAAAGTCCGTTAACATAGTGTTGTACAAGAACATGATGAGACTCATTTGTGCTCAAATTTTAAGAGCAATGTCATTCTGAGCTTGAAAAAAATAATTATGATCATTGTCATAGGCTAATACAGAGCACAATATTTGATGTACTGAATTTCAAAATATTTTAACTTATGGTAGGGTAGGTAGTTTAATCCTGAATCAGTCCAGAACCTGTCACTGTCAGTAGTCATGGAGTTTTTCCTGGTGTAGCATATTATTCCTCTGATTTGTCTTCCAATCATGATCGATGACAAGTGGCGATTTTTAATCAAGCAAGAATACCGTACCAGTAATTTGTTTCATTTTATTTTCCAATAAAGTTCCTTATGGCTAAAAATTTGTAAATTTTAGAACAACCAGCCTTAACCAGTTAACCCATAATATCACTCAGGTATAGCCTACTGGTTCTTATAAAAACAGTTCAGTAGTGTAGCCTATAGTTTGATTTTTAATTCTTTGCTTGTGGTTAGATATAGTAGGCTATCCAAAGGATATTTCTTTGCTGCCGATGATTCAACTGACATACAGAATTATGCTGAATAGTGTATCGTATTATTTACTGTATTGATATTACCTTGTTTGTTCGGATATAAGTTGCATGTGTTTATGTTGCACCCCCTTCAGCCTTTATTTGACATGAAAAAACAGTAGGCTACAAATTTATTTTTAACTTTTATTTATTGCAATCACGTATATAATTGCAATTCATGCACACACATGCAACATGCTGGCAAAGCATTACGATCCAAAGTAATGTCACTCATATGAATAGGCAATAACTACGGTAACATCAGTGTTCCCACTAAGCCGATTTTTTTCAGCGAATCGGCGATTTGTTGAAGCAAGGACAAATAATTGTTGGCAATATAGGTACCTAGTAAACAAAGCTTTGGAAAACTCCACAAATTTGTGGAAATATGACATTTAGTATACTTCAATACTGGATTGGTACAAAACTTGGACACATAAACGTGTTTTTAGAGCTTTGGGCACAATTGTTTTAAGATAATTTGGGCACTCGCCGACTCGCCATAAAGTTAGAGGGAACACAGACTAACATGATCAATCTTGAGAAAGGCGATGTCGTAGACTGGTAGAAAGTGTAACGTGACTCTCATAGAAGGCAATAAGTCGATAACTAACATGATCGTGAGAAAGGCGATAGCATAAAAAACTTTAGGCTACCAGGAAAATACCTCGAAAAATTTTGAATCACATATGATGCACTTCATGCATTTGTGTACCTATAAGTCGCACCTGACGTTTTGAAACATTTTTTTGCACAAAAAATATGATTTACCGGTAAAACTTGCTTAAAACTTTTGGCAAAATAGTCTGTTCCTTTGTGATCTGGTGATATCCCTATCATGATAGCACCTACCATAGAGCAGGGTTTGAAAATAAGAAGTGGCTATTTTTGCATGTACAGGTAAAATAGTATTTTGCCTCTGTTAGGATTAGGGCTATTTCGGCACTGGAAGAAAAATAGCAATTAGGGCTATTTTAATTTCAGTGCCGAAAATGCATAGGACTATCTTGCCTCTAGGTCAAAATATCCACTGTCTTGAAATTAACACTTGCCCGAAGCAACCTGAAATTGCTTTGAGCAAGTTATTTTCCAGTTTCACTTGGATTGATAAAATACAGTGTATGAAGTAAAAAAAAACATCAACTACATTATTTATGGATGCAAATTATCGCTTTTTTACAGCGAAATAAAATAAAGGAAGAAAGGTTTTTATTGTTTTATTTTACTTTAGCGCTATCATTGCAATAAACAGTTTAATCTTAGGCTCATAATTAATCTCATCAGCACTTCTTAATTGCAAGTGGAATTGTTCGGTGTTCAGACGTACTTTGCAGTTTTTTCGGAGCCAAATGTTACACTCTTTCTGAGAAACACTTAAATTTTTTCGCTGAGGTAGAGTTGATTTTGATTCTAAAAATCGTATTTCTATTTTAAGTAGACAGTAGATTTTTAGTTCTAGCAAAAGCGGAAGATAATTGCAAACTTTCATAAAATATTTTTTGGATTGTTTTATAATGATGTCATCATATCATTTCGAGAAGACTCTAAATTCAACACTTCTTGCGAATTCATAATCGATCAATTTTGAATTCATTACGGTATTGTTTACAAATCAATAAAACCAGGGGGTAGGGAAAATAAATGGGATTTTAGCCTATCTCGCTTTTCCACGCATTGCAAAAATACTAGACATTTGGGCATGTTCTGACTATTAAGTTCTGCTTGGGTGGTAAACTCCGCTTCGATCAAAAAAAAGAAAAAAATTTATCTGGACTTTTTGAGATTTTTTTTTAAATCGATGATTTTTGGGTTTTGGGGGGATTTTGGGTATTCTTCTTTTAATCAGTCCAGCTAACAAACTTCATACCAAAAAATGTTTTCATTATAATTTTCCGATTCTGCAGTAAATTTTGCTTTCATCTACACCAAAACTGTGAAATTTTACCTACAAATTTGTGAGGTATCATTGTTTGAAAATTGTCTATCTTTTACGACCTGTTCTTTTTCAGACACAAAACATGGCGGGACTTAAGATTTTCATATTCTAATGAACTTTATAACTAAACTAGTTGATGGGACATGATTTGAATTATGATTTTTGGATTCTGCAGACAATTCCGCTTCGATCAATACCAAAACTGTGAAATCTCAACTTGAACTTTTCGAGATATTGTCGTTTAAAAAGAAGCAATTTTTTTGTTACAGGATTTTAGATATTATTTGAAAGGATCATGCAATCAAACTAGGTCTTTACATGCGCTAAGGTTGTGCTTATGTGATAAATTTTGATCATCATTAAACAATCGTAATTTTACTGTCATGTCTTTAGCATTTTTTCACACTGAGAGGTCATTAGCACTAATGACGCTGTTAACACAAGATCGTTAAAAAAAATCTATCAAGTTCCAAAAAAACAATACGCACACCATCACGAAAGTTAACTAATTGTTTGTTTTTATGATTCACGCTGTTTTTTCTTATTGCATTGCATGCAAGAAGTGTCAACAAATGGAAAATCTGAAAGTCATAGTTAATAGAAAATAAAATTAAAAGCTAAGTTGATCAAGCGATAATGTGTTCATCTCTGGAGTGGGAGGTCTGTGGTTGAAATTGGACACAGTGTTGCTAACGGTTTGCCACTGCTGCGACATTTCTTTAAAAGAAGCTGTGTTGCCTAGGTGCAATGACCCGGAGGTGGGCCATGCAAACTCGTTACACGCTTTATCATTATGCGACATGTATACTAATTTGGTTGGAAAATATGATACGAAAAATAAATAAGCAAATTGTTTTTATTTTATGAATAATGCTGTTTTTTGCGCTGCCTACAAAAATTGCTGAAAAATAAATAAATGTGAAAATCATAGTTAATGGAAAATGAAATTAACAACTTTTAAAATACTCTACAAAAATAAAGTATTTTCAACAATTGAAGCTGTTTTAACGTTGTAGGTGTTTTTTTTGATTTTCGCTGTTTAATTTTTTTTGCGTTATGAACCAGAAAGATCTATTTTTTATGTTTCGATATTTCTGGTTCGTAACACAAAAATAAAATTAAACAGCGAGATCGCAAAAACCACCTATAATTGTTAAAACAGCATCAATCGTTGAAAAAACTTTATTTTTGTGGCGTATTTTAAAAGTTGTTAATTTCATTTTCTATTAACTATGACTTTCACATTTATTTGTTTTTAACAATTCTCGCATGCAGCGCAAAAAAACAGCATTATTCATAAAACAAAAACAATTTCCTTGTTTATTTTTGATATTGTATTTTTCATTCAAATTAGTATACTTGCTATATTATGCCAAAGCGTGTAACAAGTTTGCATGGCCCATCTCCGCGGCATTGTGCCTGTGAGCAAAACAGCCCTTTTTGAAAAAATGCTGCAGAAGTGGCAAGCCATTGGCAACACTGTGTCTGATTTGATCTTCCCGAGATTTGAACCGCTGACCTCCTGCTGTAGAGGCAAACACGTTACCGTTCGACCAACTGGTGTAGTTGTTAATAATTTTCCATTAACTATAATTTTCAAGTAATTAATTTTTGACAGTTCTCGTACTCAGCACAAAAAAATTAAACAGTGTAAATTGTTGAAACAAACAATTAGTTTATTTTTTGTTGCATATTTTGGAGTTGTTAATTTTAATTGTTTATTAACTTTGACGTTCACATTTTTTTATTTCTGTGCACTTCTCGTACGAAAAAAAAAAACAGTGTTAATCGTAAAAACAAACAATTCGTTTGTTGGTTGTTGCATAATTTATTGAAGCAGATCTTTTATTATACTTGCTGTATAATGCCAAAGCGTGTAACGAGTTTGCATGGCCCACCTCCGGGTCATTGCACCCAGGCAATACAGCTTCTTTTAAAGAAATGTCGCAGCAGTGGCAAACCGTTAGCAACACTGTGTCCAATTTCAACCACAGACCTCCTACTCCAGAGATGAACGCATTATTGCTTGATCAACTTAGCTTTTAATTTTATTTTCTATTAACTATGACTTTCAGATTTTCCATTTGTTGACACTTCTTGCATGCAATGCAATAAGAAAAAACAGCGTGAATCATAAAAACAAACAATTAGTTAACTTTCGTGATGGTGTGCGTATTGTTTTTTTGGAACTTGATAGATTTTTTTTAACGATTTTGTGTTAACAGCGTCATTAGTGCTAATGACCTCTCAGTGTGAAAAAATGCTAAAGACATGACAGTAAAATTACGATTGTTTAATGATGATCAAAATTTATCACATAAGCACAACCTTAGCGCATGTAAAGACCTAGTTTGATTGCATGATCCTTTCAAATAATATCTAAAATCCTGTAACAAAAAAATTGCTTCTTTTTAAATGACAATATCTCGAAAAGTTCAAGTTGAGATTTCACAGTTTTGGTATTGATCGAAGCGGAATTGTCTGCAGAATCCAAAAATCATAATTCAAATCATGTCCCATCAACTAGTTTAGTTATAAAGTTCATTAGAATATGAAAATCTTAAGTCCCGCCATGTTTTGTGTCTGAAAAAGAACAGGTCGTAAAAGATAGACAATTTTCAAACAATGATACCTCACAAATTTGTGGGTAAAATTTCACAGTTTTGGTGTAGATGAAAGCAAAATTTACTGCTGAATCGGAAAATTATAATGAAAACATTTTTTGGTATGAAGTTTGTTAGTTGAATTGATTGAAAGAAGAATACCCAAAATCCCCCCAAAACCCAAAAATCACCAATTTTCAAAAAAAAAATCTTTAAAAGTCCAAGTTTTTTAAATTTCATCGCTTATTTGTGGCAAAGAGTGACATTGCATTAGCAAAATGTTTAGGCACATTGTTATGAAAAGTATAAAGTTGGTAGTGCAAGAATATAAATGCAAATAAGCGGTGTTTCTAACACTTTCTAAGTTCCCAGCGAAAGAGCGTGAATAAGCTCATCCACATGTTTTGATTGTCTGTGTTGACCTGAGTGAACTCTTTGTTTATAAAAGTGTCTTTTAATATAACTAAAGAATTGTAACAACGTATTTTGTAAACAGCTAAACAATAATATAGCCAATCAAATTTGTATATCGGCATTAAAACTACCTAGTACCCAAAGCCTCAAGTTTTCAGCATACCGGTGTTAATAATACGAAAGAAATAGCTGCATATTTCCTTCAAAAAAGTGATGATTAATATTCACTCTCTGTTTCAATACTTTGTCTGGTCCAGGCTTATAAAACTAGACCTTCAAGAGAAATTATTTCAGTAGTTGGCCTTGCCTCGTCTTCCCCAAGCTTTTGTGGTGATCAAACATTTGGCCAAATAGAAAAGTTGTGAAACAAATAATTATAACTTATGGACTAGTAAAAACCAAAAGTTGTGTGCCTGAAATCGGTCTAGTTTTCTCATAGAAAAGTGGTTTGGAATTATTTCCATGCTTCAAGCTACTGACACTTCTAGAGCCTAGTGTTATGTACCCATTGAACCACTCTCATTTAGGCCTTAGCAAAACTTCCCATTGTTAAAAAGCAGCTCTTAAACATTGTAAATAAGAATTGAAGTTGTCTAGGTTGAGGACGGAAATCGTTTATGACTCTGTTGGTGATTTCTTGCTTACTTTCTTTAACTCTGTTTCTGTGAGTGCTGATCGTACACAGTCTACTTGCACAATCTTTCCCTGAGGTTGTTCGAAGCCAGGTTTTCACTTGCCTCAAAGTGCTGAAAGAGCACTCCACATAAGTAGTAGATGGCAAAGTTAAAGCATTTAAAATGCATGTCCAATAGCAGGATAGAACTTACAGTATCGAATTATTATTTCGTCTAACAACCTGCTTTCAACATTTTCAAGTTTGCTTCCACAAATTTATACCACATGAGGGCTTAGATGCACAAATTTTCATTCTTCATAGATATTGTCAATTTACTCTGCTTTGGCCCTAAAATCTTTTCTCGACAAAGTAGCTGTTCGTTTAGAATGTAACATCAGCAAGCGATTAGGCACAAAACTTGAATCGTCAATCATTTTTTCGCTGAACACAAATTTAAACTATTCGCAAAATTAAACGTTTTGTGGATAGCACCATGACGTCTTTCAGAGTGCAGACCAAAAAAAGAAACTAAGACAATTGGTGATAGTTGAGATGGTTCAGCAATACGAGGGCTTGTTCAAGGACTTACAGCATCATGTGTGAAAATTTGAGCTCGACCGATATGACTTTTTCAGGCCGATACTGATATCGATATTTTGGAAATTTTTAGGCCAATATCGATAACCGATATATTAACTTATGAAATACGAAATTTTGTCACTATTTTTCAATTAACTTGACACTAAAAGCTTCACTAATACCCCTCCAAAGAAAGACTATAGCAAACACAAGTCACACTCCAGTATTATTTAATGAAAAAACCAACCAAAAATACAATGATTTGCCAATGAATAGTCAAGAGCAGTCGTCTTGCTCTCAAAAATGAGCAGTTTAAGGTAATTGAGCTATGGCGATATTTTATTGGTGGTAGATAGCCAATATGATATATCGGCTTGACCCTGATATCGACCAATATATATCGGTCGAGCTCTAGTGAAAATCCAGGTATGGCCATACCCACCCTTCTTTTGACCCCTATGGATACCTTAGGATTGCTAAAATGACTTATGGTGTCCGAGGCATCTACAAAATATTATAAAACTGTTACTTCAGCAAAAACCATTCAGCAGCAGCTGGTCTTTTTGCAATTAATAATGGTTTTTGCTATTATATAACTTATGTGTCAGCCTTTCAAAACATCTTTTGAATCTTTCGACTAAGTTATTTTGGAAAAATCTGCAAAATTTGTCTATCAGAAACAGTCGCCTCTTTAGACGCTTAATAAGTCTGATTAGATTTCAGCAGCTGCTGAGAGCTTTGCTCCTAATCCATTCCATGGTTTTGGTTCCTCTGATGTATTAGCATGATCAACCGACCCATTATTTGAACTCATTGTAGCCAGTTGCCACTACTTTGTGCAAAAATTAAGTGAAGAGCCATCCATACAAGACTTCACTTGATTAGGGTTCCCCATCTTAAAAAAAAGTGTCATAATTGCACTTGCCAGCTCTTTCTACCAATTCCTCTGTAAGAGTAGCTCATAGCTATACCTTGCAAACTTCTGGGATCATCCGCTTAATTATTTTATGTGGGGTCAGTAAATTACAATCAAATTCATCAAACGGCTGTGTACTAGGGTGTACCACATTTTGGCGACTTCTCAGGAAAAATAAGCTCGAGTCAAATTCTGATCGGATTTTTGTCGCTGATTTCAGAAATGATGTAATTTTTCAATTACGACTGCATCTTGAAGTGCCACCTAGCGGATTTTATGCAAATTTTGACTTAATCTCGAAAACGACAAGAGCTAGAGCAATGAAACTTGCATGAAAATGACCAGAAGGGTCGATTTCTTATCTCGACTCTTTACACTGTTAAGCTCTAATTGCAACAGAAAGTGAGTTATCTTGAAAAAACATAAAGTTTTTCAAAAAATTTCGATTTTTGCTGTTTGCCTACTTTTTCCTTACAAAGCAGTTTTAAACCTTGTCAAAGCAGTTTTAAAGCTTGTGTGTAGTTACAATAGATGAAGAAACCGTACTGCACTATTATCGACAGTGGTAGTGGTTCATCAGTTAATGATCTCTGCGCCCAAAATGATGTCATAATTGATTATGACATCACAAAAATGTTGCTTACAGATGCAATGCAGAATGCTTGCAGATCTCACATCACAATGAGATTTTTAGGATGATGCAATATTGTATCAGGTTTTGATTCAAGTTGTAAAAATGCTCATGGCATTGATCTGAGGAAAGCGCAACCTAAGTTATAAAGGATGCGAATTCATCAAGTGTAGGTGCTTGGAGCAAATCGATAAAGTGAGACGACTTTGATTTTTTTAGATGTTGAATAATTATTATTAATCCACAGTTATTATTAGTAATTAAAATAACAGATTAAGTGAAAGGACTGCGACAAGATCATTCGAGAAGTACATAAAAGCAGCAGAGTATAAAGAAAATGTACTGCCTACAAACGAAGAAGTACTTCAGCACTACTTCTTTAAACGCTATGTTATTCAGCACACAAATCCAAAGTTTTTTTAAAATTTTCCAGAGTTTACTGATTTGAAGTATAAAGTGGCTGCAGATGTTTCAAAGTTGTGGATTCTAGTTTACCAATCCTCTCAAAATCCAGAATTGAGACTAAGTTGTTTGATATTGTTAACAAATTAAGAGCAGCAAAGAAACGAGCAATTAAAAGTCAGTCGCAGTCATTAACAGAAACCTGGCTGTTTGAACTCTTTGACATATCTGCATGCAAATGCAAAAACAGTGCAAACCCTAACATGCAGTTTTGGAATGGAAAATTCGCTTGTTCCTGTCCCTTTGAGCATCGGATACCAGCTGAAGAGATAGGCTTTTTGAGAGATCAGAGAGAGAGTAGAAATATGATACTAACCTCAAAGGTAGATATTGCCCATAGAAAGCAGCAAGAAAAAAAGATAGCTAAAAAGAGAAAGAATGGACAGCCGGAACTGTTGAAGAAGCGAAGGGGAAGACCTAGAAAAGTTTTAATCACATCTGAACAGCTACCAACTACTGGTCATGATGAGGAAGTCGAATTAGAATTGGTTGGAGATGACGAATTTTGTTGCGTGATAAACAAGCCAAAGATCCAAGTTGCAGAAATTGTAACGAAGACCAAATGTGTGCTGGCAGATCGATGTTGTACATCTCTTCGTCAGCGAGCTGATCTGTTGACTCCAGAAAATTTCGAAAATCCTGGAACATCAAAATCGTCGATTCACCGTAAGAGAGAGAAGTACAGAATAGAATCTCTAAAATCAGCTCAGTTAAAACATGTTACAGTGGATGCTTGGCAGTTATGCTATGACGGAAAAATTATTGATGGCATTGACAGATACGTGTTTATTGGTCAATGTTTTGATCAAGAAAAAATGTCAACACCGATGCATGTTAAGTCAATTCAAAAAGAAACGTCTGTTACTTCAGCTGCAGTGTTCAATTCCATAATTGAAACTATTGACAAGCCTTTACTTTCCCGAGTATACTCAATTATGGCTGATACAACAGCTGTAAACACAGGTAAAAAGTCAGGTGTGAATAAAAGATTAGAAGAGTACTTCAACTCCAACATTGGACACCAAATTCACTCCCTCGAATGCCTATTTCATACCAACGAAATCTATTTTACATACGCTAAAAACTTTTTAGAAGGCAAAGCCAAGGGTCCTAATGCATACGAAGATGGTGCTTTGATTAATAAAATTTAAAAAATACCACAACCCAGACCCGAAGACATGAAAACACGTCAAGAGTGCGAGATTTCTGTCACACCTATTGCTTCTAATCACGTGAAAACAAAAATCTTATGATTTTCTGATCACGAAGACGAAATGAAACTTTCATTTCGCTGTGATCACATGTGTTTGCTAGCTCTAGTTGCCTATTTACTGATTGATGTCCCAGAAAATTTGAAACCTTTGCTTTTCTATCGCCAAGAAACCATAAGTCATGCCTGATGGTTGACAACCGCTAGTGGATATCTGCAAATGTTTATTTTTGGATATTTCGTCGAGCCCGCGCAAATTTCTCGACTTCAATGTATGGTTTCGTTCATTGTATGTGTTTATTTGCCTGCGTTTTTAGCTATCCATCTTAAATCATCGGCTGTTGAAGGTCCTTCAGTTGTGCTGTTTACAAGAGATTTACTACTTGCATACAAGGAAGTTGATTTGCCAGCAGTGTTCCCACTAAGCCGATTTTTTCAGCAAATTGGCGATTTGTTGGAGCAAGGGCAAATAATTTTTGGCAATATAGTAAACATACCTATAGAAAATTCGACAAATTTATAGAAATATGACATTTGGTATACTTTAATACTGGGTTGGTACGAAATTTAGGGTACTAAAACGTCTTTTTTGAGCTTTGGGCTTAATTGTTTCGAGCAAATTTGGGCACTCGCCGATTAGCCATAAAATTAGAGGGAACACAGTTTGCCAGTTTTTGAGGCGATTTGGAAGCATTTGGTCCAGCATGCATCGCAATGGTTGAGCCCTAAAAATATTGCTTTAAGTGTGCATGCTGAGGTGCCACCTTATACGGTTAATGCCGTGAAAGAAAAGGCGATTCCTAAAAATGTTGACATCCAGCAAATGCTTTTGAAGCGCAAACAGTTACGAGATTTTTTCACTGAGAAGAGTAAATTTTCTCCATGTATTGCATGCTTTTCATCCCCAATGTTTTGGAAAAGCATCGATAACAACAATCGAAGCGCCGAACGGTTCATTGGCAGATTAAAACTGATTGTTAACGGCATGGTTCTAGATGACTTACAGAATTTCGACAAAACTGACTTGAGCTTTCTTGCTACTTTGCACAATGTCGCATAATAAGATTTGATTGCTTGGATTTCGTTTGAAAGTTTTGATTTTGATGTTTTTGTTTTGGTGTTGTTGCTAGCAACCGATCAATGAGTTCTAAAATTGTTAGAGCTAATACTAAAGACCAACTTATTATTGTCAATGTTTAATGCATCACTTGTTTGTTTAATTATTAATGCGATACAACGTTTAAAACTGCTTTGTAGCAGAAAAACGGTTAAGAAATTGCAAAAATCGTAAAAAATTATGATGTCATAATCAATTATGACGTCATTTTGGGTGCAGAGATCATTAATTGATGAACCAATACCACTGTCGATAATAGTGCAGTATGGTTTCTTCATCTATTGTAACTACACACAAGGTTTAAAACTGCTTTGACAAGGTTTAAAACTGCTTTGTAAGGAAAAAGTAGGCAAACAGCAAAAATCGAAATTTTTGAAAAACTTTATGTTTTTTCAAGATAACTCACTTTCTGTTGCAATTAGAGCTTAACAGTGTAAAGAGTCGAGATAAGAAATCGACCCTTCTGGTCATTTTCATGCAAGCCTCATTGCTCTAGCTCTTGTCATTTTCGAGATAGGTCAAAATTTGCATAATATCCGCTAGGTGGCACTTCAAGATGATGTCATAATTGAAAAATTACTTCATTTCTGAAATCAGCAACGAAAATCCGATCAAAATTTGACTCGAGCTTATTTTTCCTGAGAAGTCGCTAAAATGTGGGACACCCTACTGTGTACGTCATTAAGAACTTGATTTTAGACAATTTCAGGCAGGTGGTCATGCATTATGCGTACAAACGTAGTGTGCCAGAGTCATTCAAAGGCAAGAAACCTGCTGTATGGTTTGAGGTGCCTGAAATTCCTCCAGGAGCATGATAGAGCAGTAAAAAACAGTTCAATGCCGCTAATTCTATTATTAGTCTCATGTATTCAAGAGTTTTGGAACTTTCACCCATTTGTTTAACAAAATTATGGTATCGTGCATTGTGAAGCCATGAAAGCAAGAAGCATTCTGAGTACACTTTTTTTTATAAGAACATAAATTTTGGGTTGAGGCTGGTTGTTTTTAAATTTTCCCAAATTTTCAGCCTCATTTGTTCTTAACTTTACTGGAGAATAAACTACGCAAATTATTCTTGTTTGGTTAAAATTTGTAAAGCTCGACCGATATGACTTTTTCAGGCCGATATCGATATTTTGAAAATTTTTTGGCCGATATCAATAACCGATATAATAACTTATTAACTACAAAATTTTTTCACTATTTTTCAATTAACTTGGCACTAAAAGCTTCACTAATTCTTCTCCAAAGAAAGACTATTGCAAACACAAGTCACACTCCAGTATTATTCAATAAAAAAACAAAACAAAAATACAACGATTTGGCAATCAATAGTCAAGAGCGGCTGTACTTGCTCTCAAAAATATACAGTTTAAGGTAATGGTGCTAAGCCGATATTTTATCGGTGGTAGACAGTTGATACGTTATATCCGCTTGGCCCTGATATTGACCGATATATCGTTCAAGCTTTAAAAATTTGTCTTTTATCAAAATTCATGCTTACTCTTAGACAAACTAACAATGGTAATGCTAACAAGGATAGCAAAACTCTGCTAATTACTTACAAAAATGCTTTGTAAAAGATTTTGTTACTGAGCCCCTTCAGCTTCCCTTACTTTTCAGTCAAGTTCAAAACACGTTAAAAAGCATACCTACCTGGGTTAATTTTCTAATTAATTTGGCTAAGGAGGGTGGGCTTCAACCTAATCCTGGTAATTATGTCACTGGTAGTCAAATGTCACACCATAACACTCCTCTGCATGTGCTCAATGATTTCAAATAATTATTGGTACTTCTACAAATATTTGTTTAAAAACTCGACACCTCATAGATGATACAGATCATGATCACAAAAAAGCTGTATTAACTCCAGTTCGATTCCCAATCGAGCTAAACTATAAAAATATTGGAATTCACAGTTGTGTTGCTTGGTGATCAGAAAAGATGTAATGTGGAGCTTCCATTACTTGTGGTTGACAGGTGGGCTGATGGCAGTTGGACACAAAGATTGCAAGGTCTTTTGTTGTCTATTGATCAAAGCAAATTGGCAATGATAACATAATTATGTAATTGGAACGACCGACGCTCACATCACGTGTTCCTTTGTTTTTACTTGGCCATTTTTCAACTAACGAGTGTGAAATTTCAAACTTTTGCTTATAACTCGAGAACGGTTTGGTCTGGTTACATGAAATTTTGACAGCAGTTTGAGATTAATGATTTACATGTTTGTACCAAATTTCGAGGCAATTGGTCTTGTGACTTTCGTTTTAGAACCCGAAAACTGCCCCATAAGTTTGGCGTAAAAAGCGGTCTCAGTCAAAAACGGCTTAAGTAGGGCAAAAAATATTTCATATGGTTATATGTCTTAAGATACCCTTTCATCCCAACCAACCCACTTTTGGCCGCGATGAGGTTCATTTCTTTTTTTTTTCCTTTTTTTTCTTCCTAATTTTTGTATGCTCTTCTTCTAAACCACAAAACATCAAAATCTAATTTTTGTGTAAAGTTGTTGAGCTGCAAACGCAATTTTTTCTTCCGAAATTTTTTGGGGCAACTCCTCCAGGAACCCCCCCAAAATGGGGCCCCAAAAAATCAATTTTTTGAACAGCTCAAGCTTGAGTGCTGCTTTTTTTTGAAATCAGTAGATATTTAACAGACGAATATTTTGACATAGTTTGGGGGCGCCATTCCCCCCCGGGGACCCCCGCAAATGGACCAAAAAAAATCAATTTTTTGAACAGCTTAACTTAGAGTGCCAGTGTTTTATGATATCAGCAAATATTTAACAGACAAATATTTTGACATAGTTTGGGGGTGCCACCCCCCCCGGGTACCCCACAAAAATCAATTTTTTGAACAGCTCAACTTAGGGTGCCAGTTTGTTTTGATATCAGCAGATATTTAACAGACAAATATTTTGGCATAGTTTGGGGGTGCCACCCCACGGGGACTACCCCAGATGGACCCCCCAAAAATCAATTTTTTGAATGGCTCAAACTAGGGTGCCAGTGTTTTATGATATTAGCAGATATTTTACTGACAAATATTTTGGTGTAATTTGGTGGTGCCACCCCCCCCCCCCCCCCGGATAGCCCCAAATGGACCCCCAAAAATCAATTTTTTGAATGGCCCAAGCTAGGTGCAAGTGTTTTATGATATCAGGAGATATTTAACTGACAAATATTTTGACTCTACTTTTCTGGAGGTTCCATAATCAGATATTTTTGAATAATTGCTGATTTTACGGTAGACAAAAAGTACTTTCGAGCGTTACAGCATTAGGTACGCGTCGGTCGTTCACTGGGTTTGCTGGCAAACTCCCATTTAGTGTTGTAGATATTTCCTTTGTAAGATTTGTACTTCTTAAGTTTCAATATTCTTTGATACTGAAGATCACAATTTTTTTGCATATGCATGGCAATTTGATTTGAAAATTGAGCACTATTTTTCACAAATAATCAAATATCTTTTGTAGGAATTCTTTAATTATATTAAAAGACACTTTTATAAACAAAGAGTCCGTTCATGTCAACACAGAAAATTAAAACATGTGGATGAGCTTATTCATACTCTATTTGGCTGGTAATAGTATTATTTTCTGCAAAAATTTGATGCTCTTTAGAAAGTGTTAGAAATTTGATCTCATTAGAAAGTGTTAGAAACACTGCTTATATGCAGTTTTATTCTTACTTTACCAACTTGATTACTTTTCGAAACAATGTGCCTGAACATATTGCTTATGCAATGTCATTCTTTGCCACAAAATAGTGATAAAATTAAGAAAAAAAACTTCTTGAAAGTTTTCCTTGCACTGAGCATAAACCTGTTCTTATTTTGTTCTTAAAATTTGAACAGAACTTCATGCATCCACACTCTAAAAAATTTTTAATACAAATGTCATCAGTGTTCCCACTTAGTCGATTTTTTCAGCGAATCGGCGATTTGTTGGAGCAAGGGCAAATATTTTTGACAATACAGTAAACATAGCTTTAGAAAACTCGACAAATTTGTGGAAATATGACATTTGGTATACTTTAATACTAGATTGGTTCAAAATTTAGGGCACATAAACGTCTTTTTAGGGCTTTGAGCACAATTGTTTAAGGAAAATTTGGGCACTCGTCGATTAGCCATAAAGCTAGAGGGAGCACAGAATGTCATGTTGTATGTTTACAACATGAAACTGATTTTCCTTGATGTTTTGCTACGAAAACCGCAGCGTCGCAATCAGAATACTTGCTGTCACTTGCAATTTGCTTGAAAAGCACGTCTAGTCGATTTTGTATTGGACTACATAGTTCTGTCTAATGACATCACAAAGATGTCATTTTAGTTCCATTTTGTCGGTAAGAAACTGGTTTATCAATGTTGCAACTTTCATGCTATTACATCAGCTTTGGCTGTAATAACTAATGATATGCACCCTTCCATATGGTGATGTTATAATAAAACAATCCAAAAAATATTTTGTGTGAGTTTGCAATTATCTTTCTCTTTCATTTGAACCTAAAATCTACTGTCTATTTTATATACAAAAACGACTTTTAGAATCATAATCAACTCTACCTCAGCGAAAAAATTCAGCACCGTTTTGCCAGGGAATCCCTGATTTTCGCCAAAACAATCAGAAATTGGGTGGAAACATTGGCTATTTTGAAAGAACATTTATTCAGGATTTCAAAAATATTGGTGAAAAAAATACATCTTTTGGGTGCTCGTGAACGCTACTGGAGCTGCGCTAAATGCTGCTACTGTCCTAGATAGTCTGTCCTAGTCTTCCTCTAGAACATCCTTTCAGCATGCCATGAGGGTGGCAAGATCTCAACTTCATTCACTTTCCTAGACTGGTGATCAATCGTGACAAAGGTGATAGTGTAAAAAGCGATAGCGGGTACCAGTAATTACATGGAAATTCTTGGGGGGGGGAAAGGAGAGGGGACAGATAAACGTCATACTACAGTATAGGCGAAATGATGAACTGCAAGGTTACATTGTCATACCAAAGGGAGGGGTGCAGATCCACAGCTTACTAGACCTGTGCTCAGAGGTGGGCCATACGAGTCATAACTCTTGCACCACAAGCCCCATGGAATAATTGCGTGCAAGCGCACGCCACATGTATCTGGTATGGCATTTTGAAAAGTATAGTTCTAATTGAATTACTGCTCAAACTGCTCTAGGCTATAGTACAAAATCAATATATATATACTTAAACAAATTTTACATGCTCCCAATTAGTAAACCAAAAAATTGCTTAACCCTCTCGCTTTGAGCAAAGAACATCTTCACTTACTGAAAAAAGCTGCTCAACATCCGCACTTAAAGGTATCGGGAATGTTAAATTTCATTAATAAAGTCTTTATGTAGTGGCAAGCTAGCAACTTCAGAGTCACAGTTTTTTCTAATGGTTTGTCAAGGAAATCAAGTCTAGTTTTGATGCATTTGCGCTCCTGGAACAATTAGCATCGCTCTCTGATAATTGAGACATGCAAAAAAATCATCAGTTTTGTTTTTGTGTAAAGAAATTGAACCTTCTTAGTATTAATTAAGAGCTACCAATGCTGTCACTCCTGTTAGCAATATCTTTCAAGTTTTCCTGGACTAGTGAAAGGTTGTAATTAATAGTTTTTGTTGTTTCTTTGTTTTTGAATTATGGTAAGACTGTTGCAAGTAACGTCTTAAATTTCGCTTCCAGCAATTTTAAGATTTTTTTAGGAACAAGTAGCATGTTGCTGGAAAGTCAATTACAAAAAATTTTTTGTTTAAAATTTGGTTTTACAACCATTTTTTGTAGTACTCAATTAGAACGTTTTTTTTTTTTTGAAAAATCGGCAAAATAATTCAGAGAAAAAGTTTCAGTGAAAGAAGACCCCTGCCCTGAATCCAATGGAAGTTTTGCAAAGCAGTAAACGAATGCAATTTCCTCAATAAGACTTATGAACCTACCTCTTCAATTTTTTGTAAACTTTAATCACAGTTGATTGAAAAAGGATCATTCCTAACCATATTTGAATTGGGAATCAAAAATGCTAAAATACTTGCAGTGCAAGCGTCAGCAGAAGTGTTTAAAAATAATTGCTCTGCAAGGCTATCGCATGTAAAATAGTTGCTCCGCAAGTCTGCAAGTGCCCATCTCTCCCTGTGGTCTGTGTGCTCACTGTGCTGTTAATGCATGGGCAGGTTCAAACAAGCCATTGATATTGATAAATGATCATATAAATCTGGAATAGCAGATGTCAGGCTGTCAAGTCACATGTCACCTCCTTGACTGGTGGGATATTTCACACTCTCAGAACTTAGAACATGTGTCATAAATAATTTACAGATGCAAAGCAACAGAACAATGCACTGTACTAACAGAAGCATGGTATGTAGTGTTGTCAGCGAGTTCCAAACGTTGTTATGTACCGTACTTGCATGGTACGGTATGTGCAGCATTTAAACAGTGTACCTATATCTTCACAAAAGTGCATATCATACTGTTTAGCAAAAATTGAGGTGTACCATACCATACTGCCATTCTTGCCCTGCCTCGCACAATGTCAAAAATTTTGCAATTTGTTATCATTAATATTATTTTAACAACCTTTAAGTTTTCATTGCTATCGAAAAATTTCAGCTTTCTAGCTGGTGTAGCATCCAAGATATTAGTGATTGAAAATACGTTTGAGGAAACGGTAATCAATGTCATTGTTGACATTGGCATCAATTTCCAGGGACTGGCACCCATTTAAGTCTGACATGATATTTGTGATTGAAAATGCATTCAAAGAAACGGTTATCAATATCATCGTTAACAAAATGTCTTTTGCCGCCTCGGTTTTGTTGAGTGGTTTATGTGATGCACAAGCGGATTGAAAATCAAATGTTTTTTCAGAAATATTGTAATTTATTAATGATAACTTAAACATTTCAAGTTCGCTTTGTTTGCGGGATCAAATATTTTAGCCAAAACTAATCGAGCAGGTTAATAAAGTACAACTGTCAGACGAGCATTGCACAAATGACAAATGTGGCTAGTCAGTGGTTTGCTGAGAAAAATCTGCAGCGGCAACCTTAAATTACATACTTTAACCCACAGTTGTCTTGAATTTTTCATTCAATATTTCCAAATCTTAATTGGACAAATAATAATTTTGATTGTAGCATAAAAATTCAAGCTCTTTTGCTGTGTAAAAGCTTACTAAAAAAAGCATTTTGCAATAAGTGGATCGGATAGACAATTTAGAATGAAAACAAATTTTCAAAGCTACAACTTGGACTGCATTTGCATATTGAAAATGCATAAAATAATATAACCCTAAATTAATTTTAAATGCCAATAGAATAACGAATTCACCCTATTAGTAGTAAACCAGCTTTTCTGATTAATCAAAAGTAGATTTAAAGTCAGGGAGGCTTGTCTAAGTTGTTTACAATTACAGAGGCACTTCTGCCTTAACCTAAAATTGTTAATTAATCCAATGGAGTCTTTTTTATGGTGTTCTAGCATTTAAAACAAATGTTACTTTGGTATATGCACTCACTGTTTTAAATTAATTTATTTTGGTGCGTAACAAGTTAGTATTTTACTCAAGTAGGTGTTGACCAAGCTTAAATAATGTATTATGTTGTGTTATTTCAAGTACCCAGCCAGAAACTTCAGAATTTAGATATGAATTAGCATTTTTTATGTTATCTGGCTTTGATTTGTATGCAACCTCACAAGGATTTTGAAGACACAGTCTCCACTTGGTGTACATTCATGAGCATGCGATTATGTCCCATGTTTAAACTAAAATTTGATACACGCGGCATGCCATCTTGTTATCGTGCTAGATAGTTGAAAGCTGAAACAAAAAAAAGCTGAGAATTTGTACGCGAAGTGCAGACTGGGCCTGAATTGGCAATTATATGTTAAAAATAAACCAAAAATGTCCTTTCTTCTGGATTTAATTTTATAGATTACCAATTCAATGCTCTACAAATCTGTGTTTTTAAGAAGATACTTTCTGAGATCAATTTTGCATAGTTTACATCTTAGTAACTTCTCGAATACAATGTGCTTTTGTGCACATAGACGATTTTGCAAATGCGTTTAAAGTATTGGCTGGGGTTTTCTTGTTACGTGATTTACAGTTATCACTGTGGTTCTCTGGGAAAAAGTTGTGTTGTCATGCTTAAGACTGGTCTTTACTGGCATGAAATTGTGAGTGTATGAGCATATTTTTAGTTTACTTTAAACAAAAATTTGGTATGGCCAGTGTATGCCTTACCAGTGTACAAGCAGCCAGTTGCTTAAAATATTAAACTTAGGATACACTAGAACCTTCATTATTTTACGCTCAGTGTAGACCAGGCGCTACATATTGCACAAATTAGAAATACTCAGATAATGAAAATTTAACAGCATTGTTGCATGATTGCATCACAACTACATTGTTGCATAATTGCCTTGATCAACGTAATCATGAACACACACTGAGCGAATTTAAGAGGTCCGCTTTTAGTGCAGTGCCAGAATAAAAGCGCGATTGAGCTAAATGACGTCATCGTGAAAATATGGAACAGATGGTAGTTGGACGTAAGATTGGGACTGAACGTGAGACGATCTGGCTTGTCAAAAGGACACAAACATCGCATTTATCTTCGAAAACGCTTTCGAAAAACATCTCTGATGAAAAATTCTAGCTCTCCTAGAATTTGCTTTCTTCAACAAAAAACTGATGCCTATGATTGTTTACATAACAATTAAAATGATTGGAGTTAAAAAATTAACTTTCGCTTATTGCATGATTGAAAAAAGTTAGGTATTACCCGTACATCACATCAACATCAAATCGCACACAAAGACTTGGTTTTCTTGAAACAAAATTTGATTATTATGCAAATTTTGTGTCTTTTGCCAAGGATTGCGTCTTACGCATTGTTTCTTAAATTAAACCTCTAAATTCATTGTATCTATTTTTGTTTTGGGCAAGTTGAAGTGTCCTTGGGCAAGTAAACATTTGATCAGTTTTCCCTCTTACGTGTTGATGAGTCGGCGTGCATTCAAAAAATCGGCCATTTTCATACAGCAAACAATGGAAAATCCAAACATAAGCTGTTGTGTGCTTAATAAAAATGCTGATTCGCTGAAAAAAATTGGCTTAATGGTTACATAATATTTGATACCATGTTTTCGACACCATGTTTTCGATGAGCTTAATGGTTACATAGCATTTGATACCATGTTTTGAAAAAGTAAATTTCGACTCCTGTATATATGCACAGTTACACAAGTGATTTGCAAAAACATTTATGATTGGTTATGAAATAACCCAATTGCTAACCTATTACCTTAGGTGTCCATCTTTTGTGGAAAGTGCATACTGACTGTATTTCACCAAAATTTTAATTTAAAGAGAACAAAACAAAAATGAGAAATACAATATTTATGTGCACAGTTTTCATTTACTTTTTAAAGGTTAAGATTAGGGTTTGAGTTTGGGTTCAGGCTAGGGTTTGGTTTGGAGTTAATTTTAGAGTAGGGATTTAAGTTTGGGTCAGAATTCATAAAAAAGTAAGTCAAAATTTCCTGTAAAACTTTGTCTCTTTGTTTTCGTTTATTTTTTTGCCAGCAATAATATTGTCAGGTTATCATTGTTCATTGCAAAAAAATTATATTTACGTTTCAGATTTATGTTACTAGTTAACTTGTAAAACTTTGCAAATATGGCTATGTTACGGAAAGAATTTCGAATTGTTTTGCCTATTACAGTTGAAGAGTATCAAGTTGCACAATTGTGGGCTGTTGCTGAGGCAAGTAAAAACGAAACTGGAGGTGGTGAAGGAATTGAAGTTAAAAATAATGAACCGTATGAGAAACCTGATGGTGAAAAAGGACAGTATACCAACAAAATCTATCATTTGGCTTCAAGAGTTCCTGGTTTTATTAGACTCCTTGCACCAAAGGGTTCTCTAGACATTCATGAAGAAGCTTGGAATGCTTATCCATATTGCAAAACTGTTATCACTAATCCAGATTATATGAAAGGAAATTTTGAAATCTGCATTCAATCTTTGCATTTGCCTGATTTGGGAGAAAGTGAAAATGTCCACAACTTACCCGAAAAAGATTGGAAAAACACTGAAGTTATCAAAATTGATATTGCCAATGATCACATAGCCAGTGGAGATTACAAAAAAGAGTTTGATCCTTCTTTGTTTAGATCTGAGAAAGCTGGAAGAGGGCCATTTGGTCCAAATTGGATTGAGAAACTGAAAGCTGAAAAGCAAATGGATCACATAGAAAAGCCACCAGTTGCATACATGTGTGCATACAAGCTGGTTTCATGTCGTTTCAAATGGCGCGGATTGCAAACAAGGGTTGAAAATTTAATCCAAAGACAAGAACGTCGTCTTTTTACCACTTTTCATCGCCAAGTTGTTTGCTGGATGGACAATTGGTATGGGATGACTTTGGATCAAATTCGTGAACTTGAAGATAAGACTAAAGATGAACTGGATGAAATGAGGAAGTCAGGAAATGTGAGAGGAATGAAAGTCGATGAAAATTGAAATTTATGAATTTCATATAATCAATTGTGCTGTAGCTATGTGCCTTCAGCACTTAGTAATGTTAACATAGCCCATTTTATTACTATAGCTAATTATTTTCAGGATTTCATTTGTAATTTCTTCATTGCTTTAGTATCATATATTGGGCCTATTTATTCTTTAGAGAATTTTTGATTGACTATATAAATTTGAAAATATTGTTTTGATGTTTCGAACTTTATTGTCATTTTTTACCATTACATTTCATGATTATAGGTTAGCTCTTTTGTGCAAAACTATGCTGTCTTAAAACTGGCAGTAAAGTAATTGTTTGTTTTTGGTCAATCAATAGAAAGAAACTTAGCTATGTTACAATTTCAGTTAAATATAACTGAAAAGTGTTCAGATGCTTAAATGTGTGAATTGTTGTAGAAACCTTTAAAGAAAATTAGATTTGTGGAAGATACTGAATGCTAAAGCAAAGAAATTGGCCAAATGCAATGCTGTTCTTGTTGTTGTTATCTTGACACTAACTGTTATTATAATATGTTTGCAAGAAATGTTGATTGACTACTTTACCAATGCAGTGCCAGATAAGAAGTGAGTAAAATTCTATAAAAGAGACGTATTACTTGTAACATTTGAGAAAGCAATGTTATTGCAAATTTACCTTAGACTTAAAATGTGTATGCCAGACTCAAAAAGCAGCATTGATGCACATTGCAATGATGAAATGTGTTTTTTGAAGTCTTTGTTTGCTTTTGTTTCAATCATTAGACATGCTGGTATTAGATGTAGGACTGGTTGCTGAGCTATTGCTTACTATGAAAGTTTGGTATTTGTATGTTCTTAAACTATTAAATTGATTCTTGTAGGACAGAGGTCGGCAGCCTGCGAGCCAGATGCGGCTCGCAAATGCATTTTACCCGGCACGCGACCTTTTTTCACTGATAGATATGCAGCAATAAAACGCCAAAATGATTTTCATCCCCTGGTGAAAACGTTTTTTTGTGGTCTTCACCACTGATTTGTCCGAAAAAAGGCCTGAATTTCTGATGAAGACCTTTTTTTTGGTCTTCGCCATTGATTCGTACAAAAAAGGCCTGAGTTTCTAGTGAGGACTTTTTGTCCACACGATCGATTCGTTTGAAAAAGGCTTGAATTTCTGGCGAAGACCATTCTCTTTTGGTCCGCTGGAATGGTGGCGGCCCACTGGAACCTTGTTAGGACTGAATGTGGCCCACTAGTTCAAAAGGTTACCGACCCCTGTAGTGGGATTTTAGAAAATCTGGTTGTTGTTTAGAGCGAATCCTTTGTCGGTGTAAATTTATTCATTGTGTGTAGCCTATAGTTTATGCTTGTTATATTGTCTGTCAATGTTGTTTTCATTTCTGCTTGGACTATATTTACTGATATATTTAGCCTATTGTGTAATGTTTGCTGCAATTTCTGTATTAAAGTTTGCAAGCAAATCTGAAATATGCAAGGCAACCTTGCGTGAAATGCTACAGTATTATGATTCCACCAACAAGTTAATGAAAATCTCACCAATAACTAGATATATTTTGTATTATAGTGATGCTACTGATGTGATACATGCTTATTGTTTGCACAGAGCTGTTTTACTGAATTATATTGATATGTACAAAGTTGTTTGTATACCAGTGATAACTGCTAGGGGGTTTTGTAATGACAAATGACTTGCATACAGCCATTTATTTGGATGCATGAGGTTTCAAGCAAACTGTCTGCTGCCAAAGCAGTCACACATCTTGCAAGATGAATAATGTCTATTGCTTAGCCCTATACTTTTGTAATAGAGTACGAAAGTTTTGAAATTGAATCATCATCGATTTGTAATGCATGTCCATCAGTAGCAGTTGCGACTTGCTTCTATGATTTTTAAAACAAATACCTGCTCAAACTTAATTGAGATCCTGCCAAGTTTACATTGTAAGGGCAAGAACAAATAGAACACGGAGAGACAAAACAACAAACACCAAGTGTAAGAGGTCGAGTTTCTCCCTATTGGTCTTAAAATTTTGTTATCAAATATTTTTTGTTGAAACGCAATGCAAATGTTGGCACAAAAAGGTTGAAGATGAGTGCATTTCTGTTTGGAAGAGTTAATTGGAATAAATTGTATGAACAATCACGATGCTTAAAAACTTACAATTGCATGTCTAAAACAAATGGTAATAGTCAACAAATTAGCTTTTAAAGGTGCATTATGTAACTGTGCCGTTGGTTTGATAAGGTTATTGAACGTCTGTCCTGTTTTGATTAACTACCAATCTTTCAATATGTCCATTACATCTCTGGTTAAAAAGGGCATGAAAGTATATATTTTTTGATTAAATGTAATTTCATTAGGACTACCTTTTCATGTAAACATTTTTTAAGGGTTTGTGTGTTGTATCAGCCATGTAATCAAATTGGCCGAATTAAGCTACAAAAAGTGCAATAACAACTTGGTAAATAGTATAATGATCCTTCTGGGTTGTTTGGTAACTGGCTTGTAGCTACTCATACTCAATGTTCCTTCTTAGGTTTTGGTGAGTCAGCCTGTGCCCAAAAATTCGGTGATTTTGCTATAGTATACAATGGAAAATCTAAAAATGAGTCAGCGTGCGCCCAACAAAAATGCTGATTTGCTGATGAAAATCGGCTTAATGGTTTCGCAGCTCATACTTTGCTTGTTTGTTTTGCGAGCACTCTTTCCAAATTAAGATTTGCACTCATACTGTTTTAGGGATTTATTAGCAACACCATCGAAGTTTTCCGCTGACTTTGCCTTAAAGTTGAAATGGTGTTATTGCATCTTCAGCTATCCAAGCTCCTATTTCCTAACCTATGATATAATGTATCATTTGCTGTACTAGAATTCTAGCTCTTAATGATTTTCTATTAATCTTAAGGAGATACTGCTCGAGATCAATTTTATTGAAGAAATGAGAACTACTTGATGTGATAAAGATGAGGTGCCTCTAAATGTTGTTCCACGATTCTCCTCATCTGCAAAAATAGATTTAATTTGTTTGACGCTGTACCATTGGCAACTATGGGTTTCAAAATTTTGTAACATCAGAAAAGGATGACTTTGTAAATTTCTTTTAGAATAAGCTGAGACACAATGTTTGATAATTGAACATTGCATTGCTTAGTCTGTAAGAAACTTTGCAAAGTCACCTTTTTCTGATGTCACAAAATTTGAAAAGGCAGGGTTGCCAATGGTATAGAGTCAAACAAATTATTTTAAATTTATTTTTGCGGATAAGGGGAATAGTGTAACAAGGTTTTGGGCACCTCTTTATTAGGCTACCTTAAGTAGTTCTCATTTCCTTGACAAAACTGATCTCGAGCAGTATCTCTTTCAGTATGATTACAATCTATCTCTTTAAATATAATTAAAATGCTTAAGTATAAAACTTGAGAAATTATTATGTACTGTAGTATTGTGAAAAGGTTGATGGGCATTTTCTTTTAATCTCCTGTGAGCATGGTTAAACTAATACAAAACATCTTGTACCATTGCTTATCGATCTTTGTGGCAATCACCCTTCCCAGATGAATTTAATTCTGTATGTCTTGGTTTGCATGGTGTGTGTTGCTCTACAGACGTTATGTCTCTTCTAGAATGTAGAATAGGGTACGAAGTTTCATAACTACCAAGCAGCAGTTGGGTGGATCTTCACTGACATGGTACATTGGTACTAGTAAACCTAGGTTAGATTTCCCAGTCGATCAAACCACAGATTATACAAACTGGTATTCACAGCTTTCCTGCTTGATGTTTGGCATTAAAGGAGACAGTGTGAAGCCTGCACTGTGAATGGTAGATAGATGTCACCTTGACTCGAAGACCAAAAGATTCATTCACTGATTCAGAGCCAAGGTAACCTGGTGAATAAACACGTACAGTAATTCAATTGGGTCAAGATGCCGTAATCGAAGTTTTTTTTTTTTTTTGAATGATGATCAGTTTGCTGTTTTGGAACATTTGAAAATCAATAATATTTTAACATTACATCTGAGAAGCAGTTTGTAGTGAATATAGCTTGTAAAAATTTTGACGATTAGTTTCCTAAAATTCAAGATTTTTAAAAACATCTTGATGTCTAACCAAAAAATTTTAGTATTAGCTTTACCAACTTGCTGATTTTGCTTAATCAGTTTCTTGATGCTAGTACCGGTATATAACTAAAAATATGGCTAAAAATTTGAGAAAAATCTGCCGGCCGTGACTTTTAGGCAAGGAAGTTTATGCATTGCCAATTTCGCTCCGGGACTTTTCGGCGCCAGAGGTGAAACAAATTTTTTTCCCATTTTTGTTAATACAAACTATTTTTCAAAAAAATTTTTTTTGATTCAAATAACAGTTTTTTTTTCAAAAAAACAGCTTTTTAATTCTTTTTTTTCGAAAACATTGTTTTTAAAGCTTTTTCCAAAAAAAGGTTTTTCAAACAAAAAAGTTTTACTGTGATTAGAATGTTAATATCTTCGAGGCTTATCAGTAGAATGGACACTTGTCAAGAAAAATCGTGGCAGTGGGCGGGGTTAGAAGGTTTGATGAAGGTGACTGCCGAGCCCATTTTCTTTCTCTATCTATCGTTGACTTTTGAGTTCTGGTTCAGACCTTGGGTGTGGTCCAATTATTGAGTCTCCCCCAGAGTTCCTCCGTGACCTCAACCCTCTTAAGAATGGGGTAAAATGACAGGTCGGAGGGCTACCGTTGACGACAGCACTGTGTGCAGTATTGAGAGAGCTTTTCTTGATTTATTTTCATCTATCTTTTTATTTTGATTGAAGGGAATGCAGTGAGTGTGATAAGTTCAAACTAAAGCACTTGTATGAAAAGTTTTACATGAAAAATTGTAAAAAAACTTCTTTTTTTAACTGTTATGTGAAACAATAAAAAATTTTTTTCAAAAAAGTTTTTTTTGGAAAAAATACTTTTTTTAAACATTTTGGGAAAAAAAAATTTTCACCTCTGGCACGTAAACGTCCAGGTGCATAATAGTCTCGGCGCATAAATATCTTGTTCCTAAGCATCTGTGCCTAAGTCTATCTTCCTTTTTTTTATCTTAGTATGCCCCACTGTTTTGATTTGCAATGTAAGTTTTGAGATAATCTTTTATTGTATGTTTATTATTATTGTAGTTGTGCAAGTGCATAGTACGTTAGATAAATTGATGTAAATTTCTAATTTTCGATCTTAAGTTTTTTTATAATATGTATCTTGAATACGACCCTCGAAAATTCCAATTGCAAACATACTTGAGCTAATAAACCATAGAATACAAGGATAGCAATACAGTATGCCACAGTCATTGTAGCATAGCATGTCAAAGTTTTCCTACGCTAGTTCACAACAACTGACCACCTACTAAACCCCAATGTTGGCAGTCAGTCGGTTCGCGGTCATTTGATTTAGTTTGTTCTTATGCTAACATTCCATACTTTGTACCAGCTTCTGTTCTGCAAACCTATGTTGGTCAGCTGTAGGTTTTACTGAAATTTGAGCTTACAAACTTGCACAAAGTTCTTTCTAACTTTTTGACAAACTGGCAGATGACCAAATTTTATCAAAATAGTTGTGCCCAAAGCTGTAAAAACATGTGCATGTGCTCTAAATTTTGTACTATTCAAGTATATTGAAGTCATATTTTCCTAAAGTCGTCCGCTTTTCTGAAGCTATGTCGACTTTTATCATGTTGCCAAAAACTATTTGCCCTTGATCCAACAAATCACTGATTTGCTGACAAAAAAAGGCTTAGTGGATAAAATGTTTGCTTGTTGCAATATGCTACCAATTTTGGGATTTAAAAGCCATTTAATCATTTGAAAGTATAGATAACAATATTTATAGCTGATGCATCTTTAATGTACTACTTTTTTTAAAAATTTGGTGTACTCTCTTGTGTGCTATGTATACAATGTTATTTTGTTACAGTGTTTTATTGAACACCTTGCTACTAATACGAATTTCCTTTGTTAATTTGACAAGTTTTGACTGGTTGTTTTGTGTAGAGCTGTGGCTATGAGAAAAGCCTCATCTCATGGAACTGTTCCAAGTTTACTTATTCGTAATTTCAGTAACTTAGTGTGGTATTTTTAAATAGTAGCATTATGCTTTGAAAATGTGAATTGCAAGTAGTTCAAGTTTCAAATCATTTGTTTGTTCTTAGTGAACAGTTGGTAAATGTGCTGCACTGAATGAAACTTTACTAAAATTCGATATGAAGTTTCCATGTTCATCCAATGGTTATTTTTTATGACGTCAATATAGCATAATTTTAGCAGTAGATAACAAAGAGTGTCATCGAGCACTTTTTGAAACTCTGATATCAACCACAAACTGACCATAATTTTAATAAAATTTTGCCCTAGAAACATATTAAAGCTTAACCGTGTAGCACCCCTCGCTGCAAATATGCAACATAGATTCTAGAGCGTTGAAAATGGAACTGTGATTGAATAAATTATTTTTACAAATTTGGCTAGTTACCTAAACACCCGCTTGTACAAATGTGCAACTTATTACACTTGCACCTACCACTGGCTGCCAAAAGCAGCCTTTTTCGTATTTGCTTAGCATTTTTTGCCAAAATTTGGTTAGTGACCAATTTTTGTTTCCTTTTTGAGATTCAGATACTATAGAAACCAAAATACATTTTGTGTTTTTTTTAATTAGTACCAGAGGTGGAGTCCTAGGAGCCTCAAGCTGAAGTCCTAGGGGCCCCAAGCTGAAATCGTAAGATTTTTTTCGGTTTTCACCTATATTTGGCAGAAGGATGTTGCGAAAATCTCCAAAGTGCCAGGGGCGTAGCGCAAAGTAAATCCGGCTCAGCAATAACATGGTTAGTAGATGTAACTATCTATTGTATCGATTTTCAAAAACAATTCAGTATTTCACCTCCAACCTCGTCGATTTTACGCACAAAATACTTTTAGAAAAATTAGCCATGGAAAATGCTGATTGAACGAATCATTGAACTTCAATTGAGGGGGCATGGGCCTCTTTGCGAACATGTACTCCTATAACTGGTTATTTTCATGACAAAATAAAAATCTCTAAGGAAAATCTTCGAGTGGATTATTATTTACTGTTAAAATGTAGCCAGAGACAATGCACCTTACTTCCCCCTACCTGGACCAAATCACTTACAATTAAAATTTAACTCCAAAATGCAAGATGTTAAACGTGGTTTGGACTTAAATTGCAAGTAAAAGGAGGATTAAACAATTTGATTTTTTCGATTGGCTTTCAAATGTTGAAAATCTAGTGCTTTCAAATGGCTCTGAACACTAGCGAAATGTGATCCAATGGCATTAAAATAGCTCTTTTTTCCCGAAAAAAAACCCGTCTGTGATACATTTGAGTTACACTAGCTTTCTCAACACATTCCCAAAGTTAGATATTTGCCTTTTTCAACTATTAGTTTAAGCCATCTTCCTTTGCAAAATCCTGGTTACTTGCAAACAGGCAACAACGATTTCAGATCTTCCATCCTACGAAAGCTTTGTCCCACTAGTACTTTTTCTTTGGAAAAATTTTGATGACGTCATTTCATGTGATTTGTGGTTTAGGCTTCCCCCAATCAAAAATTCTGGGTACGCCAATGAATTGGAGATCGCCTGAAAAAAATTTTTGGAGACCTTTTTTTTTGGAGAACGCTTGTGTCCTTGGCCTTGGCCTCTAGCCTTGTGTCCTCGACTCCACCTCTTGATTAGTACTACCCAAATCTCGCTTAGTATGCGCAAAGCTGTCAGACTTGAAACAAAAGCTTTCGGAGCAAAACGATATGAAGTGATGTTGCAAATTTGCAACACTGGGAGCTGTGGGCTTGATTGGCATAGATACTAAGTAAAGGTAGCTAGTATTACAAATACACAGTGCACATTCTTCAATATACTTTTTTAGATCCTGGCTTATTTTCAAATATTTAAAATAGCATCAATTAGTGCATACCATGTAATCCAAATTTAAATCAAAGTCAGTTGAGCTGCAGACAGTGATGCCAGCGTTGATGTTTTTGACTTGCAATTTAATGTTTGTGATGGAAATCTGCAGTAATTTGCTGCTAGGAGGAAATCTGATGATTTTGACAAAAATTTGACGCAAATCATGAAAAAAGATTATAAAAAGCTAAATCTTTAGAAATGAATATAGCTTATCATTTGGCAAGCAGCTTTAGAAATGAGGTGATTTCCAAACAAAAAAGAAAAAGGTCTTCACCCAATCCTAAATAGATGGTTAAAAGAGATGTGATCTTCAAAAGAAACAGTCTTCAGCCCAATCTCACTTCTATTTATGGATGCAGGCCCCAGAGTAGTGTGCTTGGAGGGGGGCATAAAAAGTTTTGGAGGGGGGTGCAAAAATATATTGGTGGTTGAAGACCAAACAAAAAAAAGATTGTTATCTCAAATGCATCCCAGTAGCGTCGGTCCTGTTGCTTTCTTTTGGGGCACAATTTTCGCTTGGGATACAAAAACTTCCTTTGGTACGGATTTTGCCGTCACATTCGGGGATGAAGACCAAAAACAAAAAAAGGTCTTTATCGCAAATGCACCCCAGTGGCGTCGGTCCTGCTGCTTTCTTTTGGGGCACAATTTTTGCTTGGAGGGCGTATTCTCACTTGGGATACAAAAGCTTCCTTTGGTACAGATTTTGCCCTCACATTTGGGGGTGAAGACCAAAAACAAAAAAAAAGGTTTTTATCGCAAACGCATCCCAGTGGCGTCAGTCCTGTTGCTTTCTTTTGGGGCACAGTTCTCGCTTGGGGGGCACATTTCTCACTTGGGAGGGGGCACAAACAGTAAATTGGGGGCGTGGCCCCAACATGACTCCCGTGGCACCTGGCCAGCATGGATGGTTCTGTTTGAAATTTACTGCATTGGTTTTGTAGTTTAGATGTAATCGGATGTTTTTTCTCTAAAAATCTGGTGTTTTTGAACAGCCGTCATTGGTAGCACAGGCTGCTGAACAAAAATAGCATTGGTTTCGAAAAGTGGTATAGTTTGATTATTTTATTCAAATACGGTGTAGTGGCTTTATAAGATGGTGTAGTATTTGCTGCATTGTACATCAGCACTATAGTAGTTTCAGAGAGAGGCTACTAAGTATGCAGCGGTTACTTAGTAGGACATCTTTATGCAATACTTTTTCAAAGATGGTGATTTCTAGGGGTAAGGGCTTTAGAATTTTGGAATCAAAGTTTTGATTGGAGCAAGGGGCAACTGTTGTTGATCTTTACAACTACAAAATGGGTAGTAACTTTGTATGAAGTTGTTTTGCATGAAGATTATTCATCAATTGTGCTAAATCCTTTTTGTGTATCTTATAAATAATAATTTAGTTATGTGGTACTTGCAAATGCGATTTGCATTGAAATTATTTGTTTTTGTGTGATTAAACATTGTTTTTTCTTTTTGTGTTGTAATCCATAATTACAACCTATAATACCCAGTGTTGCATATTTGCAACATTGCCAAATATGGTAATTAATTATGATACCCCAAATTACACTATGGTCTGACTATGTATCACCATTTGACTTGAAAAAACCTTTTCTGTATTTTTTTTTCAAATATTTGTATGCATGGGTACTACCGGGTTAACCATAAGTGGGAAATCCAAACTCAGGCATTGCTATGTACCCAAAGCTGTTTTTGTTGGGGATAGCATAGATAGCAGAAGTTTATTTATCTCAATTCACGTCAAAATATACATGAAAAAAGCATAGTTGTTGCAATAACAGATACCATGTGATCTTCGTGCCGGTTGACAATTGGCAATGTGTTTCCTTTGGCATACTGCTGCTAAATATCCTCTGAAATCCATAAATATCAGTACCAGTGAGTGAAAAGAATTACGATCAATTTCACTCTTTTTTGTCCAAAATTGATTGTATTTTTTTACAACCTCTTTGGCCAAATAATGCTGATTCACTGAGTAACTAAGCTTAAATTAAGGTAAAAGTGCATATTGCATTATCAATGCACTTCAATTTTCTTTAGAAATTGTTGATATTAGTCCAATCTTACTAATTGTGACTAACCTTAACTAGAGCTTGACCGATATATCAGTCAGCCGATATATATCAGCCAATATCAGGGCCAAGCTGATATATTGTATCTGCTATCTACCACCGAAAAAATATCAGATCAGCACAATTACTTTAAACAGTTTATTTTTGAGAGCAAGCACGACCGCTCTTGACTATTGATTGTTAAATCGTTGTATTTTAGGTTTGTTTTTTATGAATAACACTGGAGTGTGACTTGTGTTTGCAATAGTCTTTCTTTGGAGGGGAATTTCGAGAAGCTTTTAGTGTTAAGTTAATTTAAAAATAGTGACAAAGTTTCATAGTTAATAAGATAATATATCAGTTATCGATATCAGTATCGGCCTAAAATTTTCCAAAATATCGATATCGGCCTGAAAAAGTCATATCGGTTGAGCTCTAGGCTTAAGGTAATAAAACCAATTGTGAACTGTGATTGATGCTATTTCACCATTTATTTTAATTGTATTTTTTAGATAGATTTAAAGTGATTGTGATAAAACTGCTGTCCAAAGCTAGTTTTTGACCATGTTGCAACTGAAATGATTTCGGTTAACTTGCCTGAGTCCATATTGTTGTTTTGGCTGTACCAACAATCCAACTTATTAATATATTCTTAAAGAAATTGTGAGACTGTGAAACTATTGTTCAAGAGTTTTTTATTTTGCTATTAATAAAGACTCATATGATTAACAACAGTAAAACCGTATTTAAAATGGTTAAATTTTTTTAATGTTTTGCACTTGGTAATGTCAAAGTCTGAAACGTTTAAAAATTTCACTATTTTGAACAAGGCTTTTCTGTTTTTAATCAAATTAAATAAAACTGCGGTGTAATCAGTATCGAATGCTCATATGGGTTTTTGCTTTTACTGTAGTTGTACTGATCGTTACTAAAATTATGCTTCTTTCCTCCTCAACTGGTTAATATATACCACAATACTCACTATTTTATGAACTGCTGCAATTGTATGTTGTAGAATAGATGCATAATGCTCCTGATAGTTAAATACTGGTTTTTGGTTTTAATGCCTTTATTTTTGTTTGTCAGTATCAACAAGACGTTATTCACATGGCTGTTTTTCAGCAAAACAAAATTAGTTAATTGTTGAAAATGAAATCATAAAAATGAATTTATTTGAATAAGATTGACAATGGTTTAAAGAAATTAAGCAAAACATCTCGATAAATATGTTCTGCGGTATTTTGGTTGTATTGTATGTGATCAGATTTGCATAATAAAAATATTTGCATAATTGTCATCATCACCTGCTAGTATGCTTTCCTTTATGGAGCTTAAAGGTGTGGGATATTCAGCAAATAAACCACTGGGCAGTAGGCATTCCAGAAATCCCTAGACACTGTTATTTGAAGCGGATTTGTGATTTTGTTATTCATTTTTATAAACACCTCATTTCAATTGAAAGTGTTTCATTGTTTAAGAAGTGAATGCATCAGCTTTAGAAACGTTTACAAGAAAATTATTTGATTGTTTTGGTGAATACCACAAAATGTAAATCAACTGTGATTTGGTTTGGTATATTTAACAAAGCTAAGGTATTTGGATTGATTTCAATGTAACAAACGATCTTGATAATTACGGAGAGTTGCCATTAAAACTTGTGAATATATATACTTGTTGATTTATTGATTGGAATGTGTTGCTTTTGATTTTGTCTTGCAATAACATTAACGTTTTTGTTTAGATCCAGGATTAGTTGTAGTTTTGTTCCAAAATACTGTTATATTAGATTTCATTCAATATGACCTTGCTGGTACGCCTATAAGTTTATCATTTTGGAAACTTATATTATGCAAGAGAAGCCAGAAAATGAACATAAATTAAAGAAAATTGCATAATTGAGAAGCAATGTTGTTCTGAAAACTTGACGAATATGAGGTTTGATCTCCAAAGCAGGCAAACTTGTTAGCTTATTGCAAATTACTGCATTGGGTTACGCTAAATTAATGATTTTGGATGACAATTCAAGTTTTACCTCAATTAATTTAGAAACTTTCTACCAGTAGAACAGAATATTTTCCAACTCTGGATCAATAAGTTACTTGTGTGAGTCGAATTTATTCTGTATTGAAGTAGGTATACTACAAGTGAAATGTTTTTACTGTTACGCTGAAGCATTTACTGCAAATTTACAAGGTCAACCAGAATTGAATAAATCACATTAACCGTAAGCTATATATAGACAGTATCCATAGTTTTAAAGGCACTATCAAACTTTTGATTAAAAGCCTAAGACATACTGTTTTGGAATAACGTATCTTAGGCTGTTAATCAAAGGTTTGATTGTGCCTCTAAGACTCTGGATACTGTCTATAGCTTTTCATTACTTTCTCAGAACATTGTTCTTAATAAATTCACGTTGATCAATGTGTGAAATTAAATATTTTAGTGAATATTTATTATAAATAATATTATCCAGCATGAAACAGTGTTTCAATGCAAGTTCTAACTCTTTCGCTCCTTGTCAGTTGCAAACACGCTGCTTTTTAGGAATTTTTTTGTTCGATTATCTTTCTTAAAAAATCACAAATTGAACTCAAACTTAAATGGTACCGTGAAATGGGGTTACTTGGACCATATTTCCAACTTTGCAGTTCAGCTCCAAGCAAAGATATTAAACTGATATTGGTTTTAAAAGATCTAAGACCATTTGTACATGAAGTTTACAGCTCATAAAAATGAAATTAAAAAAAATATATATTTTTTTAAACCTTAGTGGCCCAAGTAACCACTGTTTGGGGTGACTTGGTCCATTATAAGAATTCTTGATGTAAGCTCCAAATTAGAACATAAAGTGGTTACTTGTTCCCCATAGGAGTTTTTAAAAAAAAACATTTGGCCCCCCTGAAACCAATAGAATGTATTACTTTTTCAAAAATAAGTAATATTATGACTTTTTTGCTTGTTAAATCATATATCTGATTTTTAACTTAAACTGTCAAGAGAGTTTAGTGAGAATTATGTTAAAGACAATAAATTACAACACAAACTTCTCTTTTGACAAATATATCAGAAACAGCAATAACAGGAAGTATGATCACTTGCCTCCACACAGCATTTTGATAGCAGTACCGGTACACAATTTTAGGAGGCCACTTGACTCAAACACCTTGCTTGAGTGCGGAAATGTTTGCACTTCCAGACAAATGTAAGAATCAATCTAATCAACAACGAGCTAAAAAAACTTGAGAATGAATTTAAGAACAACAGCTGAAAAAATACACTGAACTAATAATTGAAACTTGAAATGAAACTTGAAGCAAAACAATGCAATAGTTTTGATATTAAAAATCAGTTTTTGTAATAGAGAACACTGCTGCAGAATGGCAGAACAGCAAGTTTAAATAAGGCCATGTATAGTAATTCAGCTGTTCCTCACAATGTTAAGGAAATTTGAAACCACCCTGGCGTGTCATTGTTGGCTGCATCAGCAATTTTACTATATTTTCAAAGTCACAAATATCCTTATCTTTATTAATGTAGTTTGCAGGTGACACAAATTTTGGTTTAAAAATCAGCTAAAATCTTATCTAAGCATAACACTTCTTCCATCCAATACCGGTACCACTTGTTAACACACCTGAAAACAGTTACCTACAGAGTACCAGTGAAAGGCCGGATCAAAACTACCGGTATATACTGCAATACTGCATATAAGCGTCACCTCAACCTTATAATCCGGGCGTATAAAAGCTGCAAACCTAACAAACATGCATATGAACATCATATGAACAACCATCCAAAGGTATCATAAAAGAGGGTGAGTGGTTCAAGTTGCCTTGGCTGTCCAAGTAATCACATTTTAGCAAAAAATATGACCACAATGACTTTTTAATTTTTTTTGGCTTAAAACTAGGATAATTTTGATGTTTATTGACCTCACCTAAAATGCTAGACTATCAAATAACATGTTGACTCGGCATCAAAAATCATCCTTAAATACGGCCACTAGGAGGCCACCCATTTTGATTTTCAAAAAATATCAGCATCTTTTAATCGTCATTTTGCAGTGCTATTACCCTCTTTTACCGGTTGCTAGGTGAACAGCCTGGTATGCCACTAGAACTCATATACATAACGAATCATATTCATCATAAACAATGATTAGACAAACTATACCAATATGCTAGTTTATGTTGAAACTTCTTTCCTCTGATTTGGCCCAATTTGCCTGCAATGTTCAAGTAACCCCATTTCACGGTAATCGCTTATTTGTAATATGCGCAAATAAATTGCTAAATAAATAGGAGGTTGAATATTGCTATTTTCAAATTATGTTTTGAAACAAGTTCAAGATTAATATCAAAATTTTTTATAAATTATGTTGATGATGAAATAAGTTTTCAGCGCATTAACGTCCCTAACTGGTGATCAAAAAGTAGCTTGCCCGAGTTAGATTCTCAGACTAGCAATATGTTTTTGTGTTGTGGATAAGACACTTTGAGCTGATTTTTTTAGCCAAGCAGTCTACTTGCTGTGTTGGCCCATGACAAAAGAATTGTGCTTTTTTTCATGTGCTTAATCCGGAATACTTATATATAATATTGAAGCTACTTAGTGCCTACCCTTGTGGGTTGCAGAGAGTGAAGGCAACCTTTGGTTCTGCGTAAAACAGGGATTTATCACTTAATGATAGCGATAGTTTTAATTTAAAACCTTGTAATCAATAAAGTATGACTGTGTACCTTTTTGTGCTGATATATCCTAAGTTTTTATATGTTCAGTCAGAAGTGCAATTGAATATCGGACTAGAACTTGGGAGGACTGGGAGCAGTGCTTTGGGTGTTTCAAAAATGATTCATGGTCTCAGGTCAAGGTTTGCTTTTTGCCCTTAACTTTTGGTTAAATGTCCAAATTTGGAAATAATTTTTTGCCATTTTGAAAACATTCAGTCTTTTCATAATCGTACTTACAATTTTAGGACTTGCATGCTATAATGTGCAAAAATGTTTTGCATGCCAGAACCAACATCTTGAGCACTACTCCCAGTCTTCTCCTGACTTATAACCCCATATTACATATATTTGTCAGTACGAGTAAAAAAGTAAGGATACATCAGCAGTCAACAAATGCATATACTTTTTTGACAAAAAATTTTTAGTCAATTTGACCGAAATGGCTGAGCTTTTTTAAGTTGATTGAAATTTAGGTCAATGACCGAATAGAAAAACTATCTCAAGATGTTTGGGGATTACTTCTCATGTAAAACTAATACTCAAAAGTTTCTGTCCAAAATTTTGGGTTTCATTCATGCCTGGTTGACTGGAATTGTTCTCCAAGAATTGCCTACCAACCATAACAGTACTTCATTTTCGACTTGATATGTAATTAATTTTGGTTTTGTTTTTTACAGTGCTTTTTTTAATGTGTATAAATGAGTTCATAAGTCAAAGAATTATTCTGTTCACTATCATGGCTATGTTAAGAAAAGAATTTCGAATTGTCCTACCTATCACAGTGGAGGAGTATAATATTGCACAGCTCTGGGCTGTTGCTGAGGCAAGTAAAAATGAAACTGGAGGTGGCGAAGGAATTGAAGTTAAAAATAATGAGCCCTATGAGAAACCTAACGGCGAGAAGGGACAGTATACAAACAAAATCTATCATCTAGCTTCACGATTTCCGGGTTTTATTAGTTTCCTTTTACCAAATGGTTCTCTAGACATTCATGAAGAAGCTTGGAATGCTTATCCATACTGCAAGACTGTTATCACTAATCCAGATTATATGAAAGATAATTTTGAAATCTGCATTCAGTCTTTATATCTACCTGATTTGGGAGAAAGTGAAAATGTCCACAAGTTACCCGAAAAAGACTGGAAAAATACAGAAGTTATCAAAATTGATATCGTTAATGATCCCATAGCCAGTGGAGATTACAAAAAGGAGTTTGATCCTTCTCAATTTCATTCAAAAAAAGCTGGAAGAGGGCCATTTGGTCCTCATTGGATTGAGAAACTGAAAGCAGAACGATTAATGGAGCATATGGAAAAGCCACCAGCTGCATACATGTGTGCTTACAAGCTGGTTTCATGTCGTTTCAAATGGCTAGGATTGCAAACAAGAGTTGAAAATTTAATTCAAAGACAAGAACGTCGTCTTTTTACCACTTTTAATCGCCAAGTTGTTTGCTGGATGGACAATTGGTATGGAATGAGTTTGAATCAAATTCGTGAACTTGAAGATAAAACTAAAGCTGAACTAGATGAAATGAGGAAGTCAGGAAATGTGAGAGGAATGAAAGTTGGTGATGATTGAATTTTAACTCTAAAAGCTTTGTTATTGTGTTCAGGTTTTGCTTTTATCTGCTTTTAATATACTAATATTATAGTTAATTTTTCTGTTACTGATTTTTTTGAATTCTCATGAATTCATCACTGTTTAGTTTTGTTTGATTAGTGCAGCTGCATTTAAAATTTTTTTTCAAAAAATTTGAGCAAATTAGAAATTCCGAACATTCTCTTTCTTTTGGAAATTTCGAACATCTTTCTGTCCTTGGTACTCTATTATTGCTGTTATTTTGATGCGTAAGTGCCAACAATTTTTACTTTACATTCCATCCTTTACTAAAATAGGTAGAACATACCCTGAGCATAGTCTATCGATACTTAAGCATAAGTTTTGTACCTGGTCAGTTGAGCTATTAAACTGGATTAAATGTAATTGATTTTGTGAAACGCAACTGCAAAGTTGAATGAATGGCACAATATTGTATCAGTGTTTACGCGCTTCACCACAGTTTCCAAATTTCTGTTCTGTCTGAATCATGAAACTCTCTTTCTCATGTTGCAAATTCTCTCAATAATGTTAACATATTTTCATATTCAATGTTTTTGTGAACAATGGTGAGCTGAAATGTAACTATCACAAAGCTTATTGGGCTTTTAGACGAGATACGCACTTTACATAGGTATTGATTCAGAGTCTTAGTTTACGTAGACGTAGATGATGCATAACATTTGCCTTAGGACGAGAGTACGAGACTATTTCACCGAAAATTATTATCTTTGTTTTTTTATTAACTCTGACCCTAATCCTAACCCTAAAAAATGTAAAGGTGAATTTACGCAGTATCCGTTTTTCGTCCGTTTTACATTTTTGCTTCTCCATGAAAAAGTATGCGCTTTTTTGACCGCATTTTTATTGGCCCGTATCCACACTATGTAGACTGAAAATTTTTGTGAATAAACGATATATCGGTATTGACCGATATATCGGTCAGCCGATATCCGGGCCAAGTCGATACATTGTATTGGCTATCTTCCAGTGATATAATATCGGCTAAGCACAATTTCCTTAAACTGTTTATTTTTGAGAGAAAGCACGACCGCTCTTGACTATTGATTGCCAAATCGTTGTATTTCTAGTTTGTTTTTTTATGAATAATACTGAAGTGTGATATGTGTTTAGAATAGTCTTTCTTAGGAGGGGAATTAGTGAAGCTTATAGTGTCAAGTTAATTGAAAAATAGTGACAAAATTTCGTAGTTAATACCAGTAAGTTAATATATCGGCCTAAAAATTTCAAAACATCGATATCGGTATCGGCTTAAAAAAGTCATATCGGTTGTGTGCTCTAATCTCTTTATAAAAAAAATTTTCCGTGAAACTTTTGTTTAGTATGTGACAGTCTGGTTAGTGCGCATATGGACATATAAAAATGCTGACGAAAAAGAACATACTTTTTCATTAAAAAAAAAAAAAAAACGGACAAAAGCGAACGAAAAACGGATACTGTGTAAATCCACCTTTAAATAAAAAATGCGCTGATGAATATTTCTTATTTTTGTTTTATTCTCTTTAACTTTAGAAATTTTTGGTGCAATAGTCACTTTCTTGCCTTTGTCGCTGAATTAACTTTGCCAAAGGTGTTAGGTTTATATTATTCGAATTGCCCCAATGTCTTTATTTCAGCTTGCTAGTGCTCAAAAAAAACTTCGCAAAGTTGGGTCGCAAATTATTAGTTTCACTAGCATTAATTTTTATTTATGCCTTAATTTTTTTGTGTTGTAGCAAAACATACAAAATGTACGTCACATTTGCCTATTTTTTTTTTCGTCACCGTTACCGAGTTCTTTACTTCTGATCACTTTCAGTTTGTATTTCCATGGTTTTAATCGGAACAAAATTTTGAAGAGAAAATTGTTGCATGCTCAAACCAGCCAGTTAGTCGAGCGATAACGCGTTCGTCTTTGGAGCGGGAGGTCTGAGGTTTAAATCTCGGGCCGATTAAATCGAACATGGGGTTGCCGATGGCTCGCCTCCTCTGCGACATTTCTTTAAAAACAGCTGTGTTGTCCGGGCGCAATGAAGCGCAGATGGGCCCCGCCAACTCTAAACGTGTTACACGCTTCGGCGTATTACTGCGAGTATAATGAAACGTTTGATTTGTTACATGCTCATGACCTGTGCTCTTGTTAGGGATATTGTTAAGACTAAGTCATTAACTTGAAGCTTTTCAAGAAAAAATTGTTGTAACTTTCTAAAAGTTGTTCCATCACAGCACCGACAAAATGGCAATACTGAAGTTAGAAGATAGCTGTTGACTTCGAACTGCAATGTGTTGAAACTGATGGGATGTAGAAGTTTAAATGTGTTGAACACTTCTCCAACATTTTTGTCAACAATAAAAAGCTTTATGTGAATGCCTTTTTCAATTTTTAAGTAATTACCGCATTGAGTAAATATGGGTTTGCCCTTTAGGACGTTATAACTTGGTATTAACCAATTTGCTCAATGATAGTTTTAAAGCATTAGAATTATTTCAAATGTGCTATTTTTATGCCTACTTATTAGATGATTATTTTATGGAGATAGCAACTTTTTTTTTACTTTAATTTCTACATTTTTAGTTTGTTGCTTGGACAGTTTCGATTCTAATTTGATTTAACTTAGCTAAGATCATTCATTAACGATGTTTATGTGATTTACCGGAATTTGTGCCCAGCAATTAGTTTGTGCTTCTCTTCTGGAGCATCAGAACTTTCTGGCACAGCTAGTTTGGCCAACATTTAGGTTAGTTTGTTCGCGGTCGGTTTTCGTGTACTCGGTTTGACGCCATATGTTTTCACGCCAGGGTTGCAGTTAGGGTTTTGTTTCAAAACGAAACAGGCGTGCGTCTAAAACTTCTCAAAGAAAAACAGACCGCGTCAAAACGTCTCGCGTAAAACCGGTTGCATCAAAAGGTCGCAAACCCTCTGCTGGACTGAGCTGAAAAGATACTACACAGTACAAAATGACAATATGCATGATAATAGAGTATCGCTGGAACTGTTGAGTCAAGAAGCTACAGTATCGGTATTCAGTTAATGTGCTGCATTTGATTAGCAAACAGTTGCCTTAAACATTACGTAATTACTAATTATTAATCGCTGAAGTTTGCTGAGTCGTGCCATGGTACGCAATTGGTTCAGATATAACACTGCATAACGAAATACAACTCTTTCGTACTAATATGCATGCCGTGCAGTTGTTTTCTAAATGCTTTTATTGATGACGCCACAATTTTTTTGGTTTTTCAAATCATGCCGGTACATCGTAAAGTTCGAAAATTTCGATTTTATTCGCGCATAGAATAATTAAAACTTTTTTCCATAAATCTTTTCGATTTTTTCAACTTTTTTCGTAAAAACAAAAAGCTAGATAGGTTTTGTTGATAATTTCAAACTCGCAAAATTAAAATTTACGTCGAAAACTCTGAGCGAAATGTTTATCGCTGAGCAGATGTATTATGTGCTACTTCTTATGTGAAAAAGGAACGTGATTTTGCATCAATAAAACTATTCCAATGGATTAGCAGTTGATGACGTCGTTCTAACCAATGTACTTGCCCAGTACTTCTCAAACCGACTTTAGTAAGTTGAAAATTTTTATCGAAAAAAAAAAAAAAAGTTCACATCAGAGCGTGTATTTGCTTTCATTGAGTGCAAGTCCAGCATTATCCAGAAGCTGAAGCAGCGCCATTGTGTTTTGTTATATGCTGTGCTGCATATTGAACTTCCACTCTATTTTCTTAAAATTAAAAACGATGAAATACCTTCAGTTTCTTTTGATCTTAAACGAGGACTACAGGCAAAATCGATGGGATTCTAAGTTTAGAGCAATCGTATTAGATTAGATTGGCGTTGATTCCATCCTTTTTGACCGAGCCGTTCCAGAAATATTCTACTTCAAACACGACGTTGGGGTCTCCCTGATTATAATTTTTATTAGCAACCCTATTATAATTTATAGTTTCAATGCAGTAGACCCGTCCACAGAGACCTATCTTAACCTATATAAGCTCCCGCAGCCTAGCCTGAATGTGGGGTTGCCTTAGGACAGAACTGGGATGATATCGCCAATGTTATCAGCGTCAGTGTTGTCAACTAAAATTAGTGAGACCCTACGTTGTGTTTTAAGTAAAATGTCTGGAACGCCCTAACCTTGATACCTCATTTTTTTGCCTGCAGTCCTCCTTCAATTAAACAACTTCATCGCATCAACTTGCTTAAGGTTGTTTATTTTTATCATTTTTAGCTAATTTATTGAGATCAATTTCTTCAGAATTTTATCTTCTATTTTAGTTGCATTTTTGTAATTTTTGTTTTGATGTATTTGAGTCCGTTGTAAGTTTTTGTTCTACTTTGGACTTTCGTTCGTGTTCTGACGTACGTTATGTTACGTATATAAGTTAATATCGCGTTCTCTGAGCTCTGGCTGCCAAAGGTGGGGCAGAAGTAGGCGATAACAAAGAAAAGTACACGATCTAGCTGATAAATTTACTTCAAGAAAAGAAATCGCCGCACCCTTGTGTTGGCTTCGGTTCAATTTTGAATGGACGTGACAATTGAAATTGTTTTAATATGCTGTATTTTTCGCCTTTTATCTTGCGTCGTTGAAGCGGAAGGAACATTCTGCAACCAATGGTTGAGACTTCATGCGGTTATTTGAGATAGAAAATATTTGTGCAAAGCGCTATATAGCGTTGCGTGTGCTTCCGCTTCATTTAGGTAACGCCGTTTACCTTTTGCTGCTTGTGTTTTAACGCATTTTAAGCGAGGTTTCAATGATAGAATGGGCTTTGTACTTCGCTATTACGTAGTCACTGATCTTGTTTGTTTCAAATCCTGTTCTAAACCCGTAAAGGCTGTATTGGAAAATATTAGATTTTAGATTTGTGGTGCTGTTAGCCTTTCGCATATCTAGGTACTAGAATGGTTCTTGGTGTGTTTTTTTTGTTTTTTGACGAAAAAAAGCAGCCGAGAGCGTCAGAGAAGTCGATGCGTAAATGCCTTCAAATTAAGATGGTATATAGCTTCTTTGTTTTTTTTTAGTATAAACTGTGCTACGCGGTTTTGATAACGGTGACGTTGTTCTCTCGTGACCACTAGATAACGTTTAAGCTCAGTGGCAAAGTCGTTTGATGATGTTCTCACTATTATTTGAAGAAAATTGAGCTTTCGACTATAGGCAGTAATTTCAATTGATATTGGTTGAACAATCTGCTTGCTTGATTGCTTGGAATGAGTGTGGTTTGTCTGTTTTGAGTCAAATTGTGAGTGGTCGATTCTCAGTCGAAACTAGACCAAGAATTGACCAATCATACTTTGGCTCTGGACCTAACAACGGACTATCCCAGATCCCACACTGGTGGATAAGTTATCAATTATCCCGTCGATTTGAGTGAGTTTGCTGGTATGTAATAAGTGGAAACGTCTCGAATAAACTTAGTAAGTTTGTTGCGACTATATTTTTTGTTGCCAAAGTCCAATTTCGTGCATCGTGAAACGACATACCGGTAGTTCTGATTTTTCATAGTTTAGGCTTAATTCTGAGTGACAGTACTGCGCGCACTACGCAGTACACATGTTGTATTGAACAACACCTCCATTTTTCGTAGTTTTAGGCCTAATTTTGACTGAGTGACAGTACTGTGTAAGTGCCTCGTTAATGTAGAATTTTTTTGTTGATGAGTTGTGTTTGCAATATCAAGCAGTAATAAAAGTCTACGGAGTGCTCTTGCTATATGGTTCAGTTTGTTGTAGATTTCTCGTAGTACAAGATAAAAATACTGTGCGGTGACGTATTTCGTGTGTTTTAATGTAGCTAGCTGCTTTGTTATCATGCAAATTGTCAAACTGCGAATGCTGCATGCATCATGTTTCTATGGAGTTTTGTATCGAAGCTATTGATGCGTTAATTTTTTAAGTTGTCGATGAAGGAAAGCCATTAATGTGTATTGGAAGTTTCTTAGTAATTGCCGCTAATAATAATTGGCTTTGGTTTTTTCAATCTTGCCCTGCAATTTTTAGTGTTTCGATTGCGTCTATAGCTGAACTGTTTTGCTACTTAATATAAGTGATGCGTTTTGTTTTCAACGTGTGATTTCTGCATCCAATCAATTCAATGGTGGTTGGAACAATTCTAGGGTAAACAGTTTGCACAAAATTCTAGTAGATATACCAAGAAAACAATTTTAATCTTAAAAAAAACTAAAATCTATTACACTAGCGACCATGTTTTCTGCTCCTTAAATATCACTGCTCTGAATTTGTCTTTACCAATTACGGTAGCAAGAGCATAAAAATGTTTGCAATACTCGTTGCTCCACATTTCATGTCACTTCCCAAGTATTTTCGGTGTTTTCGAAAAAGCACTGTGAAGTCGACGTGTAAAAGGCTTCATTGGTTCCAGCTCTTGAGCAAATTCTGCTAGTGTCAAGCCGCGCTTGATGACGCTGAATTCGGTTCTCTAGTGCAGGGGAAAACAGCTCCCGAAATCGTCATACCATATCTCCCTTTTACCATTCATAGGCGTGTTTTACCGATCACGCGTATTAAAGCGTAGAAATACGCGTGTCATTTGATTGCATGCATTTTGCCTTTTTTTTTTTTGCATTTCCGCAAAAAAAATGTATCACGTGTACTTCAGCGGGTAAACGCGTGATCGATAAATGTGGCCTTGTTTTGTTTTCTATATTTGGTTCCCACTGCAGGTAGATAATCTGCGATGCAAACTTTCTATGATGAAAGTTGTGACTAATTTCAAGTTATCCTGTTGGTAATATTCAAGTTATAAGGTGTTTGTCGTGTGTGGATTCACCTTGTGCTTACGTAATAGCGGGTTGTTGTTCTTTTACTTCTGTAATCACTTCCGCCCTAATTGTCACCTGAATCGATATCATCTTCCAGTATACATTAGCTTTATACTTTTTAGCTTGGAGTTTAATCTGGCATCATAACATGTGGCCTTTTTAGTGTTAACAAAGTTTGACGTTTCAACAAACAATGCAACATAATCTAGAAGGTGCTCAAAAAACATTAAAATAAATGTATTGCAACGCAGTTGATTGGGCGTTGTTTCTGTGGATAGAACACTACCATGAAATTACTTGCTTTGTTACTTAGATGTTGAAACAATTATGAATATAAATCTCGTACAAACATTTTTAAGTCCAACTTAAGCATAAAATTGCTTTTTTTTAATTTCCTGAAGTTTCAAAAAGTACCAAAATGTAAATATGAAATCACTTCTTATTCAGGGTAATCCTTGACTAAAAAAAAACGATTTTGCAGTCCCCAATGTGCTTTACAATGGTAAAATAGCTCTTTTTTTATTCTAAATTAGACTTATTAAATCAAATCTTTCATTATACTCGCTGTATTTAATCGAAGCGTGTAACAAGTTGGCGGGGCTATCTCTGCGTCATTGCGCCCAGGCAACACAGCTTCTTTCGAAGAAATGTTGCAACGGTGGCGAGCGACAACACTGTGTCCGATTTGACCGGCCCGAGATTTGAATCTCGGACCTGCCGCTCTAAGGACGAACGTGTTAACCGCTTGACCAACTGGCCGGTTAGGCTTATTAAGTTATTAGAAATCTGCATTACTGCAGGTATTGATTGACTGAGATGTCTAGCAAAGCAGTTACTATATTGCAACTATTCACTTTAAAATCAATACGCTCTCCTGCACTAATCTCAGTTATTCAAGTTCGTGTGAGGTCAAATTGGAAAAGATAATAAAGAGATTTTCCTGCGAGACTATAAATTTAATCTCTGTTTTAATTATCTTTAATTGCTTATTGGGTCAAAACAAGTCATTGCACATTGTGCTCAAATGAAAACTCGGTGTGTCGTTCTACATTGAAGAAATACTGCTTGATATCTAATTGGATTGGGAGCAAAATTCAATTTTTACTGAATTAGGCTTACTGCTCGAAATCAGTTTTTTTTTGAAGAAGAAGAAGTAAGAGCTACTTGAGATAATAAAGAGGTGTCCCAAACCTTGTTTAATTCCCCTTATCTGCAAAAATAGATTTAACCGTACCACTGGCAACACTGCATTTCGAAATTTCGTGACATCAGAAAAGTATAACCGCAAAATTTTTTGCTGAATGTGTCAACATCGCATTGCTTATTCTGCAAGAAATTTTTTAATTGGCAATTTTTTGCGGAATAAGCATCGTCATGTTTGACAATCGAGCATCGCGTTCCTTATTCTAGAACTTTTGGAAAGTCATTCTTTTCTGATTTTATGAAAGCTCGAAACGTCATTTAATTCTTTGAATGATTTTCGAATTTTAGTGCCGTCACCAGAGCAAACAAGTTGGAGGGAGCACTAGCCGAAAGTAGGGGGGCACTAAAATAAATTGAATTTTTGCAGATAAAAACTGATAGTGTAGGGCTGCAAATTATATGCGATTTTTAACATTCTGTATTCATGTTCAAAAAGGACAGAGGCTACAAGGCGGCAGTGTTTCTTAGTTCGTTTCGTCTGCGGCCCAAACTTGCTTAGAAAATCTATTTGCAGCAGTGAATGCGAACTGACGCGCAACTAGAATTTTGCTGAAAAGGGAGGGGGCATGAACAAAAAAACCTAATTTGTTTTGCACAAAAATTGTTTTATTTAGGCCCCGTGCTGAACAAACTGATGCAACTCGAGCACAGACGAGAGCCTGGGGTCGGAGCCGCTGGACGATTTTTGCGATTTTGCAACATAAAAAGCGGTTTTAAGTTTTAACGCCATTTTAAGACATATCGCACGTTTTTGAAGCTATATATGAATAACTAAATTGCTAAAATTCAGAAGTCATTTGGAAGAATTTAAGTGCATAGCTTCTCCAGTCCCCCCCTCCCCAACTTACTTTGGGTCAAGTCCAAAACGCTCATAATTTGACGTTAAATTTTCTAAGTGACTTGGCTAACGGCGGCTAAAATCCCCTAAGCACCTTCTTCCATAATTGCGCTACTGAGTGCGACCTAAAAATCTTGAATGTGGGCTAAAAAATCAAAAACAACTCGTCTTTGTAAAAAGATGTTTTCACGTATTGTTTCAGGCAGGGCATGGAATGGAAGATGATTTTTCCATACTGGCAATTTTCTTCCTTCCATACTAAAAATCTTTCATTCCATACTAAAATTTTCTTCCATATTCCATTCCATACCAAAGAACTTTTGGACTGGAAGCAATCCAACGTATATTTTGCATCTTTGCAATGTAAGCAACCATTCGTGAAGGTGCGCGTAACAATACCAAGATGCAACGACCGGTATCTGGTATGCATATTGAACATAGCCAGGATTTTGATTGCGGGGCGGCAAACCGTACATCACATGCAATGACGTCATTAGAAATTTTAACATACTTTTTCTGAGACAAAGAATGAAAAATGAGAAGCTGGGGGTCTGGTTTGGCACGTAGCCAGAATTTGGTAAAGGTGAAAGATTACAACCGCAATTTAAAAAGTTTTGCAAATATATTAAAATTGGGAAACGTGGTGAGCAAATTAGTGCTACTCAAACACATCACAAATGGGGCCCCAGCCGCCGGAGGCTATGGTAGTCTGCACGCCGGAGGCTATGGAGGTCCAGTTGCTGGGCGATTTTTTGGAAAAAATAGCTATTTTAATGCAATTTGGATCACATTTCGAACGTTTTCAGAGCCATTTGAAACAACAAAACTTTAGGAAGATTTGAAACCTAATTGAAAAAATCTCTACTGTAGGTCAAGTACAAAGCACGTTTAAAACCTTGCATTTAAATTTGGCCCAGGTCAAGGGAAAGCACGTTGAAAACCTTGTAGTTTAAATTGTGTGATTTGGCCCAGGTCAGGGGAAGCAAGGTACATTTCCTTCCAAAACGTTGCCTTCTGCTACATTTTTAGCATTAAATAATTCACTCAAAGATTTGCCTTGGGAGATTTTTGTTTTGTCATGAAAATAAAGTCGTTGAAGAATACCGGTACATGTATGACTAGGGGCCCAGGACCCCTCAAGTCAAATTCAGTAGATTGTTCAATAAGCATTTCCTCCGGCTAAGTTTTTTAAAAAGTATTTTGTCGCGTGAAAATTGGCGAGGTAGGGGTAAATAGTCATTTAAAGTTGGTAGAGATAGATTTTAAAGTTATTTAAAGTTGGTGGGCTACATTAGATGAAATAGCCTATATGGTTGCTAATCATGTTATTGCAATATAAAAGTTACCAGGGGACCTAAAACATATTATTGCACAAAAAAGTTAGAGAAGGGCCTTAGATTGCACCTTTCAAAACAAAAACATTGAATTTCTCTCGGCTTGTACATTTGAATTGGTTGGCAAAATTTTAAGTTGGGGGGGCCCGGGCCCCCTGGTTGTCAATATTAATATTATTGCTAATTGCTGTTGTACGCGTGTACTGTTGCCCTTGAAAAATGCTAAAAGGAACTGAAACTGAATAAATAATATAGACTTTGTATCATCATTTTTATCATTGGTAGCATTTTAATTGGGACATGCGGAGGCCCGAGCCCCCTGGTTACGCCATGGTTTAATGATTACCGTCAGGGATGGCGAAACCCGGGGAGGATATATCCCCCTCAATAATTTGACTGTATCCCCCTCAATAGTTTGAGTATGGTGTGCATCTGAGCGTAGGTGTCCACTTGAATTCGGGGAAAAAAAGTGTTCCATTTGTGGTGGAGACCTTTTTTTTGGTCTTCACCTGAATTTGGAGAAAAAAGTGTTCCATTTTTGGTGAAGACCTTGTTTTGTCTTCACTTAATTTGCTCACCAGAACAAATCGTGGTCGAGGTTCATCCCCTCCAATGTTGAAAATGGGGCAAAACTGGGGTAAAATTGCAAATCATCCCCCAATGCTCAACAAAAATCGGCACCCCTGATTACCTAACAGGTTTGCTCTCAAACCAACTATAAACTTTGGCACAACCAAACTGCTAAAGAACATTTTATCACTACCCGACATCCTTATATTTTTTTCTGTAAATACAATGCATGAAATCTAGTATGGAATTGGTATGGAAGATATGTCTTCCATTCCATTCCATTCTGGCATCTTCCATATTCCATACCGAAATTTCGATTCCATTCCATACCATGCCCTGGTTTCAAGATAATAAGATATAATTGGAACGACCGACGCTCGCGTCGCGTGTTCCTTTGTCTTTACTCGGCCATTTTCTAACTAATGAGTGCGAGATTTCAGACTTTTGCTTATAACTCGAGAACCGTTTGGTCTAACTACATGAAATTTTGACAGCAGTTTGAGATTAATGAGTTTTATGTTTGTACCAAATTTCGAGACAATCGGTCACGTGACTTCGGGTTTATGACCCGAAAACCGCCCCGAAAGTTTGGCGTAAAAAGCGGTCTAAGTCAAAAACGGCTTAAGTACGGCAAAAAATATTTCTCATGGTTATATGTCTTAAGATATCCTTTCATCCCTACCAACCCACTTTCGGCCGCGATGAGGTTTTTTTCTTATTTTTTTCCTTTTTTTTTCCTTTTTTTTTCCTTTTTTTTCCTTTTTTTTCCTTTTTTTTTCCTTTTTTTTTCCTTTTTTTTCTTCCTAAATCTTGTACGCTCGAGTTCTCCTAAACCACAAAACATAGAAATCTAATTTTTGTGTGAAGTTGTTGAGGTACATACGCAATTGTGTCTCCTGAAATTTTTTTGGGGCAACTCCCCCGGGAACCCCCCCAAAATGGGGCCCCAAAAAATCAATTTTTTGAACGGCTCAAGCTAGGGTGCCAGTTTTTTTTGATATCAGTAGATATTTGAGAGACAAATATTTTGACATAATTTGGGGGTACCACCCCCCCGGGGACCCCCCAAATGGACCCCCCCAAAAACAAATTTTTTTAACCATATAACCTAGGGTGCCATTTTTCTTTGATATCAGTAGATATTTAAGAGAGAAATATTTTGACATGATTTGGGGGTACCACCCCCCCGGGAACCCCCCCAAAATGGGGCCCCAAAAAATCAAATTTTTGAACGGCTCAAGCTAGGGTGCCAGTTTTTTTTGATATCAGTAGATATTTGAGAGACAAATATTTTGACATAATTTGGGGGTACCACCCCCCCGGGGACCCCCCAAATGAACCCCCCCAAAAACAAATTTTTTAACCATTTAACCTAGGGTGCCATTTTTCTTTGATATCAGTAGATATTTAAGAGAGAAATATTTTGACATGGTTTGGGGGTACCACCCCCCCGGGAACCCCCCCAAAAAATCAAATTTTTGAATGGCTCAAGCTAGGGTGCCAGTTTTTTCTGTTATCAGTAGATATTTGAGAGACAAATATTTTAACATAATTTGGGGGTACCACCCCCCCGGGGACCCCCCCAAATGGACCCCCCCAAAAGCAAGTTTTTTAACCATTTAACCTAGGGTGCCAGTTTTTTTTGATATCAGTAGATATTTAAGAGAGAAATATTTTGACATGATTTGGGGGTACCACCCCCCCGGGGACCCCCCAAAATGGGGCCCCAAAAAATCAAATTTTTGAACGGCTCAAGCTAGGGTGCCAGTTTTTTCTGTTATCAGTAGATATTTGAGAGACAAATATTTTAACATAATTTGGGAGTACCACCCCTTCGGGGACCCCCCAAAAATAAATTTTTTTAACGATTTAACCTAGGGCGCCAGTTTTTTTTTTTTGATATCAGTAGATATTTAAGAGATAAATATTTTGACATGTTTGGGGTACCACCCCCCCGGGGACCCCCCAAATGGACCCCCAAAAATGAATTTTTTAATGGGTTAACCTAGGGTGCCAGTTTTTTTTTGATATCAGTAGACACTTAAGAGATAAAAATTTTGACATGGTTTGGAGGTACCACTCCCCCGGGGACCCCCCCAAAATGGACCCCCAAAAATAATTTTTTTTATTGGTTTAACTTACGGTGCCAGTTTTTTTTTGATATCAACAGATATTTAGGAGACAAATATTTTGACATGGTTTGGGGTACCACTTTCCTTGGGACCCCTTCAAATGGATCCCCCAAAATCAATTTTTTGAATGGCTCAAGCTAGGACGTTAATTTTTTTTTATACCAGCAGATGTTTAAGAGACAAATATTTTGACATAGTTCCAATGGCTTACGCTTGAATACGATGTTTTTTTGTTTTTTTATTATTATCAGTCGCTATGTTGTCGATAAAATAACGCATGTGCATTGTACAAGTTAATCAGGTTTAGTTACTCAGGTTTAATCACCTTCACAGGTTTAGACAAGACAAACTATGGAAAAGGTTACTGGAAACTGGGAAGACAGTGTACAAGTTGTCGATAAAATATATATTTTGACAATGTTTGAAATTCCAAACCCTCTTGGGTATCCAAGAAGATAGGAGGGTTGGGGGCTACACTCCCCTTAGCCAAGACACCGAAAAACTTTAACCAAAAATACAACTGTTTACATAATACATATGTCTTGAACTGGACCTAAAAGTAAAGGGAGCTGGGCAATTCTGAAGTTTGCCATCTCGAAAAAGCAGCTCAACAACAAGTTATGTTGTGCTACATTTACTACAATCAATGGTTATGTGATTTGGTAATTCTTCGTATTGTGTGGAATGTATCCACCATACGCTTGCTATGCTTCCCACAAGTCACAACTTTTGACTTATGTTTGCTAATCAACTCTGAGCAGATCACTTCGGGACATGGTTGATTGCAAAACTCTTCCACTCGGTTCATAAAAAGTCGCGGACTTGCGCTTGCGGACTTCAAGAATTTTGAAGTTGCGGACTTGCGGTTGCGGATTCAAGAATCCTGAAACGTCGTTGCGTACTTGCGGATTAAGCTTAAAAACATGCAATTGCCAACTTGCGGTTGCGGATTAAGCAATTTGAAATTCGGTTGCGGACTTGCGGACTGCGGACTTAAAAAAAAAACTTGCGGTGCCCAGCACTGGTGCTCAATATCCTGTAAATTCCAAAAACCATAAATTTGCCCTCCAACAATTGATTTTTCAATGACTTAACCTGATGGGTTATTTTTTAGGATCAAAAACGATAACGTTGATAATTTTTTGACTTGATTTGTACTTTTATGAAGGTTCCAAAATTAAATATTTTGAATAATTGCTGATTTCACGGTTGACAAAAAGTACTTTTGAGCGTCACAGTGTAGCAGCTCGGTCGATTGCTTGCCGTTGCATCATCCGTAGTTGCCTTTTTTATGACGTCACAGTAATTCATTCACCGTGCATTTGTTGTTGCGTGTTGCAATTCAGTGGACTTAAAATCGTTATGTAGAAAGCACGGCTAATTTTGCAGTTCAGTTGGCTTTAATTTATTATGAAAATGTAAAACGCATGGCTAAATTTTGTAATTAAACCGGCAATTTTCAACCCGAATTCTTGGTATTTACGGACTCAAGAGGCCTGCAGGATCGTTCGACGTATATACTCAGCCTTGAGGAAAGAGATATAACCTTACTAGCCTACAAGTCTACAACAGCATTATAAACTACGCGTCGGTCGTTCACTGGGTTTGCTGGCAAACTCTCATCTAGTTGTAACTTGCAGACGTCACATTCAGCGCCGACAGACACTGTAGACAATTCATGGCAGCATCGACATAACGCTTCAAAACAATCAAATGTACACATTGATTTCAATCCTATCGTTACAGAATGACCTGTAACTTTGATGTTGGATGTGTCCTGGAAGGAACGTCCAAGTCATCTCCGCTTCGACAATACCGGTACTATAGTATAGCTAGGACTAAAAGGTATAAGCAATATGAGCGTAGAAAAGCAAGGAATCGCAAATTAACCAGATCATAAGACATTTTTTTCAGAAAATATTAAGTAATCATAATATTACAAGAGATAATTACAATAGTTCAATAAAAAAAATTGTGTTACAATCTGGTTAATTTGCGATTTCTTGCCTTTCTACGCTCATGTTCATGTCTGTAGTCCTAGCTGTACTGACGAGGAATAAAAGACGAATGTCGATTTCGAAACAGTATGTCTTTTGCTGCTAATCAAAGGTTTGATTGTGCCCACAAAACTTTGGATATTGTTTAGGCCTTTAGCTTGTTATGAATTCTGTTGTAATTTCTAAACTTGCTGATGTCGTCTACTTCGGTGCTTCTGGTGGTAGTCGTTACTGATAAAGGATAATGGTACTGTCCCTGCCATTCTCCTTATTACGTGGCAGAGTTGTAAGTCGGGCCAGGCTTTTCGGGTCGGGCTCGGGCTTAAGATTAGCAAAATATCGGGCTTGATATACGTACTTGACTTTTTAATGTTAAAGGCGGTGAATCATTCAGCCAATTCCGGTGGTTTACAATAGCTAAAATTGAGCTATAATTTTTGATATTTTTTGTTTTGATTTTGGGGCTGTGTTTGCAAAGATATTCAACAAATACAAAAAGATGTCCCCCGGAAAAAAGTTTTTGGAAACTCTGAGTTTTGTTCTTCCCGGCAAAACCACAGTACTGTTCTCTAAACTATTAGGCCTACTGTAATCTTATTAAACTATTAGGCCTAACGATCCCTAAACTATTAGGCCTAAAACTTTGGAGATAGTTAGATTTAGAAATAAACTATCTCTAAAGTATTAGGCCTACCACAGTTCTCTTAACCATAGGTGGGCAAGTTAATGCAAAACGTTAGCTTCGTTAACCACTAGTCCGTTAACAAACTTCACACCTCCGTTAACGTTAATCCGTTATTTTCAGCTGTAATTAACGGAAGTTAATAAAGTCCGTTAATCCGGTAACATTTTGCGTGTAATTTACATTTCGTTTTATTCACTCGCTTCTAGAACACGTATTGACGCAGTTGAGCTGATTGTAAGGAAATATTTATTGCTATGGTGGTCTTTTTGTGTTTTGAAAGTTACATTTTACAGTCTAATCTAATTTCAAGATAAAAACAAGTTAAAATGCACTAACTCCAAATTGCGAAATAACATGGGGCTATTTTGCCTCTAGAAGCAAAATAGCCACTGCCTTTAAATAAAGTGGCCACTTTTGACCATTTTGAATGCTGTATCATCAATAGGCCTAGTCATGATCATATACCGTAGTGCACCGGTACTTTGTACCAGTACCGATACTATAAGTAATTTTGCAGTAACTGACTAAGGTTGATATATACTGTTATTGGAAATTGTACCAGTACCTACTAATGACATATTGGCAGACAATACAAAACAATGCAAGGAGGGTTTTTTTTTCACTCCAATTGCCCGCTTTAAATTCTATAAAACATAAATAAGCATTATGAACTTTATTGATTTTATTTTCATAAATAAGCATTATGAACTTTATTGATTTTATTTTCATAAATAAGCATTATGAACTTTATTGATTTTATTTTAGAGTTAGAACTTAGAGTTCGAATGCTTAGAGTTAGAACAATTCTAATGTTGCCTTGCATTTTCTTTACATGGTGACTGTGAGTTTTGTGTATACACTGTACAAAGTGTACATATCTTTGCAACTCTTTGTTTTAATTTTGCATAAAATTTTTTATCATAGAAAGTAGCAGACTGAGAAAATCTAGAAGCTGCTTTTTTAACCTTAACTTAGTGAGGTGGCAGTAGACTTAGATGACCTTTCAGTCCTTCGCTGTCTCCTCACCAAGTGACTAAATATCGCTTTGACTCTGCAAGTTTGTGTGTTAGTTTTAAAGAAATTGCATATTTCGATGCTTTGGTGATAGACCTAGAGGAAGTTGCAGTTTTTTCTTGTGATATGACGTCACTTGTAAATAAATAAATATGATGATGATGATGATACTGGTCTGTGGTCATGATTATTGCCATGATGCATATAAATACTGACCAGTGATTGCTTAGCTACCAATACCATAGACTCATAACTTTTGTTTATTTTTAGGAACTAATAAGCCTATCTATTTGTTGATTTAATAATAGTCAGGTAGAGGCTACTGGTAGTAACTTGTTGTTGTATCTGTATACTCTGCAGTTTGTTTTGTGTGAACGCTGAACAGTCACTGAAATGAAATTGTATGATGTTAGAATCATCTTCTATTCTTAGCAGTGGATCACTAGATGCCAAAAAAATAGCTGGTTTACTTACACAGTGTTGGTACAACGCACATACAAAGTTGGCTGTGGTTTTTAATTGCTTTGAGCTTTATTTGTTTTAAGCTTAATGTGGTTTGGGGTTATAGCCAGGGATGTGGAAGCGGAAGCGGAAGCTGGAAGCGGAAGCGGTGGAAGCGGTAAATTTTTGTGGAAGCGGAAGCGGAAGCTGGAAGCGGTAAATGAGTACCGCTTCCGCTTCCACTTACGTTGTTCGACAATACTCGCACTAAATGTTTTTTTAACACAAAACAAACAATTGAAACATACCATTACAAGAGTTTGTGAAGCCAGCTGTTGCAGAAAGTATCCACTCTTAAACTCGCAAAAATTTGAATCCACCGCTGTTTGCTAAACTCATTGCCCTCAAATGCGAATCGGGGCAATAAATTTTTAAATCTTTGGTTTAAAACTTTATAAATACTGGCAAAGCCATATTTTGCCGAAATTTCAGCAACAATCCCAGTTCACACTTGGAAAACAAAGCTTCGTGGTTTCTCATTTACAAATTATAAAAGGCAGTTAGCGAATACCAAGTTACCAACGCACTATTTTGCAATCTTTCGACTGTTGGCAAATCTCGCAAGTTACTATCGATTCGCAACGTGAAGTTTTATTACTCAAATAAAATCAAGCTTTTTGAAGTAATGTTAGTTAATATAGTTTTTAAAATAATTTAATTTCATTGTCATTAAAGTATTATGAAAGAAAACCAAGTATTTTGATGTTGCTTTCGCGTATTCCATTTGACGATTCTTTGCGGTAAGTAATTTAATTGTGAGTGTGTAGCGTTAAATTTGGTGATAGGAAAATTCTCTGGGGACAATAGCGTACGTTTGTAATGTTTGGGTTCGTGAATCACGAAAAAAATACAAAAACAATAGTCCCAGTGCGCTCACTTTCTCAAAACCGCTGTTTTCATTATTGAATTTAATTTTATTGTAAAATACTAACCTACCAAGCTGACGGTACTTCGGTCGATTTAATAAAGTGCCTTTCTTGCAACCACCTATGGAGTTCGGTGCAGTGGCGGATCCAGAAAATTTTGGTGGGGGGGATTTGAAGCCAAAACCTCAAAAATTCGGATGTCTTCACCAAAATTGAGACTGATTTTTCGGCCGAAATCGGAAATTCAAACGTTTTTTTCGCCCAAAATCAGGTGGTCTCCAAAAAAAAAAGGTCTTCACCAAAATTGAGACTGATTTTTCGGCCGGATTCGTTACGTTTAGGTCGGTGGGGGGGGATGCATCCCGAAATGGAGCCGAATTATTCAAAATAAGGGCTGATTTTTCGGCCAAAATCGTAACTTTTAGGCTGGTGGGGGGGGATGCATCCCCCCCATCCCCCCCCCTAAATCCGCCACTGGTTCGGTGACGTCTCAAAGTATTTTCCTACGTCCAAACTTTGAACTTGTTTACGATTAACGATATGCAACTCAATTCATTGTTTTTCTCGTGTTTACAAGGCGGTGAGAATTCGTAGTAGATGACGTAAGTATGTAATAAATGACATGCATATTCGGCGTATAAATAGAGATACGACGATTCAAACTTGATATTTGACCAAGTAAATTTAAGTAGCTCGTACTCATAGCCTAATACGTATTGAGCAGTTGAGAATTAAGTAAAATTCAGTGCGTTTTTGCTTCATTCAGTTAGTTAAATGTTCATTACTTTGAATAAAATGTCGTAAATTAATCACATTCGCTCTAAATTATTTTTTCCCAAGTTAAGCAAAATAAAATTAAATCAGGTGGACAGTTTGTTACTTGATCTTCGTGTTTATTAAGCCGTTTAACATACGTGCGAATATATTTTTTGTTTCATTTAAGAACTATATATACGCCTACTTTTGATTACAGACAAGGATAGCTTGTTTAGAAATCGGCATTTTCAAGCAGATCTTAGCCACTAGCCGGATATTTTATTTTCATCTGCCCTCGATCCGCCGAATACTTAATTCGTTTCGAACTAAAATTAATTACGATCCTGAAAGATTTTTGCTGCTGCGCACTCTTAGATGCATAAAGAAGAAGAATAAGGTTTTATAAGTGATTAGGTAAGTTTATATAGATTTCAGTAAAGCACTAAATTGTTTCTAACAGGCGAATAATTTCTGTAACTACGGGCGGCAAAGTAGGCCTACGTATATTTGCTAATGTAAACGGAGCAGCTTATTTAGCTGCGCTTTCTAATAAACATTTATTTGATAGAGCAACGTAATTTTATATGTACTTTTTTTGTCATTTAAAGAAGTTTACAAAGCTGATATTTTTAATTCTGACACGCCGCACTATCACACAATGTCCCAAACAAGATGGAGTGCCGTTTACGACCATTTTGTTGAAGAGGGCAACAGTTTTCGTTGCATTGTACTTAAAAGTGATGGAATTTTGGAATGCAATTCACTGGTTCCAAAACTAAAGCAGGGAAGCGCTTCAGCAAATTTAAAAAGGCATCTAAAACGCCATCACCAGCAAACGTTTCAAAAAGTTGAGCAACAAGATTCTGCCACTACAAAAAAAGCCAAGTTAGAGAAAGTAAAAGGCCAAAATGCCGTAACAAATTATTTTCAAAAGGTTAATCCAAATCCAAAAGCAACAGCTTCCATCAATGCAGAAGACTTCAAAAACGGCATTTTAAAAATGGTCGTTTACAATGGAGTTCCTCTCACGTTTTTTCAGGACGATGGCTTTCAACTTTTAAATGGGGACTTTGCCAAAATCTTGGGAATTTCTTTAGGGCGGCAAGCCATTCGAAACATGGTTTTGAAAAGATCGGAAGAGGAGAGATCGAAGTTGAAAGGGTCTCTTTCTAAAACTTTTGTCTCGCTCAAGTTTGACGGAGTAACTAGACTCCGTTCTCATTTTTTAGGAATCTCTGCCCAGTTTTTTAGCGAAAAACGCGATCTGTCTGTAAAAACTTTAGCTTTAGTGGACACTGAAGCAAATCATACCAGCGCTCATTTAAAAGAAATTTTATTGAAAACTATGAAGGAGTTCAGCATCACAAAGCAACAAGTTTTAGCATGTGTTGTTGACAATGCATCTAATATGACACGAACTGTGCAGCTATTAAATGAAGATGAAGAAGATGAACAAAATGAAGATGATGAAGAGGCTATTCAAGAGATTGACCAAATGGGTACTGGATTTGATTGCACAATTTACCACATGAGATGCGCTGAACATACTTTACAATTGGGAATTCGCGATGTTTTAAAAAAAGGCCGATCTGATAAGTTTTTAACAAAACTACGGAAAATTGCTCAGCATCTACGTGCACCACACACCGATGGAATTCTAAAACGACGAGCTGGAAAAGGGATGCTGATTGACATGCCAACACGTTGGGGAAGTACTTTCCTCATGCTTCAGCGTTTATTGGATTTGAAATCTTTTATTCAAGACCTTGGATCACAGGATTCTTATCTAACTGAAAGTGAATGGTCTGAGGTAAAGATGATGGTCGATGTATTGCAGATCCCGCATGCAGCGACAATTTCTCTTCAAAAGCAAGATCTCACTCCAGGCGAATGCTTGCTTCAATGGAGAGAAGTCATGTTTAAATTGAACAAGCAAGACAACAATTTGTCTCGTTCTTTGCATAACTCCTTGCTATCTCGCCAACAGCTTCTCTTGGATAATGATGCTTTCTTGGCTGCGATTTGGGTAAGTGCAAAGTAAAAACAGTTTAGTTCAGTATTAATTGAGCCACAGTTTTGTATAATCTTGAAAACTTTTAAATACGTAAAATGCTTGCCGTGTGATAGTCTTTGCAATTTGCATATGCACATAACATGGACTGTGCTTTGAATCTTGAGTGTTTAATATAAAAATAATTGTGTATAACGAGTCCAGCAAAAAAGCGACAAATCAATTTCCTAAATATGTTTTTGTTTTTTATAGGTTGATGCGCGATCAAGAATATTTTTAAGCAATGAAGAGCAAACTCGTGCAAAGAGCACTCTTCAAGCCCTTTTTTTGCGCATGCAAAGTCTGGCGCAAGCTGAGGGAGGAGCAAATGCTGATGAGGATTCACATGAAGTTGTGAATGTATCCTCTACCGATCCGGCACCAACATCTGATTTCGACGAATATTTGAATTCTCTGCATTCGGCCGCTGCAGAGTCATCAACTTCACCAGCCGCAACAGCAGATATTAATGCATTTTCAGACGCATTGACTGAAGTAGAACGACTGGGACGATTGAGGCAGCCAAGTGTATGGGATATTATTTCCAAATATCCCCTCATTGTTCAACCAGTCTCGCAAGTGATTAGCTGTTTGCCCAGCACTCAGGTGTCAGTTGAGCGCATGTTTTCTCACTTGAAGTTGGTTCTTCGAGAAAATAGAGTTCGCATGGGTACAGAATTGACAGATACGATTGTGTTTATGAGAACCAATAAATCTGTGTGAACTGCAAAATATTGTTACGCTTTGAGCTTTTATTGCATTTTGAAAAACTTGTGTGCTTTATTTGTTTAATTTCTGATATGTTAAGTTACACTAAATTCTATCCTTTCAATACACGTTTGTATCGCTTTTGCTTTCAACTTATTTTACACTCACCATTTTCGTTGGATTTTTCTTTTATTATAGCCGCTGTTTTCTTGTGCTTTTTTATTGCACTCACTGTTTTAAATTACTTGTTTTAATATTACTTTTTTTTATTGCACGGAGTATTGTTTTTCTTCATGTTTACTTTTTCTGTGTGTTAGTAATGAAATAAATCGTTTTCACTTTTCATTTACATACCAGTAACACGTTAATGCATTTTATTAATATTATTAGCTAAAAATATTATGATAAATTTTGGTAAAAGTGGTGGAAGCGGAAGCGGTGGAAGCGGAAGCGATGGAGGTGGAAGCGGAAGCGGTTGGAAAATAGGCGCTTCCACATCCCTGGTTATAGCTACTTTAGAAAATCAACGAACCAGTTCCATACAATCAAATTGGAGTGGAGAAAACATACTGTACACTGGTACAGTACGTACTGTACAAATCAAGAGTTGAGTAGTGATAGTTTCCGTACAGTTCAATTGTCGCTACACTTCACGCATATGCTAGTACTGTACCAGTTTGTGATAGCCTACCAGTACAGTAGACCATCACTTCGCAATATAACAGATGCCGAATACGCGAGATCGATTTCGGACAGTGCACACATACATACCTACGGTACATAGTGGTACTGAGCCTGGACCGCATGGGTTTGGGTTGGGTTTTTGTGCTTCTGCACTTATGATTCTGTATGTTCTAGTACTAGTAGTATGCCATATGACAGATAACAAGTGTATGATATCGGTTACTGAAACAATTCGCGATACGGTAGCGTACAAAAAAATAGACTGTAATAGCAATTTTCGATTTGATTGCGCGATAACGATTTCTGATAATAAATGCCGTAATAAACTGTATGTGCTGCATTAGATATCTTTTTCCTCACTTTCTGACCTGCTAACTGTTGTTATCGATGTTAGTCAAAAATTGCAATCACATCAGATATTGAGAGTTGAAACATTTCAAAAAACTCAAACACTGATTTACCGCAATTTTGAGTATAAAAATTTCTAGTTCTGCAGGTTTTACCAGTGCTTTTCAGTTTTTAAAGTAATTTCTGTCAGTACTCTCAGCTTTTTAAAGTCTTCTTGCATTACTCACTATTGCAGTAAGCCTACTGAATGACCAACCAAATCTGCCAAATTCAAATTCCACTTCAGTACGGTACCAACCTATATCTTATCTACAAATTATTTCTGAAAAACAAAATCTAGTGATCAGGCAGGCTATTTGAATTCCTATCATAATGCTTACAGTAAATTCAAATTTAAGTTCTACACCACCTTAAAATTGTTCATGCAAATCTAATTTAAATGATATACAGGGTGGGCCATAAGTAAGTATACAGCCATCGCTCAAAAGTGCTTCAAAATTTTTTTTCCTTTACGGTTTTTACTTGATTTTAAGTCATATTACAGTTCTTAGTGCTGAGCAAGTAATGCGAAGTCTTTTGGAATGTGCTGCTTATTAGAAGTAAAAAGAAATTTAAAGTATTTATATTGTGATTGCTGTATACCTACTTTTGGCCCACCCTGTACCCTAAATGCAATTACTTACTAATCACTTTTTTACTTTTGCAAAATAGACTTAAAATCTGTGATCATATCAGTATTTGACTGTTAAAGAAATTTAATTATTTAATAGAAATTCAACAAATATTTAAGCTGTAACTTAACAAAAAATCTCAGCAGTTTTTTAACCCAGCAGCAGTACCATGAAAAAAATTACTTGAGCAGTACCACTGTACAACTAAGTAAAACTAAAGTTAAAACTCATCACTTGTTTCCACAATTATCACTGATACTTGATAAATGTTTGTTGATGATTTTGGCAAGCACTTCAAAACCAGCAGGTTAACCCCACAGGATAAAGTGCATTAAATAGCCTGCACATATTATCAGTGGCTCTCAATTTAAGCATAGTTTGATGGTTTAGTGATTACTGATTACAAAACCCAAACTTGATAGGCCTATTAGTTTATTAACAAAACTGCTATGCAAGCATTACAACCAGTTACAGGTTCTTCGTAATACGTAACGGTGACGGATCAGTGTGAACCTCTCACGTTCAGGTTACCGTCACCGCCAAATAACGGTAGAACGCTGAACGGTGACGGAACGGTGACGTAAACGTTGACGGCTTCTGTGTGAACCCGCCTTTACACCTCCGTTAACGTTAATCCGTTTTTTCAGCTTTAATTAACGGAAGTTAATAAAGTCCGTTAATTCGTTAATATTTTGAGTGTAATTTACATTTATTTTTATTTAATCGCTTCTAGAATACGTATTGACGCTGTTGAGCTGATTGTGAGGAAATATTTATTGCTTTGGTAGTCTTTTTGTGTTTTGGAAGTTACATTTTACAGTCTAATCTAATTTCAAGATAAAAATAAGTTCAAATGCACTGACGAAGCTGCGATCGAAAAATCTTTGGAAATTGCGAACAGCGATAATTAATAGACCCATGAGGCTGCAGCTTATTATTTGCCACAAAAAAGAACTCCTTTCTTCGCTTCCTTGTAGAAAACTCGTGCTAATACGTACCAAGTGTTACCAGTGCAAGCTGATTTGTACCGGTACGATGAATGAATGGTGCAAGATATTAACGATAAAAACGTTAACGAAAGTTAACAGAATTTAACGGAAGTTGATTTAGTCCGTTAACATGAAAAAACTTTTTAACGGATTAACGAGTTAATGAAAAAGTTAGCTTCGTTATTAACGATTAACGGACTTGTGCCCACCTATGCTCTTAACTATTAGGCCTACTGTGGTTTTGGAGGGAAGAACAAAAGTCAGAGTTTCCAAAAAATTTTTTCGGGGGATATCTTTTTGTATTTGTTGAATGTCTTTGCAACCGCAGCCCCAAAATTAAAACAAAAAATATCAAAAATTATAGCTCAATTTTAGCTATTGTAAACCACCGGAATTGGCTGGATGATTCACCGCCTTTAAAAAAGCGCAATTTAAATAACTTTGAAATACTGAATTCAGTAGTGTAGCAAGGGGGGGGGGGCTTAGCCCCCCTCCCCCCATTGGCTTGTCAAACAAAATGCAGAATAAGGAAAATACCACGTTTTTAGCTCTTCTGAGACTGTTCTTTGCGCTGGAATGGACTAAAAAGTGATTTGAAGTATCTTTTTAAACATATATTCAGGGGCGGAGCTACTTTGTCAAAAATTAAAGTCACAAATTAATGAAAACTTTGAAAATGCCCTAAAATAAACAATTAAATTTGATTGCTAGTGTAAAAACGTCAAACATAAACTTTATCAACAAATATATTATAAACTCAGGAATAAGTAGAGGGGGGGCTATTCAGTGTTAGTTAATTGCTAATCACTTCTCTAAAATATCTTTCCATTAGCCTCCCCCCCCAATTATTTTTCTTTATAAAATATATACAAAATAGATTACTCCATATGAGTTTTATTGAATAATAAAATTTTATGATTTAGCAGCATGTAAACAAGAGAACTACAATGTTATCATTAGCCACCTCCCACATAGTCCACTAATGCAACCAGTTGAATCATGTTGTGCTGCCAATTTCTATACCACGTTTTAAAAGCAAAATTTTTTTTTACAATAGCCCTAAAATAAAGTTACTTTTGCAAAAAAATGCAAAATTTTCGAGCGCTGGGTACTTTGCCCCAAGACCCCAAGTCTCTGGCGGCTGGGGGCTTCGCCCCCAAACTCCCAAAATAGCCCCCCATTGCGAATTTTGGCTACGCGCCTGACTGAATCACGACTTCGTTTAAACATCTATCGCGATTATTATTGCACAATAATATTATTGTAACATCGTCAAGTTGACTCGTGGTACAAAACTTGAAAATTGCTTTGATTACAGCAGTTGGTCGAGCGGTAACGCGTTCGTCTCCGGAAAGAAAGGCCTGAGGTTCATATCTCGCCCGGTCAAATCGAACACAGTGTTGCCGTTGGCTCGCCGCTGCTGCGACATTTCTTCGAAAAGAGCTGTGTTGCTCTGGCACAATGACAGAGAGATGAGCCCCGCAAACTCGTTACACGCTTCGGCGTAATACAATAAGTATAATGAAAGATTTGATTTTAATTTAATTTGATGTGTTCAAAGCAGCTTTTCGCCTGACACGTGTCAAGAGGAATCGTCAGAATGGAGAGCGCAGGCAAAAGATCGGCTATTTACTGAAAAAAGAAAACAGCCGTGATTGGCTGGAAAAAAACAATGAGAGAGCGTCATAAGTGCACAATCTTTAGGCTGTGCACGAATTCTTTTTGTCGGCGGAGAAGTTTTGATGAAAGTGGCTTCAAGAGCAGATAGATGGAAAAGAGAGCGGCCTTGGGCAAGAGTAGAAAAACTACTGTAATCATAATGTTGAGCACAGTAGATATTCTATACTTGCCCAAGGCTACTCTCCTTTCCATCTATTGGCTCTTAAAGCCACTTTCATCAAAACTTCTAACCCTACCATAGGCGTAGCCAGAGGGGGCCCCCCAATTAAAATGCTACCAATGATAAAAATGTCACAAAAAAGACTACCGTATTGTTTCTTCAGTTTCAGTTTTTTTAGCATTTTCGCGTACAGTAGTACACACGTACAACAGTAATTAGCAATAATATTGATCCAGGGGGCCCGGGCCCCCTCAGTTTAATTTTTGCCAACCAATTTAAATAGGCACCCTACACTAATATTTAAATGGTACTCAATTTAAATGGGCCCCCTACAATAGTATTGATCCAGGGGGCTCGGGCCCCTTCAATTTAATTTTTGTCAACCAATTCAAATGGGCCCCCTACAATAATATTTAAATGGCCCCCGGGCCTCTTCAATTTGATTTTTGCCACCCAATTTAAATGGCACTCAATAATATTTAAAATGACACTCAATTAAAATGAACCCCCAACAATAATATTGATTCAGGGAGTCCCGGGCCCCTTCAATTTAATTTTTCCAAAGAATTTAAATGGGGCCCCTGCAAAAATATTTAAATGGCCTCCAATTTAAATGGACCCCCTCAATATAGGTTTTGCCAAACACTTTAAATGGGCCCCCAGCAATAATATTTAAGTGGTCCTCAATTGAAATGCCCCCATAACAATAATATTGTTCCAGGGGGCCCGGAACCCTTCAATTTAATGTTTGCCTACCAATTTAAACGTATAACCCGAGGAAAATTAAGGGTTTTTATCCTAATAGTTGCTAACTTAGGCCCTCATCTAACCTTTTCATGAACGTAATGCAATAATCGGAGACGGATTTGACATATGGCACAGTGCTAGGGGCCCCGCGCTCATATAAGACTTCTTTTGGTCTTCACCTGTATTTGGTAAGAAAATATTGCGAAAATCCCAAAGTGCCGGGGCCCAAAACAATGTATATCTGGCCCGGGCAATAATATGGTTAGTAGGCGTAACCATCTATTGTACATTTTTCAGGAACAATTCACCTTCACCTCGCCAGTTTTTATGCAACAACATACTTTAGAAAAAAATTAGCAATAGTAAGGGAATGCACATTGAACAAAATTTTGTATTAAAAGGGCCTGGGCCCCATGGCCATGTATGTACTCCTAAAAATGGTTGTTTTCATGACAAAACAAAAATCTCCATGGAAAATCTTCGAGTGGATTGTTATTTAGTGCTAAAATATTGCAGGAGGTGATGTACTTTACTTCCCCATACCTGGGTCAAATCACTTACAAAATTTAACCCCAAAATGCAAGATTTTAAACGGTTTTGGACTTAAATTGCAAGCAAAAGAAGGACTGAACAAATCAATTTTTTCAATTGGCTTTCAAATGTTAAAAATCTAGTACTTTCAAATGGCTTTGAATACGTGCAAAATGCATAGGTGGGCAAGTTAATGCAAAACGTTAGCTTCGTTAACTACTAGTCCGTTGACAAACTTCATACCTCCGTTAACGTTAATCCGTCATTTTCAGCTTTGATTAACGGAAGTTAATAAAGTCCGTTAATCCGTTAACATTTTGAGTGTAATTTACATTTCTTTTTATTCACTCTCTTCTAGTACACATACTGACGCTGTTGAGCTGATTGCAAGGAAATATTTATTGCTATGGTGGTCTTTTTGTGTTTTGGAAGTTACATTTTACAGTCTAATCTAATTTCAAGATAAAAACAAGTTCAAATGCACAACGAAGCTGCAATCGGAAAATCTTTGGAAATTGTGATCAGCGATAATTAATAGACCTATGAGGCTGCAGCTTATTATTTGCCTCAAAAAAAGAACTCCATTCTTCGCTTTTTTCTATACAACTTGTGCTAGTACGCAACAAGTGTTACCAGTGCAAACTGGTTTGTACCGGTCCGATGAATGAATGGTGCAAGATATTAACGATAAAAACCTTAACGGAAGTTAACAGAACTTTACGGAAGTTGATTTAGTCCGTTAACATGAAAAAACTTTTTAACGGATTAACGAGTTAAGGAAAAAGTTAGCTTCGTTATTAACGGATTAACGGACTTGTGCCCACGTATGGCAAAATGTGATCCAATGGTATTAAAACAGCTATTTTTTTTTCAAAAAATTACGAAAAATCGCCCATCGGCTGCCTCCTCAATGATACGTTTGAATTACAGTACACTTATTTACTGAACACGTTTCCCAATTTAGACATTTTCACAGTTTAACTATTGGTTTAAGCTTTCCCTTTGAACGAGTTCCTAGTTATATGCAAACAACAGGCCACGGCTTCTGATCTTCCATTCTACGATATCTTTGCCCCACAAAAAATTACTTTTTCGAGGTTTCTGATGACGTCATTGCATGTGATTTGTGGTTTGGGCTCCCCCCAATCAAAAATCCTGGCTACGCCTATGAACCCTACTCTCTCCCAGTCTCCCGACAAAAAGAAGTCGTGTACAGCGTAAAGATTGTGCAGTAAAGACGCTCTCTTATTGGTCTTTCTCCTGACGATCACGGCTGGGCTTTTTCCGATAAATAGCCGATCCTTTACCCGCGCTCTCCATTCTGACGATTCTTCTGGACAAGTGTCGGACAACTGCAAATGCGTGATAGGTGTCTGCAGTGCTTCAATACAACTTGCGCTCAAAGCATCAAGGACGTGGTAACGCGTTCATCGTGCAGAGTAAGCTAGTAAAACAATCTTCACTCAGAGCAGCTGTAGATGCTTAAAAAAGCGTCTTCAGCTCTCACTACTACTCCCACAACCATTCCACACTCTACAACTTTCGAAACATATCCAAAAACCAAAAAAATCCACACAAAAAAAAGACGAAAAGCTGCTTCGAAGACATGAACAGTTGAGCACTCTAATGAAAGCTATTATTACGTCACAATTTATCAGCAAGGATTAGTATCATTATGAGCAATAACGGTACATTTTCATCGGGCCTGGTTTTGGTTTCAAATCACTTTTCGGGTTCGTACTCGTACTTGTCGCGCCGTTTACAACTCTGTTACGTGTGACTTCATTCGCTGGTTGTTCACTTTATTTCGTTTAAATCACTGAACCGAAAATCACTGCACTAAATTCAAAACAATTCATTGTCATTTCAAATTAACAAAAAAAAATTGCTCCATCGATTACAACGAAGCATTTACCAATTGCTGCAGTAGATATAGCGCGTTGAGTGATAGAGCGTCAATTTATTTGTAGTAGCAAAATGTCGGCTAGACCTTGGCTTTTCCGTGCTCGACTTTCAGCATTCAAGAGCAGTGTGGAGGCCCTAATCTCTTGCAAACCGGCAACAGTCGCAAAATATTGACGCCGCACTAAGTTGCTTTACAGAGCAAATCACAAAAGTTAACTGTATTGCGTTATGTCCTTCGCTCTTTCGTCTGTCCTGTAAACCAGCCTATCCTCTGTATAAAGTCGTTTTGAATTGATATCTTTGTCCTATGAACATTTTTTGCAGTATATAATTTCATAAGGGGCTATCCATAAAAGACGTTCGCACAAAATCGCGAAAAATTGACTCTCCCTTCCTGTTCCGCAAAGTGTCTGCACTGCGTCAACCCCCCTTGCCCTCGCGGACACAATAGTGAACTTACCAAAGTTAGAAATGGCCATGACAATGTCATTGCAGGTTTACTAAGTCACTACAAGCATGTTTTGAGACCCTTCTAGCATTCATTTTTATTGGCGACACTACTGGTTACTAAATGGAGGTTATCAGAATGTAAACAAAAACTGTGCTTTATTTAGTATTGAAACACTTTAAAAACACGTTTTCAGTTTGTTTAGGTATCATAGCTCATAAACCAAGCGTTAGGGTTGAAATAAACTAACTAAATACAGTATATGTTGAAAAGCAATGGAAGCAAAATTTCAAAGCAATGACAGCGACTGAATTTTTATGCTTTGTGATGAAGGAATGCGGACGTCCATATTGCAAGACGCCCTCCACCTTCCTTGTCCGCGAAGTGTTCACACTGGACAAACTTCCCTTGACCGTAGACGTCTTTTATGGGCAGCCCCTAATAATAATATCTGTTAAGTCAGGGGTCGGCAACTTACGGCCCGCGGGCCGGATGCGGCCCGCGAAGACATTTTACCCGGCCTGCGACCTTTCATTGTCATTCGGCCCGCGACCTTTTTTTTTTCATTGATAAATATGCAGCATTAAACCGCCGAAATGATTCTCATCTTCTGGCGAAAACCTTTTTTTGGTCTTTGCCATCAATTCAGCCAAAAAAAAACCTTAATTTATGGCGAAGAGCTTTGTCTTTTGATCCGCCGGAATGGTGGCGACCCGCTGGAACCTTGTTAGGACTGAATGTGGCCCACTAGTTCAAAAGGTTGCCGGCCCCTGTGTTAAGCAATTCTTTCACTGGCCAGAAAGCCTGCGCGGTAACGTGCTCGGTTCTGGTGCGAGAGGTTAGGGTTTAAATTCTGGGCCGGTCAAATCGAACACAGAGTTGCCAACGGCTCGCCACCGTTGCGACTTTTCTTTGATAGGAGCTGTGTTGCCCCAGCGCAATGTCGTGGCAATAGGCCCCGCAAATTTGAGACACGCTTGGGCGTAATACAGCGAGTACAACGAAGGTTTGTTTTTTGTTTTTTTTTGAACTAATTATTTCCGTAGATTCATTCGCGGAACATGTTATACCTGTTGCCACTATGCAAATAAGAGACTTAATCATTGTTCAACGCATAAAATCCCCGAAAATATTGATTCCAAAATGACTGAAATTTTTCTTTCAAGAAGTACAGCATAACGGTACTGAGTGCCGTTGCCGTCGGTACTTTTTCAAAAATGTAAAGACTAAAGTACCGTCGGTACTTTTTTAACAAAGTAGCGGTAAAAGTACCTCTTCTGGTACTAAGCACCAAGTCTACAGCTTCTCAAATTTTCATCTAGCGGGAAAATTGTCGGCAGCGTGGCCGAGAGGGTAAAGGCGTCGTTTTTACGACGACCCTGATCGCATGATCTGAGCTCAACCCGCACCCTGGTCACGTTGTTGCGTCCTTGGATTAGACGTTTTACGATGAGTATCTCGACTTGGTGGCTTCGAACAAGCAGCAAATTTAAAAGGGAAGAGTCAATTTCAACCTGACAACTTCAAAAAATAGTTTGCTCCCAAGCAGTAGGGGAATGGGGGTTCTTTCGAAAGACAGCACCGCCGTCGTTTCTCGTGACAGAAAGAACAAGATGCGACCGAATAATCAAATTTCTACATTTTCTGCTAGATGGTAACACAGAGCTATTCTTCAAATAAAAATTTTTACTTTTTTGTTACTACAATTTTTCTGAAAAGTAGAATTCTTGATGTTTCTTCGGCAGTAGATTTAGGAGCGGCATTCCTACCGTGGCCCTAGCTTAGACCACGTCACAATGCAAAAGAACACCTAGAAAACGTTTAAATTAGCGTTAGAATAAAATGGACCAAGAAAGTGAAAAAGACTGTCGATTTCTGGTATTTTAGCGGCTTTTTAATCAGTTTATGGGTGGGGTTGGGACATCTTTTTTTTACGAAATGAACGTTTTTGCTTATGTGAAAATTGCCCGATTTAAGGTCACAAATCTGAAATAGCACATAAAGCTATTTCATATATCAATAGCAAATAAAGCTATTTCATACATCAATAACGTTTTGGGGGGAGAAAAGTGAGTTGCGCCATGCCTTTCTCGTTTGGCCACGACATAAATTAAATGATAACAATATTTTTTCACGCTAGCTTTCGTTGACGCATTCGTCGTTTCAAGTAACACCTGACGAAATTGTTTTGCTTCAACGAAAGGTAGTGTGAAAAAAATTTTGATAAAGTCAGCTCAAGTGCAAAACATCTTTTTAGTTTATTTTAATAAAGCTAACAGGCGGCATCTTCATCACAATAATAACAAAATTAGGCCTATAGACCGGACTATCACCGGTCATGCTTACAAACCCACTTAGCGCAATCGCAAAGCTCATTAATTAAACTTTTAAAATTCAATGAGATAGATATTGTCGCCAAGTCCCCAAATATTGCTGGCAATGCCTGATCTAGTATCGCAGCATAGCTTTTCTGCTATTCTAGGTCGTTGTGTTATTATTGCTGCAAGGTAAAAATAAAACAAGAAATTAAGTAATAAACATGTAGGCATAAAATTTAAAAAATGATCTTTTTGCTTCTGAAGAAAAGACCTTTAAAAGTGGCGTTGTATTATCCACACTGTAGAAGCCTAGACATTACAAGCAAAACAGCCAGAAAATAAAGTATAGAAAGTGACGTTTTATTGGCGATAAATTTTGTGGCAATAATATTAAGCGTCAAATTCAGAAACGAAAGTATTAAATCAGATTATCGTAAAAACATAAATTCATTGCATTTTTATCGAGCCTTACAAAAAAAGAAACTACTTGTTTAATTAAACAACAAACCGAACTGCTGGGAGCGTACAATGTATTGTAAACATTTCTCTGTGCAAATTTCCACGTATTATTTTATTGAGCTACCATTTTTATTTATAGATCTTAAGAAGGTGTTAAAGAGCGGAAGACCTTGCTGGTCATTCATGCAAGAGCTTATAGCAACTTTTCTATATAACTCTCGTCGTGCCATTTATAATATGTGTGACGTCACCAGGAAGTTTGCACGCAACTTATAAACTGCAGTGCGCTGAGGCGCGAGTATTTTTGAATAAACTGCTCACAACAATGTGACCGTCTGCAAGAAACAGCAGCAAGACTTTCGCGACAGCATGCAAATCGTTGTCGAATTGTGAAAAATAAAGCGCTTTCATCTGACCGATGATAGGGAATAATACTTTGTTCTGTCAAAGCAGCCGACAGAAAAACCGAGTTTGCCAGGTGTAGCCATTTCAAGCAAAACAGCTGACAGCGAGACTTATTGCAGCTCAGGAAACTGATGAAACAGATACTATGATTCATTTTTTCGTAATAGAAAGAAACTTCAAGTATGAAAGATAAAAATATATGTTTATGCTCTATTCAGAGAGACAATTGCCCTATAATACTGTATGTCTTTGAAGTTTGAGTAGAGCAAAATTTAGCGAAATATGTAGACTTTTACACACAAAAGACTGTGTAACAGAACTACATGCTGCTCTATAGTCGAAACAAAAGTTTTTGGCGTAGTAAAGTGGAGCTGATAAAAGCAATGACCCCTTTCCCCGAATAAAACTAACTCTTTAATTTTTAAAATAATGTCGGTAAATAGTCACTTCCTAAAACTAATTGTCAAATTTGCGAAAAAGCTTCAACATTTTGTAGCACTTTGAAGAAAAATTGAAAAAATTTTATAACAAACTGGGCAGGTTCAATAATTGTTTGCACTAAAATTTAGTCCAGATCGAAATTCCTGGCAAATTGATTTTTCTCTGTCGTTTGTGTGTTTAAGAACAGAAAGCTGTATTTAAATGGCGAAAAATAGATGAGCGTTGGTTGACATAAGAACAGTTTTGTTCAAAATTATTACTGGACTATTCAAACGCAAATAAACAACCGCGAACCAAGAGCGAGCTCATAATGCGTGTTGTGATGTCCGTAGCAGCACTCTGCTGTACAGTGTAGAACTGTAGATGTCTGGATATTAAACAAATAAATTCTTGAAAAATTTTGCCAAGCCTGTGAGAAATTGAGTCAAGTTTTGCTAATTCGTTGATATACAGTGAGATGATAATTTAGAGGAAGGCTTAATTTCATCACAAATTTCTATCTACTTCTTTATTAATTCTGACTTGAACCTAACCCAAACTCATATGCTTGCTCTAAAAACTAACCCCAATTTTAATCCTAACTCTAAGCCTAATCTTGACCCTTAAACAAGCTAATGAAAAATGCCCGGATGCATTTTTCACATTTTTGTTTTACTTTCTTAAACTTGCTGTAAAATTTTTACGGTAAACTCTCTAATTTACAACCGGTAAACCTATATGTGTACTCGTTGTTGACTTTTCAGATCCTGTTTTATAGGGTGACCCCTCCTCACGAAAAAACAGAACCCACAAATATTTGAATAAAATTTTTAATTATCATTATTTCTTTTTTTGCTCCAGGTTGTAAAAGTTAATTTTGTGTAAGGAATATTGTAACAATATTTTTTCCACCATGTTTTGGTCAACCAAAGAGAGAAGGCCTTTTATGTGAACAGGGGTGCCGAAACAAGGGGGGGATATATCCCCCAATAATTTGGCTGTATCACCCCCAATAATTTGAATGGGTGTACATCTGAGCGAAAATTGGGAAAAAAAGTGTTCTATTTTTGATGAAGACCATTTTTTTGGTCTTCACCTGAATTTGGGGAGAAATAGAGGTCTATGTTTGATGAAGACCTTTTTTTTTGGTCTTCACCTGAATTTGGGAAAAAAGTGTTCCATTTGCATTTTTTTTTTGGTCTTCATAAATTTCCAAACCTGAACAAAATCGTGGTCGAGGTTCATCCCCCCAATGTTGAAAATAGGGCAAAATTGGGGTAAAATTGCAAATTATCCCCCCAATGCTCAACAAAGATCGGCACCACTGTATGTGGAGGCCTGTTTTGAGATTTTATTAGGGTTTCGTTTTTTTTGTTGGTCACTCTGTATATTTTTGGCCCATCTCTTAGCTCTCAACTGTTTTTTTTTTAATTTTCTCCGGCGATCTTTTTTAGAAAGCAAACAACTCTTTTTATCATCTAACCGATCAGTGGTCGAGTGGATAGAGCGTCTGCAACTGAAACGTTAAACTCTGGTTCAATTCCCGGTCGGGTCAAACCAAAGACTATAAAATTTGTATTCACGGCTTCCCTGCTTGACGTTCAGCAATAAAAGAGACAGTGTGAAGCCTCCACCGTGTGTGGTAGACAGGTGGCAGCTTGAATCGAATACCGAAAGTCCCTTCGCTGTCTAGTGCATTAGGATGGCCAAGGCAATTTGGTGGATAAGACGTAATATTATAAGAGTGCCTTCACTCGATTGCTAGCGGTAGTGTAGTTGTTTTATTTGACCATGATATTTAGCAGTTTAATGTTAGATCCAAAACCTTGCCCGCATTTAACTTATTATTCCATTCAAGAATGTGCTTGTGCTGTATTTTGATTGCCGAAGTATATTTGCTAAATTTAGAATATTCAACAGAAAATTGTGATTATACTTCCAATAAGATGACGTTTTGAAAATAACGTTCCTGTTCACAATTACCAGTATAGTTTGGCGATTTTGCTGAAGAAATTTTTCTGAAATAAATTTTTCATTTGGTTCACTCAAGCCACAATGGGCAAGAAAAAGGAGTTACCAAGTTTGAAAATCTGCATTCTTGGAGATAAGGAAGTTGGGAAATACTCTCTTGGCCAACAATACGCGAAAGGTTGGATCGAACCAAAAGAATCAAACGGTACGCTGAAATTATTTTCTTCACTATAACCTAGGGTTATCATATTTTCATCACCAAAAAGGAGGACACGTTTTTAATGAAATTTATTAACAGCTGGTTGTTCTGCATCGCCTATACGGCAAAAGACAAACGAAAGCAACAATTATTTTAGCTATATAGGTCAAAGTGTTACTTCATTTAATTTTTCAACTTAGATCACGAGTATTTGGCCGTTTCCTTAACTTTCTTAAGTAGTGTAGAATCAACTTTAACAATGTCGTATAACCGATTGCACGTAACATCATTGAAATTGTACACCAACTTCAAGATGCTTGCAACTGAAGCAAAAAGAAATCGTTGTCCTTCCTTTGACCATTGTGACCATCAAGGAAAAAATACGTTTAACATTAGCGTCATGAGCTACTGTATATGTAATGCTGAAGTAAAACTATGCAATTTTTGACAGCTCGCTAAACAATTCAATAGTACTGCACGTGTTAAAATAGGCCAGTTAACACTTAACTGGATCTGGATGTCTTAACAAAGCTAAAACTTACAATAGAGTGGCTGCGACAATTGCATCATAATTTATTATCGAATGAGAAATTTATTACGTCATGAACACCCCCGACTGTCCTGGAGTAACCTGGTAAGACGTAAGCTATAGTGCGTGCGCGATATATAGGCCTACTTTTAATGATCTAATCATCTAACTGATGATATATTTATACACTAAAAGGCTGCGTGTGTGAACATGTTTCATCTGTTCAAAATGCCAAAAAGGAGGACATGTGGGCATTTTTTAACGTCCTCGGAGGACAAATTATTTTTCATTAAAAAGGAGGACAAGTCCTCCAAAAAAGGACGAATGGTAACTCTACTATAACCTGCTGATAAAAGTTGCAACTAATCGAATTACACTCTTTTTTTAAAGAACCAGTAAATTTCAGGTTCGTAAATTTTCGTGAATTTTCAGCCTCATTATTGTTGTTAATTTGTTCGTAATTTTAATAGAAAATTAAAGAGACTCATTAATAGAAAACACAAAGCCAAAACAACTGGAATTTAGAAACGTGGCTTGACGTTTCGTGAAACTACTTCTCACATTGTCAAACGTAATGAATCAAAAGGTTTATTAAAGATATTTTGTTGTTACGAACGTTATGCTCTAAAGAGACTCAAATCAACCCTTTCGTGGTTAAATATTGTTATTGTTATGATGATTACCGTTGCAGAAGACAAACCAACAATGCAGAAGTTACATAGCAGATTTGGAACTTTAACTTTTTTCACAACTGTGAGGTAGCACTTCCTCACATATCTGCTTTCCCATCAGGCTAGTGTTTCATCAGCATCTGAAATCACGCATTCGCCTATCATGGCAGCCCACCCGAACCTTCAAACCACATACGAGAACAATTTCTGCACTTGCCATCGTACCCTCTTCTCAGATTACTCTGATCAAAGTCTGCCTACAAGGTCACTAGGAAGACGATTGCCGACCAGTATCACTCTGGCACTCCACTTAGCTCAACCGCATTGCCCTAGCATCACTAAGCATGGACACCATTCATGACACCACATTAGCAATTTACCACAAATATCAACAATCAAGAAAAAATCAACAAAGGCAATATATGCTGATTACAAAAAAAGGGGTTGCACGAGCCAGTGTTTTTAATTACTTCTTAGATTTTGAGCAAATTATTGAGCCTCGTGTTTTCAGGAAATAGTTGTTGCTTTTTTTTGAAAAAACTGTTAGATTAAAAAAAATCTGTCGGCAACCAAACCTGAACTGTCTACGATCAACCATTTCCGAGATAGAAAAGCTTGCTGAGAGGACGATAAATTCTTGCAAACCTGTCGTCCTTCTCAGTGTCAAATCAAATTTTCTTTATCAGAAGTTGCAAACAGTGAAGGGGGAAGAGCTATTCAATATGATTCATCATATGTGATTACTGGTGAGCTAGTCAACCGCAACCCTAGATGGAAGAATTCTGAACAAATTTATTCTGAAGTTTTAATCTATTAAATTTCAGGAAAAGGGCAACAAGAAGATTAAGTTGCAGGCATTTAACCACATCACGAAATCGTGAAATCACTATGTATTATTAAATATTATTAATCGCTATTTAAAGAAATTTTATTGTTTTGCGACTACCGTAGGTTTCTTTTTGTCTGAAATGAGTCGTAATTTAATGTAGCTACAGACATTTGATCCAACGATTCTCGGGAGCCGTATAGTCGCGTCATAATCACAACAACACGCGTAATAGGAAGTGAATAAAAATTTATAAAGCTTGTAAATCTCAGCAGCAAACTGCCCTTTGCAACAGATTTTTTGTTGCCAAAGTTAGGAGAATATTTTGAAGGTTGTACTGAAAAGATTTAGCACGTTTTAATTAGCCATAGCTTACTGCCAATTTGAACAGGCACCTAGTGAAGTAGGAAACGCTGCTGTTTGGGGCATATCCAAGCAATAAGCATGCAAAAATATTAAATAACTCTGCATGCTAATTTTACGGTGTTCCTGGTCATACAATTACAGTGTAGCGGAAAGGGATTCAGCGCAATGCTAAACTTACTGCCAATTTTCTGGCACGTTTATCCATTTGTTTTGAAGAAAATGATACTAGAATTTAGAACTTGCCAAAAAAGTTCACCACAAAAAGTGTCTTGAGTGTAACTGGAGCATGCGCATAGCCAGAAATCTGCAATAGGGCTGTTTCGGGGGCCCAGGAGGGTCTGGGAGCGAAACCCCCAGCAGCCGGAAACATGGGGGTCTGAGGGAAAAACCCTAGCCGCCGTAAGCATGGGGGTCTCCCAGCGCACGAAAACTTGTATTTTTTTGCAAAAATAACTTAATTTTAGGCCTATTTTGATACGCGACAGGGGTGGCAAATGGTAAAATTCAGTTCCCTTATTTAGAAGCTGGTACATCATAGAATCTTAAAGTTCAATAAAATTCACGAGGAGTAATTTATTCCGTTTATATTTTATAGAGAAAGGTAACTGGAGGGGAGCTAATATAATGAGATTTGAGAGTAGTGATTGGACATTGACTAATATCCCCCCTATTTCCTAAGCTTATACATTTTTTGATGAAACCTATGTTCAGCATTTTTAAAGAAGCGATCAAATTTTATTGCTTACTTTTGGCCATTTTTCAAAGTTCTTACTTATTCTTTAAGCCATTTTTGAGTACATTCCATTGCGAAAGACAGCTTCAGAAGTGATAAAAACGTGGCATTTTCCTTATTCTGAATATTGGTCGACAGGCCAATGAAAAGGCTGTACCCCCCCCCCCCCCCCGCCTCGCAATGCTACTTAACTAGAGCGCGGTAACTCCGCGACTCAAACGGCTGGTACAGAAATTTCATTGCTGCAGAAATCCGACGTACCGGATGTACGCAAGAGCAAAAATCCGATGTACACAAATTCATGAGGCACAAGTGCACAACTGCTGCAGGTGTTAAGAGCTTTTGTAGCAATCAGCGAGTTTTTAGCACACGCAGAACTTTATTATTTTCGTCGTTCGACGTAAAAATTCGCCGATTTCCCAGGCACCAGCAGACTCAAAACGTTTGAGTAAAGCTGTTGCAAATACTGCTTGATGCTAATGCATGAAACCTATATTGGCCAATGACTGTGAGCTTACTTTGTTTTCCAGAGTCGGCAACAGCGTATTGCCCTACAAAGGTGGTTGAAGTAGAAGACAAGAAATTTGAAGTTCAAGTGCAAATCTGCACCAATATGGACAATGAAGAACAATTGGATAACTGTGACGGACTGGCTTTGGTTTTTTCAATCACCGAAAAATCTTCCTTCACTTACTTAAATACCCTGAGTAAGCAACTGCGTGAAAAATTTCCTAGTTCTCCTCAGAACGGAGTCCATGAGCAAAGCGCGGAGGTTATAGGGGATAAATCCAATTCCGGCTTGTCTATTCCCGTGGTTTTAATCGGAAACAAAATCGATGACGCTAAATTGTCACGAGCGGTTGAACTGGACGACGCCAAGGCTCTGTCTCAGGACCTTTCGTGCGTTGGATTTTTTGAGACGGCTGCTATTTGCAACGCTGATGTCCCTAAAGCTTTCGGTTGCCTAGTAACAGAAGTTGCTGCACGAAAACAAACAAACGCGCCGGAAGTAAAGCCCACGAAAGCTTGCTGCGTGATTATATGAACCGGAAATGTGGGCGGATTAATAAAAAGCAAAATCTAGCATGGCTCCTGAAGACGAGCGTTGGTGGCGTTGGTTTTGTATTTTTTTTGTAGTCGGATAATTGATCAGTTGTGATTTCGTTGGTGCGCTTTTTGCAATTCTGTTCACATATTTTGATTTGCGTTTTCTATTTTCAACGAACTAAATCTGTCAACAATACAAAGAGTAAAAAAGAACATCAAGTTTTTTTGAGTTCTATTAAATTCGATCACCGAGCAAATTAGAATAACGGAGAAAACTCACCAAAATCCATAAATAAACAATCGTGCAATGTACAAACAGTTCTGTATGCAATTCAAGCTAGAAAATTTGTTGTTGTATTCAACATTGGTTAGTAGTTACATTTAACTTAAAACCGTTCCAACCAAAACTCCAGAAAAATTATTTCAATAGAAACTATTTCAAGGTGGTCTTCCTGAAAATAGTTCGAAACCACAAACAAGCGACAATACTTAAAAACTTAATTCCAGCGCAATAGCAAGTTAAAAGAGACACTGCTGATTGCATAACATAATAGGCCTCTACAATGAGTGCCAAGTGATGGAGATAGACAGGCGTGACGCAACCAAGACCGCTAAGGGGGCCCCACTTGAGTCAAACACATAAAATTTTATCCCAATATTTTTCTTTACATTTTCTGCATGTAAAAATTTCATTTTGCTTTTGAATCAGCACCTTCTTCAGCAAAATCCTGGTAGCGCGCCTGATGCATCGCATTGAATGCAACGTCTACAAGGACATAGTTCAAACAATCAATCGAAGTTGCTGAGTCGGCATTACTCCATACGATTTTTGCAAATCCGCATAAGGATTTTTCATACAGTGCAGTTTGCTAGGCCTACGTCACATCGAGATGAATGGCATCTACAATGGTGTCAATATATGATTAAGAACATAATTATCATGTAAATTGTTATTTCTTGAGGATAATTTACACCTTAACTCGAAAACTTTCTTGAAAATAAATTGTCGTTAGCAAATTTATTTCGAGGCAAAGTACGCAGAACGATGGCATTTTATGCTGTGCTCATCATTAGAATACTGTAGCAAAAAGAACAATGAAGCAATAATAATTGTAAATAAATAGCGTTAAAGTTAAAGAGCAGACTTGTAAAAGGTTTCAAGGCAATCAAGATCTTTCGCAGTTCTACAAATCGTTGGTCCTTCTTCGAAAAACCTTTCAATTGTCTTCTTAATGACGTGGTTGGCTAAAAAAAAAAAAAACATTACGCAGTGTTTAAGAAATGCAATAAACGAAGTTCTGGCTTCGTAAATTTATTCATATTTTGAAATTTATGGATTTGATAAGCGGGAATTGATTGAAACAATAGCAAATAATTGGTATATAGCAGCATTGTTCGTGTTCATGTTGACAGGAAGTTAGAATTACCAATTCAACTCTGCCATCTGCTGTTACATCATGTGATCTTCAAACAAAGAGCACTGCAAAGTGCAAAAGATTTGCTTTCCCTAGTAGTCAGAGGAGGCCGTATTCACATATTAAAAGATCCAGAACCGATCCGGACCCGCCAGTTTGGTGATGAAGTAGCTCTATAAACCTGTAACCAATTACTAACAGTGCCGCCAGTTGACCAGTGCCACTGCCACAGTCAGTACAGCCTCGCTTATTTGACGGTTACCCATGCACGTTGACCGGAAAATTCAGTTATAATACAAAGAGAAGCCGTAACAGTAATTTTCGGTGAAATAAACTCTTAAGAGGTTGAAACTCAAAGGGAAACAACATTTTTAAACGTAATCAGCAAAATCCGATCCGGATTCACATCTTCTAATGAAACTGGGTCCGAATCCGAGAAAAAATAGTAAGATCCGGGTCCGATCTGATGCGTTACCACCTCTGCTAGCAGTATGCAAGGCACAATAGCAGCTTCACGGTAAAGATACATAAACCCATTAACCCAGACCAAGTTACTGAATGGATCTATATCGGGTTTCAAGAGTTCATTGCATTCCTTAACAGCTATTTATAAGATTTCTAATTAACGGATTAATTAAACGAAATTAGAGCAGGTCAACTACAGTTCAACCTAAGACACGCAAATGTCTGAGACTCCGGTTAAAGCCCGAATTTCGCGTAGTTGGCAACTCCTTACATCAATTGCACAGGTTGCTTTGTTAATGGTTATAAGTCGTGGCATCAAAAATGCGGCCACAGAATGCAACAAATTTAGGAAAAGCGTATTTAAAAAATACCAATTTTCGGCTACCATAAAACTATGAATTTAGTAATAAGTCAATTAAGATGTTTTTGACGTTTGCTGGCCAGAGTTTTAATGTTTCATCGTTTTGCGTGCTTCTGGCCTAAAGACTATACCAGCGCGTCCTAAAACCATAAAACTAGTTAGAAGACAATGAACAAAAAAAATAGTTGAATCCAAAACGGGAATTCGCTCTTTCAAAATGGTTTAAGCTATGTATGAAAGTAAACCAACTATATAATGACCAAAGAAACCCTAGTCACGCTATAAAAAGTGAGCGAATTAAAAGCGCGCGGTGCTACGTGCACTTACTACACAGTTCTGGTTAAGCTTAATGCAAACTAATCACGATATAATGTGCATTTAAGCAATCATGTCACACGACCACGTCTAGTTGATGGGTTACAAGAAGCGGAGTTACGTGTTTGAGGTTGAGACTGCAGACCCTTAGCTCGGTGCCCCTTTTCTTAACTATTGACTTAGTATGCAATCACAACCTAATTTGCACATTACAACGGTTGTACTGACCGGGGTAATGTCCTGGAAGACTTCTTAAACGAACTAGTAAAACCAGAAAAACTCGTGCTACTGCTTTGCGACAAAAATATTCGGGTTCAAAAAGCAACAGCTATGCGTTTTGGGTAGATAATCGAGTCAGCAGGACACTGAGTTGGTTCCCACATCAAAACATCAACGCAAACTTATTTTAAAAAATTTTAAAACAGCCTAAACGAATTTTAAAAATCTTTAGATAAATTGTAAGTACCGGCACATGAAAAATAGGGGAAATCAAACTCAGACCTTTTGAATTGAAATCCGATTCCTCACCACCCCGCCAACCACGGTCGCCAGTGTAAAGCATTAAACGATCTCGAAGCGAATATTACATGGGGTAGCGCAAGAGAATACGCTAGTGTAGATTCTAGAACGTTGCCGCTAGGTTTCACTTGTCATGAACGTTAAATTAGAATCTTTATTGCAGGATATTAAAACGCGTGCTCAAATTCTGTCCGACTCGAAGATGAAGTTATAAAGATAATTTAGCTATCAAACGCTAGATCAAATTTTCCAACGGTCAACAGAACACCTAGAGGCTAAACATGACATGTTTCATTGTCTTATCGCAGCAGACGTCATCCTTATTAGGGTAGTAAATTGTGGACAAGTTGCAAAGCAATGCGATAAGCTTGTTTGTGGTAACATCACAAACGGAAATGGTTTCATCCATAATGAACACAATCACCTGTACTGAAGTTTATTGTCTGGTTTAAGTACGAAACAAATTTTCAGCCTTATTTGGGCTTGTAAATAGACTTAACATCAGCCCAGGGCCTTTTTTAAGGCCTTTTGCCACCCTAAACGGCCGTTGCCAACCCCAATAAGCCCGTTGCCTAGTTTTTTCGGGAATTACAGTAAGCCCTCCAAAAACACCCAAATCAATATCTTTTGCGGCTGATTTAAGTGGCACAATGTCGCAACGATAGCTCAGTCAGTAGTGCGCCGGCTTTGCGATGGAACGGTCGCAGACTACCGGTTCCATTTCCGAACTGGCAGTTCGTCGTAGTGCTCTTAAAAAAGATACTACACTTATGTTCTACTGGAGCACGCTATCTACCCGTTGTAGAGGCATAGACTGACGAAGGACTTGAAACAGAACCCAAAGAAGGGTGCTTTGCGTTAATGTGGTTACACAGGCGCAGACTGATACACATGCATGAGTGAATCGACTTTTGTCCCACTTCCAATTTTAGAGCCATTTTTTGGCTTACAAACTGCTCGGTACATCTATGAAAAAATCATCAGGTAAGTCTGAGATATTCAATAGAAACTTTCTTTCATTCCCCTTATTTATTTATTGATCCATTTAGGAAATTCCACACAAAACACTAATGTAATGAAATATTTTATGAAAGTATTGAACTACTTTTTTCAGTAAAAGTTGAAAATTAGCACAAAAATTATCCTGGATTTTTTAAATCAGTGACATATTAAAAACCAAAATTTAAAACTAGTCGATATCGGAAACTACTTTTTATTGGCTATCAAATGGACTAATTTCTGGATCCAAATTCTACGTCAGTTTCGGTCTAAACAAAGAAAAAACTTCTAAAAAGTACTAAAAAATTTGCACTTTTTGATTTTTTGATATACTTTGTGCTTGGTGGTTGAAAGAATCCAAACAAAACGGTGTAATTAAGCGTGTGCAGAAATTATTTGCTTGTACAATCTGCTGTAAATTTATTTAGTTCGATTAAAGTAATGAAAAATTTATAAAATCGCTCTGAAAAGTCAGAGCCAAAAAGCTCACAATTTAATAAATGAAAGCTGAAACGAACAAAGAAATTTCGCACAATGTTGGTCAATAAATATAGCGACAAGTCAAAACAATTAATGCCACGTCATAATGACAATACCGTAAGGCACAAATTGTGTTGCAAAATAAGGCAGGCCCGGCATGCCGCTTGTTGATGCAGGTGTGAGGAGGCGGTTGACATAATTTGCACTTACAGGCAGAAAAATTTAAGTTGGGCGTTTTTATTGGCACCAGTGAGAGTTTATTAAGTACGGCAGTTTGATTAGGCGACGTAAAAATAAAGCAATTGCGTTAACACAAAGTCGAATTATAGGTGAAATATTTCGATGTGTTTGCTCCGCTTCTAAAAACAAGTGACGTTTTAGTTGAAGCTGTCCTACTACTGTTAATGAGGCGAAAAACGTTCTCTGCGACAGAATATTATCACACACGACCCGACGTAATAATGTCCTGATTAACATCACACACATCACGTTTTAGTTCAATCACTTACGTTGCACTAGCACAACTATGACGTACTTTTCCAAGCAGCCTATCAAAATCCTATTCAACATTACTACAGCAAGCAACTTCTGCTGCCTGTTCGTAATTTACAAAGTTATTTGAAAGCATAACCACACAATTGTGTAATTGTATTACTTTTTATTCACAAAGTTGTCTTTACCTTGGCCAGTGACAGCGAAGGGACTTTTCGGTCTTCGAGTCAAGCAGCTACCACCCAACTGTCTACCACGGACAGTGGAGGCCTCACACTGTCCCTTTAACGCTGAATAACAAGCAGAGAAAGCTGTGAATACGACTTTTTGTAATTTTTGGTTTGACCCGACTGGGAATCGAACCATGGTATAACGTTTTAGTGGCAGACTCTCTATTCACTCGACCACTGAACGACCGCAAAAGCTTTTTGGCAAAGTTTTGAGCTTGAAACAAAGAAATGTAACAGAAGCAAACAACGCACTGCGGTTGATATACGAGTAAGCGAAATACGCGACTGATATATGGTGAGCAAAATACGCGAGTTGATATTCTGGTAATTACTGAGAACACCATTACGTCTGATTGTTCATTTTGCCACTCATTCGTATGAACCAAGCTAACTTTTTTGGGTTCTGTTTGCAAGTCTTTCGTCCGGCTGGTCCACAACAAGTAAACTGCTTCGTCCCGATGGGAAACAAGCGTAAAGTATCTTTTCCAAGGACACAACGACGCATTGCCAGTTTGGGAATCGAACCGGAAGTCAGCAACCTTTCGATCTCTAATCCGCCGCTCTACCACTGAGCTATCACCGCCGTAAGCGTGATCGTGAACCCGTAGCACAATTCGTAACACTCAATTAACGTTCCTTGGTCACGTGCAGCTCATCTAATAGTGACGTAAGGCTAAAGTTTTAGGGCAACTACAGTTAGCGTAAAATCGTAGGCGCACAAGCGCAAACCTTTGTCTATTTTAAAGCAAACATTTAGAATGCCCAGTGTTGACTTACGAGATTTATTCCACAATTACTTGAATATAAGTTAATTGGCAAATTAATTTTATAAATCTTTTGTTCCAGATTAATGACAAACAATCGCTGTAGGTTCTGAAGTCGAAATGATCAAAGCGTAACGCATCCAGTGGCTATGCAAGCTGTATGTGCAACAAGAACTAATCAACAAGTCAAAATGAAATGAGCCACCCAATGGGTAAAGCCACTGTGCCAAATGTCTACCATGATACCCTATCCACAAATTATAGCAGCCTATCACACGCTTGTGAACTTTGAGAAATTGTACAAACAGAACAGTTTTACAAGCAGGAACTATTTTCAACTATAGTCTCATGTTTTGACGCTGCAGTGCAGTTCACCAATCTGCAGCATGCCAACTCAACTAAGTTCCAGATAAGGACGAACGCGGAACTATTCACGCAACACGCAGGAATGTACAAGGAACTGAGAAACAAAAGCGCGGAGTTGAAAGATTTCGAACACCGCCGTAAAATCAAATTTAATGGTAAACCACAGCTGCCAAGTCAATCAAGTTCATTAAGCTGGACAGCAATGTCTTGAACTGTCAGTCCTCATCAGCAACTCTCAGAACTGTTGTAAAGCAAAGATAATCCAATCCACACAAGTGGAAGACACAACTCATAACCAAGTATTCCAACCACTTGAGCGGGTAACAAATCATCAAGAATTTTGTAAATTTTAAAGAAAATTACAAATTTCAAAAATTCGTGATGTCTATAAAGTCCAAGTGACTCGTTGCAAGGGGCCTAAATGAGGCCTAGACGCAATGCGCAAGTAAACAGTAGATTCGCTTGAACTGATGCCAATAAACCATAAAAAGTGGTTGGAATATGCTCGGTTACTTGTAACCCGGAAGTGGGGGATTATTTCATTTCTGGTTTCGCCATCGATTACCAACGAAGCAGGACAGGAAATGATATTATTTCAAATTATTCAGATCATGTATCAAAAACACTGTTTATTGGTTCGAAAAGTCGACATAAAAATATGTGATACTTAACAGTGCCGTACTTCAAGGCTAAAAACGTCGAATGAAGTTGAAGAACTTTAAAAAATCATTAGCATTTTTGAAATTGGACGACCTGAATGCTATTTGTGCCTACCATTTAATTGAATAGCAAGAGTCACTTTGAGTCATTTTGCTTTCCAAATACGCGCTGCATAAGGAAGGAAGCACGTGAGCAATGACCTCCAATGACCTACTTCTTGCAAACGACTTTTCATTCGACAGTTGCCAAACTGCTCGAATTGGAATGATGGCAATTAATTTCCATTTAATTTAAGAGCTCACTGCCTAGTCTTTACAAACATTAAGCAGTACGCTGTGCCGATTTTAACGCTTTCCAACATCCACAATCACTCTGCAGCATCGATTAATGTTTTCTTTTAATTTGACGTCGCTTTTCTAATCGAGATTTCAGAAAATTGTAAGCAGTACTGCTTTTACAGAGTTGAAAAATTAAGAAGTTAACGCAAATGATTGTCAAAACGCGCCAAGCTAGCGCAAAAGGCCAGGGAATGGAACTGATATCATAGCTAAGCAATTAATATTATTGTCCATAAAATAACAAATACGGGCAGTAAATTGGTAGGGCAGACTGCATGTTGAAAAAAAACTGAATAAATTTATTTCAGACACGAAATATGCTGCATTGCTGCTTCGTATTATGTTTCAAGTCCTAATAAAAACGTAGGGTGAGCAACCAAGCATCCTTCCTCAGCTACAAAATTTTGATCCAAGAATTTACAAAACTTCAGGAAAAAGTTTAAACCAATGACCCGGAAAACTGCTATGAATACAAAGAAATTTAAGAATAGGGTCTTTGAACTTGCAAAATCAGTTTATTTTAATCTAATAAGATCATCAGCGTAGAAGAAAATTGATAACCCACGGATCAAGTTAATCCAAGCATACGATCCCTAGAGCACATGAAATGGAACAACCCTTTTTGATATGCTACTAGACTACGATACATCGAAGAATTCTATTTGCTTAGCAAACCCATGGCCCGCGTAGAGCCTCGACCATGGTGGGTTTATGGAAATCAAGTTAAATACCAGTACCATGGTGAAACTAGACACTCACCGTTTTTACAGGTGACATTTTTGTCTTCGGTGAGCAGGTGCGTCAGCTTGCGGGCGAATTCTTTGAAAAGTTCCTTTGACTCGATGCGACCTTTCTTGTAGTGAAATGTCAGGTGCTTTACTACAGCGTCAGCCCTTTCCTTCTTGTCGCGACTCTGATGCCGCATTAATAACTTGGATTTCACCGAGTTCGATTTTTCTCCCCTTTGTTTAACGGCTTTCGCTAATATGACTTCTTTTTCATACGATGAAGTAGTGAGTTCACAGTCAGGAACGCTAGGTACATTGCACAAACTAGTAGGTGAAAGTTTAGCAGAAATTTTGTCATGAAGTTTGTCAGAATCTTTGTCAGCAATTTCGTCAGAAATTTTCACACTTTCAGAAGATTCAAAAATTACTTCACTTTGTACGTCCATTGGTGAATCGTTACCCTTTAAGGATGAAGGTAATAAATATCTTGAAGTGGATACATTCAAATCGTTGTCTTCCGTTACGGATCTAGTTTCAGTTGAAATGCTGTTCTCCGTTGCTATCAGCTGTTCATCATCGGATATTTTCACGACTTCATTCTCATCAACCTTCTCAAATGAGTTGTTCGCTTTAACAAACCAGCTCAGTAACGACCTTTTCTTTGGATCTTCTTTCTTCACTTGTTTATTCATAACCTGCAAATGCACAGCGTCAAACTGGAGCGTAGCAGAAAGAGCAGAGGCGTCGTTTTTACGAAACTGATCGCATGATCTTGGTTTAATTCGCACCTGGTAACGTTGTTGCGTCCTCGGGTAAGAAGCTTTACAATGATTATCTCTGCTTGGTGGTTATAAACGAGCAACAAATTCATTGAACAAGAATTTGCAGAAATCCACAGGTATCCTGGAAACTTCTAAGCAGGTGAGGATTCGTCCGAGCACAAAGTAATCATCGCAATGAAAAGTGCGCATATCGTCCAATAGTTAGCGTATGACGCTGTCTGGTGACAGGAGGATATATATGCGCTACAACAACAAAGAATGACCAATTACACAACGTGACATCAGCTGCTTTAACCTTCACAATAACTTCGGGTATTCAGCTGCTAAGGCAGGGCAAAACAACGTACTTTTTCGGCTTCTGTCTGCAAGTATTTCGTCCGAGTGGGCCACAACAAACTGTACACTGGTTGGTTTCAACAAGAAATTAGTGCTATGCGTCTTTCCGAAGGCTTTCGAGGCCTTTCAGGGAGCAGCGGTAGGGTTCGCCCAACTTCAGACCTGTAGCCCATGTTTCAGGGCATTACGTGAAGAAAGCCCGAAAACTGAGTTCAAACCAATCTTCAAAGCAACTGAAGATTTTTTCACTTATTTGATGTAGTCTGAATAGCAGAAATTTTGCCGACTTTTAACAGACTTTTAGACGAACTTTTGCAACTACTAAATTTTTAACCGACAAGTTTGACGTCCTTCGTGGTCGACTCCTGGGAAATCATAACGACTTCCACTGGCAGTTAGGTGGCCAGATCAACCACCAACCCTGCAGCTACAAAGTAGCTCGAGTCATAAGATGCACAGAGCTGGACAGCGCTGCCTCGAGCCTCCAGCTCTCATCGGCAGCCCTCAGCCTCTCCAACAAAGTTATTCCCCAGCTGGACAAGACTCTTGGCCGAACTGGACAAACCTTAAGGGCTTGCAGAGCGGCAGAGGCTTTCTGGGGAACAAACGATTTTTCACTTGTGGTACTATGGAAGTCGTTATGATTTCCCAGGAGTCGACCACGAAGGACGTCAAACTTGTCGGTTATGATTTCCGTGGTCACACAAGGGGAACCCTTGTAGTGGGGATAGCCTATGGCTGTCCTTACTACAAGGGTTCAGCGATTTTTTCACTTGTTTTTTCAAGTACCACAAGTGAAAAATCGTTTGTTCCCTAGAAAGCCTCTGCCGCTCTGCAAGCCCTTAAGGTTTGTCCAGTTCGGCCAAGAGTCTTGTCCAGCTGGGGAATAACTTTGTTGGAGAGGCTGAGGGCTGCCGATGAGAGCTGGAGGCTCGAGGCAGCGCTGTCCAGCTCTGTGTACTAAATTTTTAATCGTTTGCGTACTTCTGACCTTGAGACCAGAAGCATGCAAACGATTAAACATTAAAACCCTGGCCTGCAAACGTCAAAACATCACAATTAAATTATTAGCAACTACTAAATTATTTTTACTGTTCAAAGCAGTTACGATTTGTGATTAAACCAAGGTAGCTTTTTCTTGTTGTGGATGGCAAATTATGACGTAATTACAAGTGTTGGCTGATTTGAACGTGGGGCCAGATTCTATGTTCCTTTTTATGCGTTGTTCGGTATTTCTAACATATGTTAATATGCCATAACGGTGATATTAGATTGCTATAGTTCGAAACTCTGATCATGACAAAGCAATAGTAAACCAAAGGTAAAATAATTTATAGCTCTTGTCATCAAGAAACAAATAGGCCTACTAAATAATAACAAATACCGTGAAACGAAGAGCGTAGAAACTGGCCTATGTAGCGAAACAACAATGATAGCTACCTACCTTTGTTTTCGTCGAATTTTTTTTCTTTTCCTTGTGGGGTGAAAAGTTTACTGAACGCTTTGTGGTCGAGGAGACACGTTTCAGAAACGTTTCAATGTTTCCTTGTTGCTGTTTCAACGGCTTTTCACTTTGATTCGAAACGTTAATTTCTGATTCCGACTTCACACTAGTCCTTTCCGCCTTTAGCTTTGGCACTTCCTCAACTTGCTCAGTGCTTTCTGCTTTGTGCTGCCTGATGTACCGGGAAACAGTTTTCGTTTCGACCTGACACACAAGCAATTTATAATTCAGTAAACCAAGAATCTTACCAAAGATAACAAGTCAAGGCTATAAATAACATAATCGACCGACTAAAAGACTAGTTGTATTAAAGCAAAACTATTCTTCCACTAAGCTACGTTTTGTGATAACGCATTTTCGTAAAACTGTCATACTGTTGCCAGAAGGATTGCATTGAAAACAATTCTGCTATTTATTTATTTATTCAGGTGTATAATTCAGGCTCTCTACAACTGTCTCAATACCGGTGACCACTTTGTAACAATGCATTCTTTTGGGTTCAGTTTGCAGATTTTTCGTCCACCTGGACAGGGTAGGTACGGGTAGAATGGGAAATAGGCGTTGTTTTTTTTCAAGAACTCAACGACGCATTGCCCGATCGAGAACCGAACCAGGGGTCAGCAACCTTTCGATCTTCAACCCGGGGCTCAACAAGGGAACTACGTGGCCACTAAATTCAGAAATTAGATGGCAGAATTAGAAAAGGAAAGAGCATGAAGAGTTGTGGAAAATCGGAAAAAACAAACCAAGACGGGTGCGGACACGTATTTGCGAAGCATACCCATTCTCTTAGCATACCGATTTTACTATCATTCAGGTCGGCAGTGCTGCCCGAACTCTAACTCATTATAACGCAAGTTCTGGAGAAAAAGAATAAAAGATGCAGCGCGGACCGAGCTCGAGACTTGTTAGACACGTGCCTTACCACCACGTCACAGAGACAACGCCGTCGAATCGTCAAAGTATCATATCAAGCCAATAAAAGAAAAACAGTTATGTATGTGCTAATTGTAAGTACAAGTGTATATACTAGGGTGTTTCAAAATTGCACCACTTTCAAATTTTTTAACGGCTCAGCAAATTTCTGATGGAGTTTTGGCCGCTGATTACGAATTTGATATTATTTTTTAATTATGACGTCATTTTGAGGGTTCACGCCTCCATTGTTTGCGTCATTTTTCGACTTTTTTGTGATATCTCACGAACTACATATCGTAGAACCTTAAAATTTACTTCAAACGACGCAGAATCCACGATTTCCTATAAGTGCTCTGTAGATAAAAAAAGCTTATCTGCAACAGAAAATAAGTTATACGCAAAAAACGGTTTTGCGCACATTTGCTGCATTAACAGTACACGAATTTACACATTACTCAGCATCAAAAAAGTATTGTGACGTCATCATTAATATTTATCGCATCTGAAAAACTCATAAAAACTGATTGTTTTAAAACAATATTAAGCAGGGCATCGTAGGGGGATTCGCTGACATTTTATTTAATTTTACTTAGCTGCAAGCAGTTCTAGTGGTTCAGCTCCGTAAAACCTGAGTTATCAAAGTAAGAAAGTAGTTTTTGAATTTAAATAAGGGTGGATACAATGCTGCGGTCAGTTGAAGCAAGCTCTCTAATTGTACAAAACAAGTTAGCAGGAAACACGTTACCGACAACAAGGGAGGTTTTGGAACACTTTTATTACTTTCGTCAGCTTTTGATGGATACTGATCCTAAGTTGTTTGCAGAAAAAATTCTGGTTTAAATGATGTGTAAGTTTTAGTTCAAGCCGAGGTTGCAGGGTAGTGGAAAAAGGCCGGTTTGCCCATCATAAATTCTAAAAGTGTTCAAAATAAATTAAGCGAGTTGTTGATTGATTTGATGCTGCAAGTAAAAGATCTAAAAGATTAAATAGCGCGACTGTTGATGAGATTGGCTGGAAATTTTATTCGATATCAGTAAGCGCCGGTGTGATATTAGCAAAACTTGCCAAGTATACAAAGATAAATGTCTTAGTTCATGCAAATTTGAAAACAGGATCCCTGCAGCTGAGCTTAAATATTACTGGATCAAAGATCTCGAGGCGGATGACATCGCCGAAAGACAAAAGTTTCAATAAACGCACGCAGAAGGCAGCTATTAAAGTTAAACGACGCAACGAAGTGGAGACTAACGTAGTCAGTGCAACATCCTTCAGTAAACGAAAAGTTGCAGAAAATTGCTATGTACACAGCATTTTACCCAAAAAGTTTACTGTATGCTTGTGTATCGTTTGCAGATGCCGTTTTAAAAGTCCTGGAATGGTGTTATACTAACGTTTCAGGTGTTTCAGATTTTGCTGATATCTTTCAGCTTCATGGGTCAGTTATTGTTTTTGAAAATTCTTGAAATCTTTGTTATGTGTTGACTTCTGGTCAGTGGTTTCCATAAAAAGCTATGGAATATTTACTTATCTTGTCTATTCTGTTTTGTTGCCAAGTGCGGAATTAAGTGTACAAAAAAATTCAATGCACTCTATGAAACATTTTGTTGTGGCAGTGCAGCAAATTTAGCTCAATTAAGTCCATGGTCAGAAAAATAGATATTGAATTCGCTACCTTAGCCCACCACCTAACCCCCTCCCCTCACTTATAACCCTTACCCCATCCACACCCCTCCGTAATTACAACGCAACTCGGCTACATAACGCTTGGCTACATCAGAAATATGTTTCGTTTTAACCAAAACTGTTCTAAGCAACTAAAAGTGTCCACTGCCCAAATGGCTTGTGACGTCATATCTGGCAACTGATCAAAACCGTTTTTTGCATATAACTTATTTTCTGTTGCAGATAAGCTTTTTTTATCTACAGAGCACTTATAGGAAATCGTGGATTCTGCGTCGTTTGAAGTAAATTTTAAGGTTCTACGATATGTAGTTCGTGAGATATCACAAAAAAGTCGAAAAATGACGCAAACAATGGAGGCGTGAACCCTCAAAATGACGTCATAATTAAAAAATAATATAAAATTCGTAATCAGCGGCCAAAACTCCATCAGAAATTTGCTGAGCCGTTAAAAAATTTGAAAGTGGTGCAATTTTGAAACACCCTAGTATATACTTAGTGAAAATGTTTCTCCGACTGCGCATGTTTCTCAAAAGCAATGTGATGAAATAATGACAATTAGCGGTAGCAGTTCACTACTTACTAAGTCATTAAATGCGATCGATCTGCTTTCTTTCTTTGGCAGGGATTTCTTGGTCGATTGAAGAAGAGTTGATGCAGACACAAACGCAGTACTGATCTAAATAAACACGATTTAGAGTTGAAGTGCAATTGCACCCGTTACCTTCAAAGTACTTTCCAAAGCAAATGGGAAACGACCCAGTTGGACGACCAAAACTAGATGGATCATTTACATCGAGGACCTTGGATGGAATCGCTTGGGACTTTGCCCAAGCGAAATGATGGATTTGATCGAAGACCGTGAAGTGTGGCGGCTTAATCTCGAGCTGCTGACCCCGCAACCCTCCGGAAAAGCAGGCAATGAAAAGAGACCTTCATAGTAGCCGTCGATCAACGGGTCGTAATGGCATCGATAGGTACTAAGTAATTAACAATGATCAGTTGGGGGTGGAGTATCCCAGCTTTCCAATCCTGAATAAGTTGAAAATGTCCCGTTTTTTTACCGGGTTATTCAGCACATACATAACTGAGGTTCAACGACGCGACGTTCTGTTGCAGCAAGCTTTTACCAATAAAGAAATCGTGTAATTTCTTGCAAACGAACAGTAACCTAAGAGCAGTATGTCGGGAGGTTTTCACGCCTATATTGTGTATTTGTAGAAATTGAGATTCCGGCTCATGTACATCATCCAGCGGTGAGAGCATCCCTTACTGAAGCAGTCGATTTGGGTTCGAATCCCATTTGAGTTAAACAAATGTCTAAATTGGTATTCACAGCTTCCGTGCTTGACGTTCTGCATTAAAAAAGGACAATGTGTAGTGTGGTAGACAGATGGTAGCTCGATTCGATGGCCGAAAAGTTTCTTCGCTAGCCAAATAACGTACTGGCAACACAGCGCTCACTGCTTGCTTGTCATCTTTCATGACGGAGGAACTCGAAGTTGGGGAATCTCCCAGAGCGTGGCATCTCCTCTTCGCTTTATAGCAAGCGGATTGCACGTATCCGTCATCGTCATCCATTCCCTCTTCTTCCGGATTGATGTCATCAGCTTTTCGCTTACTGGTTTCCAGTGATCTGAGATATACGCAAAACACATTGCAAAAAATAGTCGGAAATTTAGTAAACAGAAGAAGCAAAATTTAGATTAAACTTCATACACGATAGTTTGAAAATTAATCAAATTTTAATGTTAAAATTTCGATAGTTTCTAGATATTAAAGAGATACAGGTCGAAATCGTTTTTTTGAAATGAGAACTACTTGAGGTAATGAATTCCCTTTATTCGCGAAAATACGGTTCAATCCTTTTGACCCTGTATCCTTTAGACCCTGCATTTTGCAATTTTGTGACATCACAAAAGGCGTACTGTAGATCAATACTGGAGAGGGATCCCGTACACGAAACCTAAAAACACGAGTCCTAAAGGACACGAGTCCAAGGGCTTGTGTTCATTAGGACTCGTGTAGTTTAGAACTCGTGTCAGTTAGGGCTTCTGCACTTTAGGACTCATGTCCATTAGAGATTGCGTTTTTAGGACTGGTGTCTTTTAGAGCTCGTGTTTTTAGGATTCGTCCCCGGATACCACTGGAGAGCCTACATCTACAGGTTCCAGAAGCAGTAGCCAAATTTTTAGATTTGATTATAGGCTACTCACTGCTACCAGTTGGTAATCGCATTACTTGGTCTGTGACAATTTTTGCAAAATTATGCCTTTTGTGATGTCACAAAATTGCGAAAAGCAGGGTTGCCAATGGTGCGGAGTCAAACGGATTTAAATCATATTTTCGCGAATAAAGGAAATTGTGGAAAAAAGTTTGGAGCACCTCTTTATTACCTGAAGTAGTTCTCAATTCTTCAATGACATCGATTTCGAGCATTATCTCTTTAAACATCTTTTTCGTTCCATAACAGTTGATACTTTTCAAAAATTATATTTATTAGTCTTTAGACATTTCTAAATCGCCAAAACCATTTAAGAAAAAATGTTACTACTGTAGTGACACATTTTGTATAAACTATAGTATAAACATAAATTTTATTGAACCAAAATGTTTAAAACTGATTTGAAACATCAGTCAGTAAGCAAAATACTGATTGTAGTGTATCCCCTTCCCCACACAGAAGAGAAAAAAACTTCATCGAAAAAACTTGATTTACATAAAAAAACTCCAATTTTTCGATTTTTTTTTAATTATGATTTACGACCGCTAAGTTGATATCATTCTCGACGCTAGCTGGTAGCCCATGCACTAAATCCCCCTTCTCCAAACATCGGCCGTTGGCCAAACGGTAACGCATTCATCCATGAAACGGGAGGCCAGAGGTTCAATTGCTGGGCCAGTCAAGTCGGACAGTGTTGGCCATGGCTCGCCACAGCTACATTTCTTTAAATTGGAGCCGGTTTGCCCAAAGGCACAATGACGCACAGAATTCACCCATTTCATCACTTACTTCGGCGTAATTCATCGATTGTAAGTTTGATTTTTTTTTATCTAACCATTCTAAGGGGATGGGAAATACCAAAACTGACCAGAAAAGCAATCGACAAAAATATAAATTTTCGTGATATGCAATGCAGCATATTGTAAGAAGCTAAAGCATTTTGCAATCACGATTAATATCAACTCACTGGTGCAAATCTTTCTCAACAGTGCATTTCTTGACCTCGTTCACTTTCTTGACGACGGACGCGCGGTAGCCTATCACTGTTTTTGCGGCCGAGTACAGCTGGAACTCGAGAGCAGCAGCAGCGCTTCTTGATGACCAGTCCCTGAAATTAAATCCGTGACAGTTTTAAGCATCGTGGAAGCGAAGGCTATTTGAGTTCTAGCTGTTGCTACTATCCAGCTGTTAAGACTTTACTATAGATGCATGGTGCAACAGAAATGCTACCCATAAATCTCGGCTGGACTGGAGAACACGAGAAAGATTGGCGAGTTTCACACCACTCAGAACACCCCATTACCACGCAGGTGGCCACCATTGATGGGTAACCATCGGTCGCCTTTTGCTACCCGCTGGGTGGGGGGCTTTACTATTCTGCCCCGAATGAAGTACGGGTTAGTCGAGTTTTTTGCCATATTTATCGCTGAAGCTCCTTCAAACTACCAAAGCAAATTAAACCGATCGATCGGACGGGTACTCAGTATTCACTCGAGGCTATTGGACACTTCGCAGGTTCCTGTACTTAAAGAATGTTTTCGCTACTGCAGTTACGTTTATGCTTGTTTGTGCAAACTTTCTGTCTTGGGTTGCAATTGTACCAATAAAAAAATCGGACACAGTGTTGCCAACGCCTCATATAAATGTATTATTTCTAGAGAAAAGCTGGTGAGCACAATTTTAAATGACACGCAGATGGGTCCCACGAACTGGTTACACACTTCGTCGAACACAGTGAGTTAAACGAAGAGTGATTTCAAACTTAAAACAAGCGCACGTATTAGACCAGGAGGGAGACTTTCGCCAAAGTGTTGCACTAGCTAATGAAACGTGGATCAAGACTGCTCAAATAAGGAACAGAGAATACGAGTCACACTTCGTCAGCCTGCTAAGGTAATTGCCCAAGTCATATTTTACGAAGCAGTATTTTTTGTATGAGTGGTATGGTATTTATAGTTCAAGCTCCGCTTTTTGACAAATTTTTGAAACTTCAAGTCAAACCACATGGCACTGCGATTTTTATGTGCAACAGTGGAAATGCAGCACACATTTTTTCTTAGAAAAGCAGTTTTTAAGTTTTTTCAACATACCAAATTGACGTGAGCAATTAAATTATCTTAGCAGGCTGACGAATTGCTAAGTGGTCGTAGGCCTGCCCTATAACATAGAAAAATATCACACAACACCTGCAAAATCATAGGCTGTAACTCAACTCAACATTTATTGCATTTGCATCTAATTCTAACACTGCGCTGTCCGCACAAATACGTTAAATATCGTGCACAAAATCAGCAATAACTTAATATAAAGGAAGAAACATGGAGTGCAAAAAGACCTTTAGGTCTTCGAGTAAAGTAATTTGAGAGGAAGTCTATATAGGCTTAGTGCAATTAACTGCGACGGAATAACGAAGATTTGAAAAAGCTAGGGCGTAGGCTCATCTGGTCGGCCCAACTCTTTGTCTTAAACGGGTCTCAACATTACGAAGCGATCGCCATACGGCAAAATGGGTGATACAAGGCAACTTACCCTGTAACCAGAGCTGTGCCGTGGAATGTCTTGTGGTTTCCCATTAACGAGCTTTGCAGCATGTCGTAACAGCCCATACGCGTCTTCCACGGGCATTTGGGTAGCCGAGTGGATTCCGGAAGTCGAAGGGGGCAGTCGCTGGGGGGAGGGGATTTATCAACAGCCGGGGAGTTTCGTCTGCCACTGGAGGACTCACCCTAAAATATTACAGCTAGGGTAACAGATTGGCCCGAAGCACTGAGCAGTTACGAATTTTACAGTGTACTAATGTATCTATATTTTATCGAGTTAAACAGCGTCGTTTCTGCTGCGCAAAAGTAAAACGCGGGTTTAACAAATGTACCGCCTGTATTCGACTGACGACACGTTTTTCCAACTTAGCTTCTAGAGCTTGCCTTAAAGTAAGGTCTGGGAAGCTTTGCCAGCAAAACAATGTGACAAAAGCATACACTTCAGAAATACAAGAGCGGGATACCAACAAAAGGCAAGCTTACAGATTGCTAGCATACCAGCGTGGGCTGTGGTATCATGCGTTCTTTAGCCCTCCACTGCAACAATGAAACGAGAAGACCAGCAGACCGAGTGGTTCGGCTTAAAATAGATTCTAGAGTAAGACTGAAAATGGCTCTTGACAGAAAATCTTAACCATTTTTTAGTAATTTTTACTGGTTTTGTGACGTTTGATGATTTGTTTTAACACAAAAGTATTTGACACTGGGCTCGATTCGCCACACAGCTTTGAACATCGTTGAAAATTCAACTAAATAATTTTGCGTGGTAAAAAATTTGAAAATGATCAAAGTCCTCTCCTAACTAGTACTAAAAGGAGAACTACAGTTTCCGATGTAAAGGAATTAATCTAACAAAATCATTTCGAAAACACTGAAAAAAATACAAATCACGAACCCTGCGCAACGCAAATTGTTGCTTGAAGAATCCCTTCCATTCTGCTTCTGGTATTCGCTCGTTTCCGTCTCCACCATCGTTCGCCTCGTACAAATTGTCGTCCTCAACTGTTCTGTCACAAATAAACTTTGTTGAAATCAATCTCTCGCGAATCTCAAGCGAGCTAAACCGGGTACACTCGTACTTACCAAATTCTTTGGTTTTAGATGTTAGTGTATATTCATGATTATGAACCAAGCGCTCTGCGTCTATCTAACCATACAAAGGAAGGCTTTTTTGGGTTCTGTTTGCAAGTCTTTCGTCCGGCTGGTCCACCACAACAAGTAAACTGCTTCGTCCTAATGGGAAATAAGCGTAAAGTGTCTTTCTTGGGAACACAACAACGCGTTGCCAGTTCATGAATCGAATCGGTAGTCAGCTACCTGTCGATCTCTAACTCGACGCTTTACCAAATACCGCAAAAGTGAAGAATGAAAAGTTTTGCACTTCAACTAACTTCGTCGAGTTTGAGTGCAACATGCAAATCAAGTCGGCAATATTTGTTCACAAAAGAATCAAACATGAATCATTCCGTTTTCAAAAATAAAAAATACCTTTCAAACCCGAATCCTTTTCTGCCTCCAGCATACAGCGTGGGATCGTATCTACCTGTAGCCCCCAGGAACGACTCGCTTGGCGATGTTTCGCGCTTCTTCGTACGACCAACGTTCGACAAAACAATCTGCGAGAAAAATTCTGTCGGACTAACTCGTTTTTACTACTTTTAAGCCGGGGCAGAAACGCAGCCACAATGCGCTCATACGATAGGCTTTCGGGTTTTTAAGAAAAAATCGAAATTGCATCGCTATGTCTATTTCGCTTCGTACTTTTCTTAAATTTCGTTGTTAGGGTTTATCCGGACAACGACCATTCCTTCCAAAGAGATGGGGCGCGGAAGAGCTCCGCGGAAACCAACCAGCGGGTCACACCCAAAGCAATTATTAAGCTCAGCAGAAAAGCTAACTAATTTCGAAGGCCACTGCCCACGCACCGAGTTCAAGTCGCTTCTCTCACGCTCCACTAGCTTGGGGTCCTTGCAGAAATCGCACTGTTTGTTGCAATCTGGCGGTGATTCACCAAAAAATGACGCAATTGCTCCGTGTCGGCATCTGGTGGAGGAAAAATAACAGTGCTTTATAAATTAGAAGGCTATTTTATAACTATTTAATAGCGCTTTGGACCCGTGCTGTTTTCAATTTTTTTGACGTACTTTCGAAAAGTGTGAAAGAATCTACACTACAAACACTTTGATTACAACATGAAGCTAATTTTTGTTTAAAATTTGAGAATACCAGCCGTAACATAAAAAAAAAATTAGAGCTCATGGTACAAATGAAAAATAAAACATCATTTTCTGTTGTATCGCGATTACATAACCAGGTTTCGCCAATCATCGCCATTTCTATTTCGTTTTTGCTGTACTGACAAAAAAATTTTGCTTTTTTACTTTACAGATTAAATGAAATGCACTTACAAGCGAGTGTACCATCCAAGGGCACACACTTCACGCAAATACAAACTTCATCAATCACAAAAAACAATACTTAACCAGGCGCAAATGAATTTGTGTCACTTTATTCTCCGGCAACATTTACGCACAAATAAGGTTAGTGAAATTCAAAAACTGCCAGCCTCAAACCCAAATATAATTCATAAAGAGTGTAAAGCTGAAAAACTGGATAGATCTGTAAAATCGTTTTATGCGTCGATAAGGTTGTAAGTCACCTCGGAACGTGTTCAACTGTTCATCAGTCACACCCTCGATCCTTGGCTCGAACAGTCAAAAATCAATTCCTCAACTCTTCGACTTCTGAAGATCAGCCCATTTTATGAGATTGAGCTCTAAGCTACTCTCAACAACGGCAAGGTGTAGCGAAAACCTGGATCATTCAGTCGCAATAAAATGCAATCAAACAGCAATGTTGAAGACTGGTATTGGACGTTGGTGTTGGATTGCATTCCATTGACATTGAGTAAACCAGATTTCTGCCATCTCTTCCTTTTTCAGTATCCCCAGACCTAACGAGGCAATTACAGCATCTACATCATCACGTCATAAGTTGGATTTGCCTCAGGCAATCGAAAAAAAAAATGACTGCGGTTTGTTTCGAAACATTGAAATCCTGATTTAGCTATGGAAAAAATGTTGTTTTTGCATTTCATAAAATCAAAAGCCCAGTTTTAATAAACTCAATTTAAAATCGATCTTCGATCTTGTAGGTCCAAAGCAGGGGTGCCTGAATGTTTTCGCTGGAGGGCCAAATTACGCCCAGCGAAGTTGCGCGCAGGCTAAACAAGTTCATCAAAACCCGAGAAGTTTTTTTGCCAACAGTTGCATTTCGCATGGTAAAAAAAGGTGAAGACCAAAGCAAAAGGTCAGCGGCAGTTTTAGCCCACTTTTTCTCCAGTGTCATTAGATGAAGACCAAAACTATGCGGAACTTTGGCAGCGGGCCAAACCTGCATTTTCTACGAGGGGCGGATTAAATTTCTTCATAGACCACAAATGGCCCACGGGCTGGACCTTGGGCACCGATGGTCTAAACCCATCATGGATAAGAGTTTTCGTTTGCAAGCAAACGTTATCATTGAAATTACCATCACACACCACGTACTTGGCTTCTTCGCAAAAGCTCACTAAACTTTCAAAACTATCAAGGGAAGCTTTCGTATATTTCTTTAAATCTTCCTCAGACTTACTCTGAAAATAAAGCAAATATTGCTATGTAGTTGTTGTTACGTAATCGTTAGAGCTTTGTCTCATTATAACAAAACACATATACAGCACAATTAGCCCGCGAGCACGCATACAATAACCCCCGGATAAATTTGTGCTCGCAGGCAGAAATTAATTTTTCGGTATCTATCGATTCGATGGAAGTAGAAAGAGTCAGAACTCGTAAGTATTTGGGACTTGAAGGGCTGAAAATGCTTTTAAATTCATTAGTGATGAGCGATTGAATATTTTAGGCATAACGTGCTGCAAGCAACATCCTATCTCTGGTCGAAACTCAGCTGCAGAGAACCTAAATAAGTTGAACAACAAAAAGTTGGATTGAAAAGTAATAACATGGGCGACTGTAAAAACAACCGTACCTTGCTCTTCTTTCTTTTCAGGTCTTGATTCAACAAAAAGTTTATCGTATTTCTGTCATCTCTAAAATGAAAAGATTTTTATGAAGATATTTGATTAGAATAGAAGATACAGTTTAGTGCTTTGCCACATCGCAGATCCAAAAGCTTGTCGCAGGTGAATCTTCCGGTATTGAACGTTCAACGTCGTCCACGACAACCATTTTGCCAGTAGCAAACCGTCTCACGCACCCCAATGACCTCACAATGCTGCACCACTCCTTCCTGTCCATATGGTTCCTGCTTTCTTTCATTTCCATGTTAGTCAAAATCAAATCAAATCTTTCCTTATACTCGCTGCATTACGTCGAAGCGTGTAACGAGTTTACGGGGCCCTTCTTCGCGTCATTGCACTTAAGGCAACACAGCTCTAGAAATGCCACGCCGTTGACAGCACTGTGTCCGATTCGAACCAAGAACCCAAGATTTGAACCTCAAACCTACCGCTCCAGAGACGAACGCGTAACCGCTCGACCAACTGGCTTTGATTTAAACTTTCCTGGCGCTGTCCTTCGGTTAGTTCTCGAGAAAAAAAAGCGATTGACAACCATGAACCGGAAACACAAAAATGGACAACCGGACATGTCAAAAATTACCTGGAATAATAGAGTCGACAATAAGCTGGCTTTCCGTCTCGTCCTGCTCTACCCGATTCCTGGTAGTATCCCGCCATTGACTTCGGTATTGTCCAATGAGCCACAAACCTGTCAAAAAAGTACAGCAAAAGTTCTATCTCTGCTATCCAAACCATTGCAAAGGGAAACCACGTCAAACAATTGCACCAGCACGACCAGTCGACCATCCAATGCTTAGTTCGCGCGTTACCGCTAAGTGAATATTCGTGCGGTACTGTCCTCGAACTCAAATAATGAAATGTGTGAAAACTTTTTTCTACAGCTTGAAGTTGAGGAATCTGAACATTTGAGATAGAGAAAGATTTAGTTATTTATTGCAACAAATTGACGACAGTGAAATCAAAAAGTAAACAACACATGGAATTGTTAAATTTGGCTGGAGACTGCAAATGAACCTTTCGGCTTTCAAGTCAAGCAGCCACCCTCGAAAGATTCCCAGCAAAGTAGTTTTCGGCTTATTTCAAAGGATTACGCGGAGACAAGAACATGTATGATTGTGCAATTTTTGGATGAAATTAATTGTATTTATTTAATGGGTGATTTTTGAAATTATTTTAAATATTTTTGGCGTTTTCAATTTGATTTCAAATGGATATTATTCCAAATTTTAATATTTCAGAGGTTCAACACGTACCTGACGTTAGCCTTATCGACACCCATTCCGAAACTGATGGTGGCAACAATGATCGGGACTTTCCCCTGCGACCATTCCTCCTGCACAGCTGTGCGGTCCTTTCCATTCAAACCTTTGAAAAGAAGATGAATATTTAACAAGCCATTAATGCCAGAAGATAAACACTAAACAATACTGGAAAATGAGGATTTTGAATCATTGGTTTCGATTTGAATCGAAAGTACTACAACTATATCCCACAAACAACATCCGGAATTTAAAGCGTTGCAATGTTTAAAAAATTCTAGCACCGGAAGCAATACGCGGCTTTGTGGTTAGGCATACCGTGCCGCTCGCCGCATTTAATCCCGGCTCGAAACTCAGTTAAGTTTGAAACTCAGCTTTAATTTTACTTTAATTCGAAACTCAGCTGTGTACGTAAATGCGAAAAACTGGAGTAAAAAAGGGACGCAAAACGCATTTTTTGAAACACTTCAAGATGATTACGTGCTTGGACGCTGAAAAAGTGGAGTCTTGAAACTTCAGCAAAAACGTTCAAAGCAATACTTACATTTCAACTGTTTTCAATTCGGGGTCTTTTCCATCATATTTCCAGCGTTATACGACAATGCAACTTGAATGAAAGTACTTCAAAATGCATGGTTTATCGCAATTCTTGCACATGCATTTGTGCAAGATGAAATGACTATAGTGGATTGCAACCTGGGTGAGCACTGAGCACTCTGCAGCAGACAAGCTTAAGTCTGTGCCCACTAGTCAGTCCATCAGTCAACAATCTCACTGTGCTTCATGCTAAGTTTTACTGGGGCATTCAAGTCAAGTTTTTCACTGTAGAACAAGATGTTGAGAAAAGTCTAAAATTTATTCTCACCAAATTTGAACTTTCTACGTCTCCCAGTTTTCACGATATTGTAGTTCAAATTTAACAATTTTTCTTTAACTTCAGTGCTGTCATTTTGTCAGTATTATGACAGATTAACTTTTTGGAAAGCTGGCTTACATTTACTTGAAAAGGGGCTAATTCACAATTCAGATACCTTTATTTGTTTCGATAACAACTATGCTGTAACAAATTTACTAAAAATTACGAACTTTCAGTAACTTTTTGATATTTTGTTTCTAACTGGCAAGTGGCAACCCAAGCAAAATTTCTAAAGGGATATCTAAGCTGTTGTATTTCGGTAACGGAAGGTCGTAGAAAGCTCAAATTTGGTATAATTAATCTTCAGATCTGTCAAAATTTTTTGAGAGAAAACCGAGCAAAAAACCTTCGACTTCAATGCCCTTTTGAGTCAGCATTTCACAAACACAGCACTTAACAAAATACGTCTTAGTACCTGCATGATATGGTTTAGCTGTGAGGCCTCTCCTAATGAGCTGTCCCGATAACAATGTGCAGTCGTCGCGCTTATGGCAGTATATAATCCCGCATCCGTTGTAAGTCTGAAAATTAACGTCAATCTAGGAAATAACGATACCGATAGTTCGCACTTTATGAGCCCAAAAAATTGTTTTTCATTTGACAAATTTGCCTGTCGTGTTCCAATTTCTACGGAGATGAAAATTATTAATCAAACAAAAGCTCTGTTATGCTAAATTTGTCATCGTATACTTAATGAAAAAAACTAATAATAAAACGAGCTTTCACAGTGCACTTCTTCGCTTCATCAGTGTTGTCTCATTTAACAGCAATTTTAAATCAGGAAACGCAAACATGATCTTCGAGCAGCCCTATGCTTGATGTGCAATAGAACCAGGCGATCACAAAAAAAGGGGAAAGACGGCATTAGTGTTGGTTGTGTTTTTATCCATTTTGAAGCAAACTATCTTGACACGAGACAATGCTCCTCGGGAAAGCGCTGACTTCGCGATGCATTTAACATCGTTGTTCTTTTTTCGCTAATGCATCGCAAAGTTTGATCTTTTTGATGCGAAGATTCCGAGCGTTGGTGTTTTTACATCAGATTTGATATTTTCGACTTACAAATGTCAAATGCTATTTTTGAACCACATAGCCTTAAAAGTGGGGCCAAGTCAAAAAAAAATATCTTCGGGCCATATTCACTTACACCATCTGCAAGAGGCGCACCTAATGCTGTCTCAATGAACTTCTTCAGATTTCCGTATTTATCGGCCAGTAACTGCTTGTAGACCACGTCGTAGAATAAATTCGGACGAAACACGCTGCACTTAAACACTAGTGTACTTTTCTGCAACTGAAATACGGTAACCTGTAAAACTTCGAAAACAGAAAGTACAAAGTGTGACATTGAAACCATGGTGATCATAATGCATTACATTACCAGTGAAAATCGGATAAAACACGAGACAAAAGGAAAAATTCAATGTACAGTTAAAACAAAAAAGTATCGATTTTGAGATTGTTCTTACCCGTGGAAGCGAACCTTTATGAGGCATTTGATGTTTGGGGCATCACTCTCAATCTCTTAATAAAGAATTCAAATTACAGTAAAAATCCAGCCAATCGATCAAGCACCAGAAGCAATCAGAAATGGGAAAAAGTGCAAATCTCCCAGTTTAAACACTAATGTTTAAGTGCCTGTGTTCTATTTGGTTGGCATGCAACAAACACTTACCTCAAGGCTGTTATAGATATCTTTTTCAACGGCTGGTGTAGCTGTTGCTGTCAGTGCAACGCAAGGAACCTTCTTCAACTTTTGTCGCAAAAGTCCCAGTTTTAGGTAATCAGGCCTTGAAAAAAAAACAAGGCTACTTTTAATTATGCTCAAGAACTGGACCGCTGTTATCCAACAATTTTTACTAAAATGACTTATGATGATGGCTAGGCAAACAAATTTGTTCCAATCGAAACTGAGCAAAAAGAGAGTAAGTACAAACAATCGATACCTGAAATCATGGCCCCATTGTGACACACAATGAGCTTCATCGACCACAAACAGAGCTATCAACGACCTGTGAACCAACTTCGAAAGAATCCCGACAAATGTGCTGGTAGCTGCTTGTTCTGGGGTTATGTAAAGAAGGCGACATCGGGGGTTAAGGGACAACAAATCATTGACTACATCATTTCGTTCTTTCTGCAATTATACAATGAAATTAATCTGAGCTATTTTAAGAGTTGAAACCAAGTAGATTACTGTAATGTAACTAGAACATGACATCGCAGGCGATATCCAAAGACTTTGCAACAGTATTCAACTTTTACTGAACTTTATTCAGCTTCTAAACCTCTAAAATTGCTATCACGTGACTTGGGGCCTCCAAACTCGGTAAGCAAAAAGCCTCCATCTACAACCATGTCGTGTTCAAATTTACAATTTCCACGTCACCGTTCTTTAAGTTATACATAAATTAATAAATTTTCCAGGCAAAAATCGCCCTTTTTTTCTGCTTTTTTGTTTCCTAAATCATGATCACATGACCTACAGTAGTATCCCCAAAACTGGCATACCTGATCCTTTCACTTATTACTGTGCAGTGTCCAAATCTCAACTTTCTAGGTTAAACTGTTTTTTAGTCATAAGCAAATCAATAAATTTCGATGCTCATCTATCAAAATGGCCAAAGTAAAAACAAAAGAATCACAAGTTCACTAAGTCCCAATTACATTTACCTAAGTCGCCGTGGCCATGGGATAGTGAAAGCGCCTTTTTTTTCTTTTGAGTCAAGTTACCATCGACTTAGCTGTTTACTGCACATGGACATGGCTTCACACTGTTGCGTTTTGGGCTGAACCGCCAAACAAAAAAGATGTGAATATCAATGTTTATAGTCTTAGTTTGACCTGACCGAGAATACAGCTCTTTGATTTAAGGGTCATTTAATTCATTCCATGCCCAGAATTTGCTAACTGCACCAATGGCCATGCAGCATGGCTAATTGACAAGCACCATCGCATATTTTTGCAAGTTCAAAAGACAGATCATATTTTTATAACTTAAAAAAATACTGAACAATGACTAAGAATGCTGCAGACCGATAAAACGTAAAATGATCTGCCAGCAAATTGCAATGTGGTCAACTATTTATGCTGTTGAGTCCTATAATAAGGTACTTTTCAATGATTGTCTCTGCTTGACAGCTATAAACAAGCAGCAAATTTACATGAGAAGATTGAAAAGTCAGACATCAACAGGACAACAGGGAAAAATGGCCAATAAGTGGTTACCGATTTGTTTGAAGGATAGTCCTGCCAACACTTTTTCAGGACTGGAAACTATAAACCATGAGAATAATGTAGTTTAAAAATGGCAAAAAACTGAATAGCACTTTCATTCTCTTTCAACTGAGATATTCAAGAAATCAAGACCATTAAAAAAAGATTAAACAAGATAGAGCTATCCAATTCTGAATTTAGGATTGATATCCTTGATTCCATACAGTGTTTTGGAACCTGAAAAAATTTCCAGCCCAGCACAGAGCATGCAACACTGAATAATAACCAAACACAAAGCTTTTTCAATTTTTCGACTGGCCAATGAAGCAAACTAACTAAATTTATTGGCTGATATCCACTTGAATTACAAGCAGTCATGAAATATAATTAACAATTTATGTTTCACACTTGGATTGTATCTTTATAAAAATAATTTTTTAGTTTTTTTTCAAATTTATCTTGATCATTTTTACCATTACAAGAAAAGCTCAGGTTACAAGCCAAGGTCATACTTATATTTAGCTTTTATGCAAAAATATAAATAAACCTTTTCAAGGATTTTGATTTGACTGAAACAACTCATTTGTTTCCAGGTATTCAAAAAAATATTAGATTATGGACCATTACTAAGAAAAAAATAAACCCAAGTTGTTTCACATCCAATTATTTTTGCAATTTGAATTGGGTTACTGTTTTTATTTGCCATGTTGTCTTGGCCAGAAAACCGAAAAATGAATACCGGTACTGTAAAGATTAAAAAAAGGCAGTGTCTGCTGCACCGGCGCGGTTTCTGACATCTAATCGCTGCTGCACCGGCTGCGCCACTCATTTCATTTTGATGTTCAATTTACTTTCTCTCAAGCTGGCATCGCTGCCCGAACCCTAACTCTAATCGTAAGATTTAAGAGAAAAAAAAGAACTGTGTTGTGAATTAGCTCTCCAGCGCTATTTCTGCCAAGTGCGTCCGACGCGAATCGATACCCGAACCCTTGGCTTGGCAGACATGTGCGCTTGCCACTACACTGTATGGGCTTCGCGTTTCATGTGTCAAAGTGCTGTATTTAAATCAAAGCAATGAGAAAAAAGCAATATAACAGGCTGCGGGCACAGCAGCGATTTGGTGTCCAAAACCGGACCGGTGCAGCAGACACTTCCTTAAAAAAACATTATTTATATTATCACATCACCCACTGCTGTTTGTTTTGAATTGATAGTTTCAGCTTTGATGTTTAATGCCCTCATATGTTGTAACTGGTCTTGAATGAGCGCTATCAATGGAGAGACCACAACAGTGACTTTGTCCAAGAAAACAGCTGGAAGCTGAAAGCACAAAGACTTTCCAGCCCCTGTTGGCATTGAAATGAAAACATCGCTTCTACCTAAATATCATAAATTGGGTTTCGTCATATGCAGATAAACTAAGCTATAGCCAAGTAAGGTTTCGTACAGTCAAACAATAGTATATAACTTATGATTATGATAAAGCCTTTTATTCATCTTGTAGGCTATGGTCTACAAACTACACAGTGTTATCTCACTCTTCAGTCAATTTTGGACTTAAGCAGAGGCTACCAGTCTATTTTTTCTTGAAAGATTAGAAAATTATTTAAGATGACAGCCTGACAGCAGGCAATTCAATTCAATTTATTACGACAGCGAAAGACTGTTCAGTCAACAAAGTCACCTGTCAAAAATTAGCGGATTAACATCATTACCATTAACAATTGAAAGTAAAAGCAGAAATCAGACTATTTACAGCAAATATACAAACTTGTGAAGAAAATATGTACTTACGCTCAAAGTCTTGTCCCTGACAGGAACCTCCCCCCACCCCCCAAATGATAATTATTTGTACGCACAAATTAATTTCTTTTTAAATTCTTTTTTGAATTTATAGAAGTTCATCTGTTTAGCTGTAATGGTATTTCGTTCCAGATTTTTGGTCCATTATACTGCAAACACTTGTGGGCTTGTTTCAATGAAACTCTAGTCATGAAGTAGCCTAGTTTTTTTGATGTTTTCTTCTGGTGTTGGGTGAATGGATGTTATCTAATAGTGTATAATTATTTGTTAATGCATTGGAGATGTTTAAGGCTTTGTTGTGAACTTTGTGCATCAATTTAGCTATTTCAAGTTTATAAATATCATGCAGCTTTAATATTTGTAGCCTTGAGAATAATGGTGTTGTTCATGTTCTTCTATTGCTATGAGTGATGATTCACATTGCTCTTTTTTGTAGTAAAAATAAAGGTCTCATATTCGAATTGGAGGCACTGCCCCCAGAGCTAATGCAGTACATTAAGTGTGAGTGCAATGTACTATTATATACCATTACTAACGTTTTGTAGTCCACATATTTTCTCAGCTGATAGAGAGCCCAACAAGCACTTGCTAATTTGGTGCAAACTTTTTGTATTTGTGGTTTCCAATTTAGTGAGCTGTCAATGAGTACTCCTAAATATTTGACACAATTGCTTTGTTTTATGACGTTTTCATCAATGTGCAAAGGGAACGTGGGTTTTTCTTTTTTGTTAGTCATGACCACGTATTCAGTTTTATTGTAGTTAATACCGGTAGATAATTGATTTAATTTCATCCAGTTGGTGATGTGTTTTAATTCATTATTTGCCATTTTTTCAAGATCTTTGCTTTTTTGGTGGTTTATTGTGAGATTTGTGTCATCTGCAAAAAGTCTGACATTAAATTTGGTTGATCGGGGCATGTCATTTACATACCTGCAATATCATTGCAAGACTGCCAGACAGAGCTAACGAGTGTCTTTAACAATTAGCCAACAGTAACCACCAAACATGAAACATACAAACCTTTACAGACTGATAACACAGCTTTTTTCTGCAAGTCACTTCGAAATTTTTGATGCTTGAAAGTTTCTTTCAAAATTTTAGCGATATTGTCAAGCTTCAACTTCACTGCTTGAGGATTTGCTTTTTTAAAGGATTTCTTTACAGGAACAGCACATTTTTTCATTTTTTTATATCTCACGTAGACTTCAATCCTGTGGCATTACTGCTATGCCTACACATTATGCTGTTACTGCACCACTGATCAATAAATCCTGCATTTGAGATATTGTTAATCTTGGCATTCTAACCTAGACTTGTAATTGTATTGCCGATTTCAGTAGTTGTACTGAATAGGGATAGTATCAGTAGGCTAGCAGCTAAAGTTTGGGCCAGATTTGAGGCTAGGGTTGGTGTTTGTATAGGCCTAAAATTTTATATCCTTTGATCAAAAGTTTAATTGACAGATGAGAGCATTTATGACCCTTGTTCTTTTGGCAACCAATTTTTGCATCAAAATTGTATTAGTATGGTAAGTCACTATAGTTATAGAGCAAATTGTGGCAAATACAGTCACCTAACTCCTGTGAATAGAACACGATTTGTTTCAGTAAATACAGTCCCATTACAGATTAACGAGGTTGTCAGATTAACGAGTTAGCCTAGTTTGTGGTTGGTAATTCCGTTCCTTGACAATTTGTGTCCGATGTTAAAGGGGGGCCGATTAAAGAGGGACTGATTAAAAGAAGTTGACTGTGCTTGACTATTCTGATTTTTATTACAGCATTAAGCATAGCCTATACTTAAGTAAGTAAGAAATTTATTTGGCCTTAGCCACAGACAACATTGTCCAAACAAACATTCATGTAACATAACATTGGATAAGGCCAGGGAGCACCGAGGAACGTTACCGTTTTCGAGTCGAGATGCTCCCCGGCTCAATCATGAATAGGAGGGTTTCATGTGACGTCACACGCAAATTTTTGGCGCGAAAACTCAGCCAAATCTGAGTTGGCTGAATAAAATGCATTGGCTTAACCCTATTCGAACTAAGCCTTTTTTTTTTCCCAGGCCTAAGGTTTTGCAGAATCGACCCCAGAACTTTGCGCGGCTGTATCTCATGAACTACGCCACGTAGAAAAAAATTTGAAGCTGCAACGTGTAGCAAATTTAATAGTCTTTCTGCGAAAATGTTTTATTTGATATCATGCTTTAAAATTTTCAAGATATAATCATTAATTATGAGATGGCTCAGTCGAAAGAAATTATCGATTAGCGTTGTTAAAAGAAATAAAGATTTCTCTTTTACGCGATATCAAAACAACCAGATAAGTTGATGGATTGTTTCAGCATGACTGAATTTCAAACAACCGTGCAAATTTGACAAACAGATTAACTGAGCTTGTTGAACTCGTTGTAAACAGGGCAGCAACTCTAATTAATCTGAATTATATTCTTAAATGAAGTTTGCTTAATTTTACAAAACCATTACCTATTCGCGGCTTTCTTCATTGCCAATATTAAACGCTTTTTTTAATTTTTGTTTTTCTTTTTTCAGAAGATAATCCTTTTTTGTTTTGTATGTCATGAAGCTACAATAAACCGATTAATATTTGTTCAATTGACACAAAAAATGAATGTCTAATTAATTTGATAAGCAGTATTGTTTGTTGCCAGAGAAAGCAGCAGAGACATCTTGTTTTTTGAGTACTGCACAATATGACGCGTAAAATTTTTTTTTTCATTATCTATCGCAACATGTATTACTGTATTAAATATTTGTAAAAATAGTCGCTTAGAGCAAAGTTATTGTTAATCGTTTTTAATCGCGTAGTTTCAGAACTACCTCATCGTTTCCTACATTAATAATTCAGACATACAGTAGTAATAATTCTTTTTATTTTTATGTTGTATTTTGAAACTTTGTAGAACGGCTCGCCACCGCTGCAACATTTCTTTCAAAAGCGCTATGTTTTTCGGGTGCAATGACGCGGGAATGAGCCCCGTAAACTCGTTACACGCTTCGGCGTAATACAGCAAGTATACTAAAGATTTGATTTGAACTTTGTGGAATAATGCTGCTTGTAGGAACAATATAGACTTCAGCGATCAATTGGTCTTTGCTGTTTCCTGCCTGCGCGTATTCGTAGCGTTGGGTGAAATAAACCTAAACTATTATTACGTTTAGCAAACCCTTCTTTCGTTACCATTTCTATCGTAATAACGTTGAAAATTTTATTAATTCAACAAAGTGCTAATAATTAAAACGGTAACATAATCACTGATCAGTTGATTGAGCAATTGTGATTTCATTTTCTGTTTTCACCGTAAAATAACTTTTTACCGATTGGTTCTTCTTTCATCAAAACATTATATGACTGAGTGTGCCATACTTCCTTATCCTTCAATCACGAGGAAGAGAGAGTGACGATCTAATACTTTGGATAAATCCTCACCGCTTAATTCACTGCCGAGTAAAGAGTTAATTTCCAAAACAAATTATAGTTTTATAGCGAATAATATGTAGCACGCTCTAGGAATTGTTGTAAATGAGCTCTGGCAATTCATTTGGTGTCGCGATATTGATACTTGGCTAGAGTTCAGCCTTTAATCAATCTCCAGAATTATGGTCCACATCCACTTAAACCAGAGAACCACGAAGATGCTAATTGATGAATCAAAATTGCAGTTGATAGTTCAGTTAAACTTCTTAAATTGCAAAAAGCAGCACACTAATCTGAAATTAAGAACTTTCTATTTAAGATTGAAAACAAAACAAATGGTCTCTGAGGAAATCACTCCACTAAAACTTATTGCGATCCTCCAATTAAGATCGCACACTACGCAAAACCAGCCAATCACAGATACGCAATCTCGGCGAAACTATCTACAAAATTAATATTCAGAACACTAGAATTATTAGAATCCTCGAATTATTAGAATGATAGAGTAGAAAAACCCACCTATTTATACTAACGGCAAAAGCGCTCGAATATTCAGAGAAATCCAAACTATACGAGCTTATAGTAACAAAGTCAAGTCAAATTGCAACGTAATTATGACGTCATGAAACTGATGACTCGCGAACAACAAAATAAACTGGTGACAGTAGGAGATCGTAGAACACACAGGAAAAAAATTATCGCAAACATTCCAAATTACAAAAATTGGCCAAACTAGTAAAGCAGCCATGGCTAAGTTAAAACACACCAAATAATCATATCAAAAGCATTTAAAATTATTATGTATGACATTTGGGTTCAGCCTCAAACATAAAACGATTTTGGCCCCATTCAAGCTTGCAAATAATCATTTCTTTGCGTAAGCAGAACCAAACTGCTTACCTATTTACTAAAAATTAACTATACTCTTTAACGGCTTATACTGTAAGCTCTTTATGATACTGAAAAATATATCACGTCAGAAATATTGAAGATACTGCAGAACTTTATACTAACAAATGCCTAAAAATGACTGATTTGTTCGATTTATCATTTGAACTGACAATTTTAACTAGTTAAGCAGTGAAGTAAATTTTTAAATTGCAAGCATTTATTTTTTTCTGCTGATGCTCATAATTTTACGGTTTTAACAAACAGGCATCACGTTTTTATGATAGGATTCGGGGTTAAAATGTTAGAACTTCGGCCTTTTGACAAATTTTTTTCTTTTTTACTTCCTCTCTTTACAACTCAGCGATATTAGCTTCAATTTTAGATATGGAGGATCTTTTTTGGTTAGTCTTCGCCTTATCTTTGAATGAAATCGACCCCAAGTTTTTTCTCTTTTTCAGCCTTCTTGTGTCCGACGAAATGTATTGAACCCCAACTGCAAATTGTAGACCCTTGAGTACACAACACGTCTGACTATGGCCTTGTTGTTGGTGTATTGCTGCATCAAGTGGCTTAAAGCTCATGATCTTCTTCACCACCGCGCTTTTCTGTTTCTAAAGTTAATTGTTTTTTACCCACCCATAATTATAAGTGATATTATCCAAAAAAAGCATAATTTTTAATACAATGTAGGAATTTTAATCTATTTACTGCGCACATTCTAAGCCAATATTCATACTCACTGCTATAGTCACAACTCTCAAGATACATGTCTTATAAATTCTTTGGTTTTTGTAAATTGTTGTTTGGCAAACCTTTTTCAAACTTTGTTACATTACTATGTTATGACATTGGCATCACTATGTTTCCTTGATTTTTACACAAAAGTTTTTGTTTATTTATTTTTATAGCGCTGATTTGCGGCAAAATTGATAAAGAGACTGGCAAATAATCGTACTGGAGCACTATAATTTTAATGTCCAATCAAATCTTCATGATACTCGCTGTATTACGCCGACACGCGTAACGAGTTTACGTAGCCCATCTCCCTCGGGCAACATAGCTCTTCAAAATAAAGTCGCAGCGGTGGCTAGCCGTCGGCAACAGTGTGTTCCGTTTCACCGGCGCGAGATTCGAACTTCAGTCCTCTCGTTCCTGAAGCAAACGCGTTACCGCTTAACCAATTGGTCGTTAATTTTACGGTCTTTATTTTAATTATTAAGACATGCGTTGAACACAAATTTGATTTGAACAATATAACAATATACAACAACAATAACAATATACACAAACGTACAGCAAATAAAATCAAGAAATTATGCTTTCTTTTTTTCAGCGAGAAATTTTTGAACAGGATATTTGGCTTTCGCTACCAGACTAATAAATGATGATTTCTAAAGCTTTTTCCTAGCAAAGCAAATTTGATCATTATTGACATAAGGAGATTAATCGAGTAACTTTTGCGTGACCTTTTGATATCCTTCTCTGCATTCTTCAATCTCAGTGAGCGTGAAACTTTGTTAGTTTAGCCAGTTCCCACACTGCGCTCCTAAAACTTTCTCTCTTTTTTATCTTAAACCTTGTTAAAGCTAGTTTTATTGAACATACAGTTAATTAATTGCTAATAACTTTCAAAATACAAGTAATAACACTTTCAAATTTTGGTAAGTGAATGATAACTAAATTTGGGACAAAGTCAAGAAATTTCAAATTGTTGGTGCGATTAATCTCTGAGATATGCAGAAAGAAAGAACCACTGGGTGATAGTCGACCCCGCTTAGTCTTTATAGGGTTAAATTACGTAGAAAAGACTGTATTTACTTAATCTCCTTTCTATATAATAACAAGAGGTATTTCTTCAGTCTCAAGAGTATGGATGAAAAAAATACCTAGTGAACAAAAAATAAAAAAATCAAATGGGTCCCGCCAACTCGTTACACGCTTTGGTGTAGTAAAGCGGGTATAATCAAAGAATAAGTTTTGATGATGCTGTTTCTTTACCAAATTGCTGATAAAAAAATTGCAATGATAACGGAAAAAAAATGAGAAAAATAGCTTCGTGAGATGTTTTCAACACAAAAACATTTTCAATAAGATTTTTTACCCTATTTTATACGGGCAATTAGACCGACGCACTTTAGTGGATGGGGGGAGTAGGGCAAAAATTCACCCTATTTAACTCCGAAACAGGAAATCATGAGATCACCATATTTGCCAAGCGAGTTGGAGGTTTAAAATTTTTTTGGAAACAATTGTTGTTGTTGTTCATATTTCTCCTCCAGTCATCGGACACCGTCAGACGATAACTATTGGATGATCTACACACCTTTCTTTGCAATAACTACTTAGTGCTTGGAGGA